>CAOKZL010001055.1:0-434001 GCA_948472985.1 Iguana delicatissima
GCTGGAGAAGCTGTTGGCCGCCTTGGAGACCCCAGGACCCGGGACCTCAGTCAAGTTACCGCAGAAATACCAAGAGTATGCGGATGTATTTGACCAGAAGGAGGCCGATCGTCTGCCCCCGCACCGGGTCTATGACTGGGCCATAGACCTGGTTCTGGGAGCCCCTATTCCGGTGGGACGCATCTACGCACTCTCGGAGCCCGAGCTGGCGGCTTTGAGGGAGTTCCTGGAGAAGAAACTGTGCCGGGGCTTCATGCGGCCGTCGACTTCACCAGTGGGGGCGCCCGTGCTGTTTGTCCGTAAGAAGTCGGGGGAGCTTCGTTTATGCAACAATTACCGCGCTCTCAACCGGATCACCATTCGCAATCGCTACCTGCTGCCCTTGATCCCGGAGTTGCTGGAGTGACTGCAGCATGCGACGGTCTTCATGAAGCTGGACCTCCGCGGGGCCTACAACCTGGTGTGGATCCGGGTGGGAGAGAGTGGAAGACGGCGTTCCAGACCCGGTACGGGCACTATGAGTACACCGTCATGCCCTTCGGTTTGTGCAGTGCCCCAGCCGTGTTCCAGCACTTTGTGAATGACGTCTTCCGGGACTATCTGGACCACTTTGTGATCATCTACCTGGACGACTTCCTGATCTTTTCTCTGAACCAGCGGGTCCATGAGACGCACGTGCGCACAGTCCTGCAGTGGCTGTGGGAGCACCGCCTCTATGCCAAGCTCGAGAAGTGCGCATTCGACCTCTTGGAGGTCGACTTCCTGGGCTACCGCATGTCCCGCTGGGGGATAGAGATGGATCTGGCCAAGGTGGAGGCGATTGTGTCCTTGGAGGCCCCGAAGAGCCGCAAGGATGTGCAGCGCTTCCTGGGGTTTGCCAATTTCTATCGTAAGTTCATCTCCGACTACACATCGTTGGCCGCCCCCATCACCCGGGTGCTCCGCGGTAAGGCGCCCTTCCAGTGGACCGCCGAGGTGCAGCGGGTGTTCGACCAGCTGAAGACCCGCTTCAGCTGGGAGCCCTCAGCCACGTGCTCATGCCGGATTGGCCGCCGCCGGCCCAAGGGGACTATTTAGGGCGGGCGCTGGGCTGGGAAGGGCACAGAGCAACAACCGTCAGCCTACCGTGTGTCTGCCGCCCGTGCCCGATTCCAGCCCAGCCTGTGTCCACGTCCAGCCTCTCGGCCAGCCAAGGACAAACCCCCTGCGTTTAGGTTTAGGTGAAGTAAGCTCCTTTGTGTTCCGGGTGAGGTAACCCTCCTTTACTTTCTGTTGGAGCCTGCTGTTTAAGGCGTGTCTTCAGTTAAGGACAGTTTGTTTACTGTGAACCCTTGTGTGCTGGCAGCAATAAACACTGTCTCCCCTCAGCCCTTTGTCTGGCCTCTGCTTGACCCCTGCCCGCCGCTGACACAGGAATTCCACGAAGGGCACATCATCTCAAGTGTCTCTATACTAATGCACAGAGCATGATTGGAATGTTGGAATAAGGGAGTATAACTTATTCCGCAGAAATAGACCAAACAAGAGAGGAGGAGGAGTAGCCTTATATGTCAATGATGTTTTCACCTGTGAAGAAATCCATGACTTAAATCTGGGAAGCCAAGTTGAAAGCATCTGTGTAAGAATTAAGGGAGCGAGAAACAATAGGGATGTGATTGTGGGGGTTTGCTACAGGCCTGCAGACCAGCCTGAGGACTTGGATGAGGCCTTCCTGCAGCAGATGACCACACATTCAAAAAGGAGAGATGCCGTGTTAATGGGAGATTTCAATTATACTGATATTTCTTGGCAGTCAAATTCTGCAAAAACGCAAGGTCCAGCAGGTTCCTTGCTTGCTTTGCAGACAATTTCATGGTCCAGAAGGTGGAAGAGGTGACAAGGGGATCGACTATTTTAGATCTGATCCTGACCAACAGGGATGACCTAGTTGATGAGGTGGAGGTGATGGGATCCTTAGGAGGGAATGATCATGCTCTCTTGGAGTTTGACATCCAGTGGGAAGGAGAAGCCAAGTGTAGCCAGACACGCATCCTAAACTTTAAGAAAGCTGATTTCTCCAGGGAGTTACTTGCAGAAATCCCATGGACAAGAATACTAAAAGAGAACGGAGTGCATGATGGATGGGAGTTTCTTAAAAGTGAGATACTGAAGGCACAATTGAAAAGGGTGCCAGTAAGGAGGAAAAATGGCAAGTGTCTAAAGAAACCTGAATGGCTGACTGAAGAACTCTCAGCTGAGCTAAGTGTTAAAAGAAGCATGTACAGGAAATGGAAGAATGGTGAAACTACCAAGGGAAAATCAAGCAAATAGCTAGGAGATGTAGGGAGAAAGTCAGAGAAGCTAAAGAGCAGAATGAACTCAGGCTTGCCAGAGACATCAAAAACAATAAAAAGTGCTTTTTAGATATGTCTGCAGCAAAAGGAAAAACAAGGAAATGATAAGATCAATACATGGAGAAGGTGACCAATTAATAACAGCAGGGAGTGAGAAGGCAGAACTACTTAATACCTTCTTTGCCTCAGTATTCTCCCAAAAGGATAGAAGTACCCAACCTGGGGCATGGGGAGCAGGTGAGGAAGCAGGGGGAATGCAGCACAGAATAAGTAGAGAAGTAGTACAGGAATATCTGGCTAAACTAGATGAATTCAAGTCCCCAGGGCCAGATGAACTACATCCAAGGATATTAAAAGAACTGGCAGAAGTCATTTCTGAACCACTGGCAATAATCTTTCAGAACTCTTGGAGAACAGAAGTACCAGCAGACCGGAGGAGGGCAAATGTCATCCCCATCTTCAAGAAGGGGGAAAAAAAGGACCCTAATAATTATCGCCAGGTAAGCCTGACATCAATTCCAGGAAAGATCCTAGAGCAGATCATTAAACAGTCAGTTTGTAATTACTTAGAAAGCAATGCCATGATCACGAAAACCCAGCATGGATTTCTCAGAAATAAAGTCATGCCAGGCGAATCTTACCTCTTTTTATGATAGGGTTACAAGCTTGATAGACGAAGGGAATGCTGTAGATGTAGCATATCTTGACCTCAGTAAGGCCTTTGACAAAGTTCCCCATGACATTCTTGCAAAGAAGCTAGTAAAATGAGGGCTGGACAGGTCTACTTTTAGGAGGATTTGTAATTGGTTGACTGACCGCACCCAAAGGATGATCACCAATGGCTGCTTATCATCCTGGAGAGAAGTGACTAGTGGGGTGCCTCAGGGTTCTGTCCTGGGCCCAGTGCTATTCAACTTCTTCATCAGTAATTTGGATGAAGGACTGGAGGGCATGCTGATCAAATTTGCAGATGATACCAAATTGGGAGGGGTTGCTAACACACCAGAGGATAGGATCAAATTTCAATACAACCTTGACAGATTGGAGAGCTGGACCAAAACTAACAAAATGAATTTCAACAGAGAGAAATGTGGGGTCCTGCATTTGGGCAGAAAAAATGAAAGTCATAAATATAGGATGGGGGACACATGGCTGGATAGCAGTATGTGTGAAAAGGATCTAGGAGTCTTGGTAGATCACAAGCTGAACATGAGTCAGCAGTGTGATGTGGCAGCCAAGAAAGCCAACGCGATTCTTGGTTGCATCAATAGGGGTATGGTGCCTAGATTGAGGGAGGTAATGGTACCACTCTATTCTGCATTAGTTAGGCCTCATTTGGAATACTGTGTCCAGTTCTGGGCACCTCAGTTCAAGAAGGATGTCAACAAGCTGGAACATGTCCAGAGGAGGGCAGCCAAAATGGTGAAGGGTCTGGAAGCCATGCCCTATGAGAAATGCCTTAGGGAGCTGGGTATGTTTAGTATGCAGAAGAGAAGGTTAAGAGGGAACATGATAGCCATGTTTAAATATTTGAAGGGATGTCATGTTGAGGAGGGAGCGGGCTTGTTCTCTACCGCTCCAGAGACTAGGACAAGGAGCAATGTATTCAAGCTGCAGGAAAGGAGATTCCACCTGAATCTCAAGAAAAACTTCCTGACGGTCAGAGCTGTCCAGCAGTGGAATATGCTGCCTCAGAGTGTGGTTGAGTCTCCTCCTTTGGAAGTTTTTAAGCAGAGGCTGGATGGCCATCTGTTGGGAATGTTTTGATGGGTGTTTCTGCATAGCAGGGGGTTGGACTCGATGGCCCCTGGGGTCTCTTCCAACTCTATGATTCTATGATTCTCATTGGCTAAAAGGACCAGAGGGGCAGGAGTAAAAGCCTGGTAAAAATGCCCATATGCCCCTTAAAAGACATTTGGGGCAATTTTTTTTGATCCTTTGGAATGTTGCAAGAAGCCTGCAAACTATACTTTGTCTGCTCCTGTTAAAACTTCCAAGGAACTCCAGGATTATTGCATACAGTTTGGTGCAGCTAGGAAAATCAGACTCTGGACTTACAGATGCCCATCTGTGCATTATTTAAGTTGTCAAACCCACAACAATCATGTATTTCCCTTCCCTCTTTCATGATTAAAACTGCTTTATTCCTGATACGTAACATAAAAACAAGTAAACTGCTTGCCCAATCTCATAAAAAGAGAGATCCCTTTCACACTACAGAATTATAATGCTATAATATTGAATTGTTACGGCTACATTCTGTAGAATCTGGGAGTTTGTAGCTGAGTGACAGACTATAGCTTTCTGGATTCCATAAGATCGAGCCACGGCAGTTAAAATGGAATCACTGTGTAAGATGAAAGGCTCCAGAAAAATTATGAGGAAGTGCAGTTTTACATTTAAACTCTCTTAAATCACTACCTTGGCATGACTATGGGAATAAAACTGGAGTTTGCTTCCAATGTCCTGATGACACTAAAGACAGAGTATTTTGTTGGAGAAAACTGTATAGAAAAATAATGAAATGACCATCTATAACCAATATACAACTGGCTGGCTGCCCTTTTGATACACATTATTAAAAATAATGTGTATCAAAATGGTAAGAAACTCTCTTGGTGGCCTTAGGTGAGTCAGCTTTCATTTGCAAGATGAGAATTTTATAAACTTCCCTTACAGAATTATTGGAAGTTTTCAGCATTGGCCTAAATCCTATTGTTCTGATTAGAATAGTATCATTGACTCAATTAGATTTACCTACCTGTTAATTAATTCAGTGTGCCTACACTAGTTGGGACTGACATATAGGATTCCAGCCATTGTCTGTGAACGACTGTAAGTGCTTGGGGGTAAGTATTAAACATGCTTAAGCATTGATGCCTCAATCATAAATAATGTTTTGAATTCTAACTGAAATTTGCATTCAGGTGTCAAGAAACAAGGATATTCAAAGTAGTCTTCCTATACAGCAAAATAACAGCAAAAGCAGTCTCCCTGTACAGCAAAAGTTACTCAGGCAATAATTTCCACTGAGTTTAATTATTTCAACCATGTTTTTAGGATTGTAGTTTCACAGTCCACTCCTTATCAAAAAGTATCTTATGCAGAACCATAAGATTTGCTTTTAAATAGCTGAAGATAAAATAAACCCTTCCAAGGTGATTTATATAATGAATATGATCCAATAACTTTTCTATGAGAATGATAGGAAGTAAACAAGTCGCTATTAAAGAACAAAACATTACAATGTCATACATCTAGAATATGGAGATTAGCAATGCAGGAATTGCAGAGGGGATTATGTACAGACTCCCTCTCCCTCTTCACACATTTGGTAAAACGTTTGAAAAACACAGCTGAAGAAACTGTGGCAAAGTGTGATAGGAGTAGAGCTTGCCTGTAATTAGTTTAAAATAACCTCTTGTTATCTGCTGTTAAGTCAACTTTGACTTATGGTGACCCTATGAATGAGAGACTTGCAAGTCACCCTATCCTCAGCTGCCTTGCTCAGGTCTTGTGGATTCAGGGGCATGTCTTTCTTGATTGACTCTATCCATCTATAATGTGTCTTCTTCCTCTTTGACTACTGCCTTCCACCTTACCAAGCAATATTGCCTTTTCTAGTGAGTCATGCCTCCTTCTGATATGGCCAAAGTATGATAGTCTCAGTTTAGTCATGTTGGCTTCAAGTTTGATTTGCGCAAGGCAGTGATGTATTTAAGTCTTTTACTCCAAGTCTCAAGTCAAGTCTCAAGTCCCTATCTTCAAGTCTCAAGTCAAGTCTCAAGTCCTTGAAGATACTTTTAAGTCAAGTCTGAAGTATGGGAGCCAACTTTATGCCCCCACCCAAATTCCAGAATTATTGGATAGAGTCAAATAAAGTCAGTTTTAACCATTTAAGCAGAATCAGCTCCCCACATTTGCAATTTTGCCATCTGCAGCTTCAGAAGTGGGGAACAGAATCCTATCTTACTTCCCATTGCTGAAGATTCAAAAGCTTTAGAAGGAAAGATCCTTCCCCTCAAGCCTGTTGCCTAATACATTTGCTGTTCCCCTCTGAGAAATACACCCTATACTCTAGGGTCGAATCTTGTCTTTTGCTCTTAGGAAACATTTTAGAAGGCTCCTCCAATGTGCAGCAGGGACAGGCTGCTGAGCAGACCTCAACCCTGCCACAAGCCCATTGCCTAACCTGTTTGCTGTTCCCCTCTGGGAAATGCACCCATACTTTCGGCTTGAGAGAGATAGTCATGTGACCAGTAGGCAAAAAGAGATGGAGACATTGTTCAAAGGCATAAGGTTTCTGGATGAATGTGTTATGTTGACTGAACCAAGGGCATCAAGTCAGTCATTAAAAATATACAAGTCTTGAGTCGAGTCAGTGCATCATTTATGGCCAAGTTGAGTCTGAGTCGAGTCACTGAAGCAACTTAAGTCCGACTTGAGTCTGAGTCTATCGACTCAAGTCTGCATCGCTGACTCATTTGTCTTTTTTTTTTAGCAGTCCAGAGTATCCATAGAACCCTCCTCCTCCTCCTCCAGCACCACATTTCAAAGGAGTTGATTTTGTTCTAATCAGCTTTCTTCTCTGTCAAGGTTTCACAACCATACATAGAAACTCAAAATACTGTTACAGGGACAATCCTAACTATAGTATTCAAGAATACATCTTTCAATTTCAGGATTTTGTCTAGTCATAGCTGCACTTCCAAGTCCTCACCTCCTCCTGATTTCTTGACTGCAGTCTCCATTCTGATTAATGACTGAGCCAAGATATGGAAAATCTTGCACTATTTCAGTGTCTGTATCATCTACTTATGTTATTTAAATCATCTGTGGTCTTTATTTTTTTTCCCTTAATGTTCAACTGCAAACCTACTTGTCCACTTTTTGCCATCACTTTCTTCAGTAACCCTTGCTATTTTCTGCTAGTAGTATAGTATCATCTGCATATCTTAAGCTTCAATTTTTACACCACCTTCCCCTGAATCTAATCCTGCTTTCTGTATGATATGTTCAGCATACAAGTTAAATAGACAGGGTGATGAAATCCACCCTTGCTTGATCCCACTGCCATTTGGAAACCATTCTGTTTCTCCATATTCTGTACGGTAACCTCTTGTCCCACATACAGGTTCACATCAGAACAATGAAATATTGTGACGCAGACATTTCTTTAAGAGTGAGCCATAGTTCTTCCTGATCTACGTAATTGAAGGCTTTGTTATAATCTATAAAGCACAGGCTGATTTTCTTTTTAAACTCTTTGGTGTGCTCCATTACCTAACATATGTTTGCAATATGATCTGTACTACCTCTTTCTTTCCTGAGTCCAGCTTAGACATCTGGCATTTCTCACTTCATGTATGGAAGAAGCCTTTGTTATAGAATTTTGAGGATCACTTTATTTGCATGGGAAATTAATGCAATGGTCCTGTAATTACTGCAATCCTTGGTATCCCCTTTCTTGGGAACTGGAATGCATATTGAGTGTTTCCAGTCTGTGGCCATTCTTTTATTTTCCATGTTTGTTGACAGATTTTATTTAGAGCAGATTCTGTCTCTGGAGACTTGAAACAGTTCTATTGGTATGCTCTCTACTGCTGGTGATTTATTTTCTCCCAAACACTTTGAGTGCAGCCTTCACTTTTCTTTCTAAAACTAGAGGTTTGTCTTCATATGGTTCTTCCTTGAATGAATCTGTCAGCCTTTCATCTCTTTCATATAATTCTTCTATGTATTGTTTCTTTTAATTTCTACATGGTCATGTAATATGTTCCTCCTCGAATCATAGAGCATCTTCACTCTTGGTTTAAATTTCCCTTTGATTTCTCAGATCTTGTGGAAGAGGTCTCCTGTTCTTCCTTTATTGTTTAATAGTGCAAATCTATTTTCCCATTGTCTTTAAATTCTGTGAGGATGTTCTTAAGGTTGAATTTTAGCATGATAGTTGGTTTAGTGTTCTTCTTTAACTTTACTCTAACTTTTGCTATTAGTAGTTCATGGTCTGTGCCACAGTCTGCTCCTGGTCTTGTTTTTGCAGACAGAATGGAGTTTCTCCATCCTCTGCTTTCAGTTATGTAGTCTAATTGATTTCTGTATTGGCCAGCTGGTGATGTCCATGTATACAGTTGTTTTTTGGGTTGAAGAATGTGTTTGCAATGAACAAACTTTTGGCCTTGCAAAACTCAGTCAGTCGGTCTCCTGATTCATTTCTTGATCCTACACCAAATTTTCTTATAATCTTTTTGATTCTGCTCTGCTTCCTATTTTCGCATTCCAGTTGCCTATGATTAACAAGAAGTCCTATTTTGGTATATAATCAATTTCTTCCTGGACTCCTGCATAGAATCTTTCAATTTCTTCTTCTGCCTTTGTCGCTGGAGCATAAACTTGGATTAAGGTTGTATTGATGGGTTTTCCCTGAAGTCTTATTGGTTAGATTTTGGTCAGACTTTGCATTGTATCCTTTACTGCTTTTGCCATATGTCTCCTCATTACAAATGCCACCCTATTTCTTCTTAGATTTTCATTTCTTGAGTAAAAAGACTGTCTAATTATCTGAGTCAAAATTTCCCATTCCTATCCAATTTAGTGTGCTCACCCCAAGTATTGCAATGTTTATACATTTCATTTCTTGTTTTACTGTTTCTCATGTTCCTTGATTCATGCTTCTCACATTTCATGTTCCTACTATATGTGTTGTGCATCTTTGGATGTTCCTTTTACCTCTAAGCATGTCAACAGCTGGATGTGCTTTTAGCTTGAGTCCAGTTGCTTTGTTAGCCTCAGAACTACTTGTAATTGTCCTCTGCTCTTCCCCAGTAGTTCATTGAATGTCATCTGACCTTCTGGCACTATTTCTTTTTTCATTCTAGATTGTCTCATCATAGAGTTTTCCTGGTAAATAAACCTCAGGAGATCTGCCATGCCTCTCTCTGCACAGTACTAAGAAGCGTTAGCTATGGTGCCAGTGCTGATGTATTTGAGAGATTCTTCACCAGTGTTACTCCACACACACACACACACTATTGCTGCTGCCCAGTAGCTGTTTGGCACATTTAGTCTAGTTCTTCAGCAAAACCCTATCTGACCCAAGGGACCCTATCAGCAGCACTACTGCTGTCAGTATAGCCTCTTGCTTAACAGGTGCATGTATTCCTACCACCACTGAAAGACAGTGCCATTGATGGGTTAATATAATTAGCTGCATTTAATTAATTCCTTTCCCTCACCTTTGTAGAATATATAACATTGCATTAGAAGTTTAATACAATGAGAGATAACTGCTCTCCCTTTGTGATTTAGCAGTAACGTTTAAGAATTTGGAAGCGTGGTCTCACTAAATGATGGATGAATATGACATGGCTTGACTGCTGGCTCATACTGAGATAGACAGAATAGTGATTGGTTCCTGTGCCACAAAAATAAGAGCAGTTCAACATGTTTCAGCAAACTTCCTATTCAAAACTAACAATATACACATGTGAGATGAAACAACAAAATCGAGTGAGCCTTTTGTAAATAGACAAAAACATTTTGAACCTTCTACAAACTACCTCAAGCCTTCTTTCCAAATGCATCCAGGGGTGGTATTTTTCTGGTGAGACAGGCTAATCTGCTTTCCCCTTTTGTCTCTGTTTTGTTGTTTGTGAATAAGGTATTCTGGAGTTAGGCACTATATATCTTATATGTTGTAGTCAGGTACACAACTACAGCAGAATCAGTTTATTGCAGACATACTGCTGTAACCCATATGGACAATTGAAAGTCCTTTCGATGCAGGACCACAATCTGTATAGGGTCAAATATTAAGCAGCTTTATTTTGAGGTGGCCTTCTTGCATTGTGAGAATGCAATTGTGAGAGTGCTGTGCCACAGATGTACCAGTAGATGGCACTGTGGCCCTCTTATTTAGAAAGAAGCTGGTTTTTAATTAGAACATCTGGAAAGTGAGGTCGGAACTTCAGTCTATTAATGTGGCAAGCTGGCTACTGGAAATTAAGCGATTCAAATTATCTTAAACTTAATATATCTACTGAAGAAGATACTCGTTTTCGCCACAACTTTGTATCATTTTATTTTACTTTATTTTAAATCTAAAACAACAATCTGATACATATATTTGGCCCTCCATATTTACAGATTTTGTATCCATTGATTCAACCAACCATGGTTGAAAATATTTTTTTAAAAAAATCTGAAAAGTAAACTTTGATTTTGCCATTTTATATAAGGGACACCATTGTACTACGCCACTGTACAGAATGGAACTTGAGCATCTGCAAATTTTGGTGTCCATTGGAGGGGGAACATTGGAACCTAACCCTAGCAGATACCAGGGGCCCACTGTAAACACACATAGACAGGAGAGGGCAAGCTTGTTCTCTACCTCCCCAGAGGGCAGGACAAGGACTGGCAACTCAGTTTTAAGTTACAGGGGGCTAGATTTTGATTGAACGTTAGGAGGAGCTTCTTGAGTGGTTTAAGAAAGGAACCAATTACCTAGAGTGGTGGTGAGGTCTCTTTCTCTGGACATCTTCGAAAAGAGGCTGGACAGCTATCTGCTAGGAATGCTCTGGCTCCAGATCCTGCATTGGCCTGTGAGGCTCCTTCCAACTCTGATTCTGTGATTCTGTATCTGCTCAAAACAGATTGACAGCTATGGCTAAACAGATAGGGCTTCTTAGATTGTAAGCCTGAAAGCTGGAATTGTCAAATGACTAACTATTTGCAAGCTGCTCTTTAAATTAAATGAAATAACTCAAACCACTGAGTTTAATGGGACTTAATCTCAGGAAAGTAGTATAGGACTGCAGCTTAAAACATGTTTTAACAGGATATTTTATTGTCCCAAGAATGTACACAACACAACACTGTGAGACAGTCAGAAGGAGGATTGGATTACAAAGTGTCATTCAAAAAAAAATCTTAGGGATTTTTATTCTAATGCAGTGGTTCTCAACCTGTGGGTCCCCAGATGTTTGTGGACTTTAGCTCCCAGAAGCCCCAGCCACTAGGGTCAATGCTCAGGAGCTGAAGTCCAAAAACATCTGGGGACCCACAGGTTGAGAACCACTGTTCTAATGGCTTTATTTTAAATGCAAGTTGACTCTCATTCCCTCTGTATACTTCTGCAAAATAGTAAAGAATTCCCTGTCTCTTCATTTCGGTCCTCTCTTGGCCTTTTCCAAACCTCTTAAGGGTTGATTCACTCACTTGCTGGTGGGCTTTTCCACCCCTCTTTGAAAACATTAGTTGGGCCTTGTAAACCGAACCCCCCAATGTTAGGGTTGCCATGTTAGGAGTATCCCAGGCCCTGAGACTCAGTACCAGAGATCTCTTTGTAACGTCATAGGTGGTGGGTCCTGATGATGCTACAAGAGGTTGCAAAAGGCAGCCACTGATGATGCCATTAAGCATGGTAGCTAAAACATTAATCCCAGTTGCAAAGAGTATGCTGTTTAAATAAAAAGAAAACAAAGTCTAACAAAAGAAAAATAAATATATCTACACATCTTTCAAAGCAGCACTGTCACTCTGAGATTCCTTCCCCACACCTTCAAGACTGGAGAAAAGGTGCCAGGCCCTGAAATCTAGCAACCTCAGCTTTATGAAGTTTTTTTAACCATATGCAAGCATTTTGCTCTGTTGATGGATTGAATGATGTGAATCAGTTCTGGAAACATCTTTCACAAGCACAAGTTCTTGCACAGTTACTTTCTCTTCCAGCAGTAGAAAAGTGGGCAATACACTTTAAATACTGTTACAAGACTGAATGGATTCCAGGAAGATCTTGGAATGGAGGCAACCACTGCAGCCACATAACAAGCAACTGTCTCTAGGAAATGATAGAAAGAGGCTCTGTGGCAATGAGAATATTGCATGCTTGCTCTTGGTTAATTCAGAATTGCCCATTTTAGTCTAGTCCCCACATGCAGAAGAACAAAACATTCTCCATGGGCTGGATTCTTTTAAAATTTACTTCTGATTTTTGAAAATTCATCCTGTTTTTAATCCATTCTCCTTCTCTCTTCCTTCCCTCCCATTACCCTTCTTTATGGCCAAATTTAATAGTTTTGCTTCTTAAAAGTCAAGTGTGGTTTTTTTTTGTAATAGACTACGTAAGGAAAAAAATGTAAGAAGCAATGAAAAGGTGTGATTTTATACATTTGTTTTGTTTTGAAAATAAATAAAAAAAAGTCAAGTGTTACGTTTCTGATGCAACTTGTTGTATGTTAGGAACATTGTGTGAGCCACTTTGGTCAAAACAAACAGTATTGGCCTGTGATTGCTCTTCAGTACCCTCATTCAGAGGAATACATATTTTTTTCTTTCTGTAAAACTGTATAAGGTACTGGATGGCATCACACATTATGATGCAATGTATTCTGTGGGCTTCCAAACAAGACACTTCAGAGGTACACATAGACCACACTTACCCTTACCTTTCTGAAAGCGGGGTGGGGGGAGGCATGGCCCACCAAGTCACTTCCTCTCTGTTGCTTCAGTATTTTGATGGTAATAGGCCTTAGCAGCTGCCAATACTAAGCCACAGAACAAAGGGACCCATGAAGGGCATGCAGGCAAGTGTCATTAATCAAACAGACGTGGATGCCCTTTAAAAGACACAACGTGTTAGCATCTGAGTTTCATTTTGTATTATGGATGATTTCCTGGACCACACATGCCGAACGCATCAACCTTTGCAGGTCAGCCACCTAATCCAATAATGATTTTCCCATGTGTAGCAGGGGCCGTGGGTGACTTGATTAGATTTCCTCCAAAATGCATGGCGGGGTGGAAGAAAAGGGAGGGAGGACACTTTTCTCTCTCTGCAGTGGGAATGCTGTTTCCGCAGTTTCCAAGGGCTCCTGAAAACCCTTTGAAAAGGAAGGGAACCAAAATGTTTGGCTTGAAGAAGGATGCACTGCAGAGCTGTTTCTAATGCTAATACCAGAAGCCTCCCAACTAAAAGGTAAAAGCTGGGGTAGTTTTAAGGTTAAACAGATATAGTGGACATAACAGAAATCTGACAGAATGCAAAGAACAAGCTGGAGTCATGCACCCTTCCAGAAACTGTTGGACTTCAAGTCCCAGCAGCCTTGGCCAACACAGCCAGAGGCAAGGCACATAGAGAGTTGCAGTCCAACGTCTGATGGAACGCTCCCTCTCTTGCTCTATAGCAATAACAAGGAAAGCATCCTGGAGGTGGTATTGCACTGTATGTCAGGGAGGCCATAGTGTCAAGAAGGTCAGAAGCCCTTAAAAGCAGGTGGTTGTGCCACCACGTGGCTATGGATGACCAGTACTAGGGGCATGCTATTGTCCCCTGATTAAAATATTTAGATGTTATTTAGATGGAGAATGAAATCTGCAAGGCATACAAAGGGGAATGAGTATCTTGAACTGTGTTTACACTGACTGGATAAATGCATTTTCTGGTCATATCAAAGAACATTTCTAGATAGCCTGCATAACTGAAGCCTGGAACAGCTGGCCAAGGAACCAACCAGACAGAGATAATCTTGGACTTAGGCCATTTCTGCACAAAGTTGATACATCGTAGCAGCATTAAATTCTTATCCTCCAGTCTGCACGTTGTACCATTTTAACATCGTAGTTTTCCTCATGGTTCTGCATGTTTTCAGCTCCTAGAACAGTTCACTGCAATGCAAAACCACTGTATATGAAAACCAGAAAAACTCTGATGTAAATCTCTCAAACTGGTTCTGCTTGGGTTTTCGCCTACATGCAGAAGCGTAGCATCTATTTACATTCCAGAAGGGGCTGGCTATGGGTGTTCCCAGGCTGTCCCTTCTGTCATTTCTGTTCCTATCTCTCTCTGCCCATCAAAGGACAGGCTGCCATCATTATTGTCTTCCTGTGTTAAATGGACAGTGGGAAGAGAGTGGATCTGGTAATGGACTGTTAAAACATTTTTTTCCATGTATCAATGAACATACATTCCTACACACAAACGTAGCAACACAGAAATGTGTCAAAAATGTGTGTGTGTGTTTTAAAAAACAGACCAATCAGTGATGGTAGGGCGGGGTGAGGGAGGAGATTGGGAGTGGCCAGGAACTTGCTGTTGTGGATGTGGCAACTGCTGTTCTCCATAGTAGTATGATGTAAATGGGGGGGGGGGAGATGCAGACAGCACAGTTTCTGAATTTAGTTTCTGAATCTGAAGTGAGCTCAGTCCTAAGTGAGTAGTGCAAAATCTAGCTCAAGATGCATGGGTGGTTAAACTGACTGGAAACAGTGGGTCCAATGCTGTTAAATTTTATGTGTAAGTGGAAAAGTGCCAGGGAACTGCAGCATAGTCCTACTTTAAAAGAGAAAGCTTATCTAAAATGAGGAAACTGTTAAAGAGGAAGTTGAGAAGAAAAGTCGAAAGAGTCAAAGCTCCCCATGATACTTGAGAGCTATTCCAAACAACATTAGTAGAGGCTCAGCTGGAAGTTAGATCAAGGAAGGAAGCATACCTAACATAGTGCGAAGAAAGTTATTGTGGAGGAACTTCCTTGAGAAATTAGAAGTGTAGCCCAAATTAGGCAAGTTGAAAGGAACACAGATTTGCATAAAAGAAACACAAGCACACAACTATGGATATCTGTGCCTGAGCTAGTTTCCAAGAGGTAAGAATGAGGAATTGAAGAAAACCTTGGTGACAAGAAAGTTCTAAACCCTACTGCCAGATTAAAAATAAAGAAATCATTGGGTCTAGGTGGTATCTGTACAAGGGCTCTAAAAGAACTAAAATATGAAATTATTGTTCTTCCAACTAAAAATATGTAACAAATTCCTCAGACCAGCCTTTGCATCAGATGGCTGGAGTGTGGCCAATGTAACATCAGTTTTAAAAAAGAGACCTAGGGAGGTGGCGGTGGGGAGGAAGAGGAGAAGGAGGAGGAAGAGGAGGTACAGGAAATTACAGATCATGTAGCTTAATATCTGTTTTTAGTAAACTGGTGAAAGACATGATTAAAGATAAAATTGACAAACATACTGCAAACCTTGCTGGAAAAAAAAAATCAAATTCTGAAAAACCAAGTCCTGGTTCTGTTTATTAACCTTTTCGAATGCTTTTAAAGCGCCAATAAATATGTAGATAGGAGTGATCCAGTAGTCCAGGGCTTTCCAAATGGTGTGCCACAACACATTAATGTGTCACCTGAAGTGTTTAGGTGTGCCACCAACAATCTTGGAAATGTATGTTATTATTTATAAATCATATATTTTAAAAAAATATGGAAGGTTTTCATGAGATATGTTGTGTCCCCATACATTTTGTTATTCCAATTTATGTATATGTCCATATCTCTTATAAGAGGTTAGTTTAACCTCCTGTTTGCAACTGTGTCACAAAATGATGGACGTCTAAAAGGTGTGTGCCACCAACATGAAAAGTTTGGAAAGCTCTGCAGTAGTCACTGTGTACTTGCACTTACAAACAGCTATTGACAGATACCTTTGCCAAAGACGCCTCAGCAAACCTAGCAGTCACAGGACAAGAAGAGAAGTCTGGCAAAAACTGGTGAAAGAACAGAAAGCAAAGAGTAGAAATATATGCAGTTCTCACAGTGGAGGTATATGAACAGTGGGATACCCTACAGATTTGTGCAAGTAGCAGTTTTTTCAATTTGTTCATAAATTACCTTGGATTATTTATTTATGTATACATACCCCACTTTTCTCCTGGGAAGAGATCTAAGATGGTTTCTAGAAGTTTGAAGCAAAAGTAAATTAAAATCTCAGAGAATCATAGAGTTGGAAGGGCACTCATGGGCCATCAAGTTCCACCCCCTGCTCAGTGCAAGACCTCCAGCTAAAAAATCCCCAGCAGGGAGCTGTCTAGACTCTTTTTGAAGATATCCAGAGAAGCAGACACCTCTCTAGGCAATCGGTTCCACTGTTGAACTGCTCTTACTATCAAGAAGTTCCTTCTAGTGTTCAATCAAAATCCATGCTTCTGTAACTTAAAACCATTAGACCAGGTCCTGCAGTCTGGGAGGGGGAGCAGAGAACAAACCTGCACCCTTCTCTCTATCCTTGTTACCTTTCTCTTAACTTGCCCCAATTTGTCTATATTCTCCTTAAAATGAGGCATCCAGAACTGGTTGCAGTGCTCCAGATAAGACCTGACTAGTGTGAATACAGCAGGACTAGTTCTTCCCTCAACTTGGAAACTATGCTTCTATTGATGCATGCTAAAATAGCATTCTCCTTCTTTGCTGTAGCATCATACTTCTCACTCAAGTTCAACTTATTGTTCTTGACAATCTGCCTCTTCAGCATCTGAGTCCTGCAAGTGGTGAATTATGACAGCGGACATGACTAGGAAGTTATCACTGCAACAACAGCAGAATGCAGATTCAGCTATGTTACTAGATCTCAAAGAAAGAGAAGGATGTCTTTGGATTAGAAGTCTATCTGAAATGCAAACTGAAGATATTTATAGAAGAGTCTCAGATGCTCTGGATGACCTTTTGGAAATTAAAAGAGATTTTTATGTGAACTGATGAGGTGTATCATCTTGAATCCATAGTTGGCAGATGAAGGAATTTACTAAAAGACATGATTATCTATTTTGCTAGAAGGAGAATAAAAGACCAAATTCTTCAACAACACTGTTTAAATAAACTTCAGGCCAACGGGAAGGACATTATGGTCTTTAAAGATATACCATTAGGAATTTTGAGAAGAAGGTGAGATTACACATTCTTGACCAATAAACTGAAGCAATATGGAGTACCATTCAGATGGGGGACTTGCATAGAGAGGCTATGCTCTTAATACAATTTCAAAGTTGAAAGAATTTTTGGAGAAATATTTGAAGAAATTTAGAGAAAAGAGAAGAAGAAAAAACTTTGGATTAAAGCTCAAAGGAAGAAAGTGATGGAGATGAGGGGAATAAATATGCTAGGCAAATGTGGGTGTGAACTCTGGTGAAGATGCTATAAATGGCATTAAAATGTCCTCTTTGAAATATAAGGAAGTTTAATTTGTCAGGAAAAAGAAGAAAATATTTCACTGTTTGGAAAGACAGAAATTGGATTTGATTTGTTTACAAGAAACGTGTATAAGACAAGAAGGTAACACATATAGTATTTGTTAAATTCTAAATTGGGTAAAGAATTTACCTCAGCCTATAACAAACAGAAAAGAGGGATGGTGATCTACATGGACCCTAAATTAAAACAAGAGAAAATACTGGAAGATACAAATGGATGACATGTCAGTATGGAAATACAACTTCAAGGAAAAAAATATTTTGCAGTGGGAATTATATTCCCAGAGAGAATAAAGCCCCACTTTAAAAAAAAAACTTTTGGAAGAAGTGTTACAACTTTCTTATGAATGGTGGGGGGTTTTTTAGGAGATTGGAAAGGCATAATTAATCCTAAAATTTATAGATTGGCTGAAAAAGAAAGAAATGGGGTCAAGGAGAACTCCACAAACCTTTTTTTTTAATTTGATGGACAGTTTAGAACTTATTAATACTTTGAAATTAATATATGAAAAGCATGAGACTATACTTTTTTCCCAGAAGGACATAAAACTTTTTTCAATGCTTTATCAAAAACATGGTCTCAAAAAAGAAAATTGAAATATGTTTGAACCTACAGAACTTACCAATGATTTCAGAAAAGTTTGGATTTAAATATGTCTACAGTCAGCCCTCCGCATTTGCAGGTTTCACTTTTGCAAATTTGATTATTTATGGATTATCTGCTGTCAGCTCTGCTGTCTCCCTATGACATTTTTAACAGGGACTGCCTTGCGAGACTGAGAAAATGTGAACAAGGCTTGTAAGTCCCTATTAAAAATGGTGTGGGGCACCAGTGGAGGTGGCAGTAAGCCCCACCAGCCACCTACTTCTGCATTGTGAAGGAACCCTGATGCCTCAAAGGAATCCATGGTGGGTTGAATATGGTGATCATACTTTTTTGTGCATTAAATATGGTTTGGGAGGGCCTAGAGTTATTCGCAGTTTTTCCACATTCACGGGGGTCCTGTGCCCCTAACCCTAGTGAATGTGGAGAGATGACTGTATAACTGTGGCAGAAGTAGTTGACTGAAGAATGAAAAAGCTCTAGGATCAGATTCCTTTCCTGCAACTAATAAAAGTCTTGAAGACCAATTGTATCAGCCATTTCCACAACTGCTGAATTTGATTATCACTACAAGTGAAATACCTAACAATTGGAAACAAGCAAATAAAACCTTGATACCACTGTTACTTTTTATATTAATCTTAGAAGTTTTGAAAAGGGCCATTAGACAAGAAGACAAAATAAAAGTGGCTATAAAGGAACATGTTTAAACAAAGGGCATTTGCAGATGATTTAGTTTTGTGTTTTTTTAAATAAGATCCCTTGGATTCTGCAGAGGTATTACTTAAGACTGTAAGTTATTTGGGGTGTTTGGCCAGATTCAAAATAAACAAGATAAGACTGTGATGTTGATTAAAAATATGACAAAAGGAGACTGAAAGTTATTGATGGAAAGAACAGGGTTCAAGATTGTTGAAAGAAAGTGAAATATTGTAGTGTCATTTTTGGCACACAGAACTCAGAGCTATTTCAGAATAACAATTTTAAAGTTTGGAATAAAATTAAAGCAAGATCTACAAGAATGGTCTAAGTTGAAACTTCATTAGGCAGAATTGCAACTATAAAAATGAATGTGTTACCAAAGATGTTGTTTCTATTTCAAACAGCTTCCATTCTTACCAATGATATATGCTTTAAACAATGGCATAAAGGCATTTTGAATTTCATCTTGCAAGGGAAGAAACCCAGAGTAAGATTCAAATTCTTGCAAGATACAAAACAAAGAGGAGATTTGGTTTACCAGATTTTAGGTTATATTTTTATGCCATCTGTTTGGTTTGGCTTAAAGATTGGATTACCTTGACAAAGGATAGACTCGTACAACTGAAGGAATTGTTTTGTAATTTTAAGAAAGATTAGGTTAAGTTGGTTGCATATTTAAGAGTCCACTAAGGGGAAAAGTCAACTTTTCATTTTCAAGATTGATAAATTAATAGTTCTTATTAACCAGCAGATGTGTGTGATAATATAAAAAGTATAGATTTTAGTAGAATAATAATATATGGTTTCTGGAAAGTATATTTTATATATATTTTCACATAACTGGCATGTGTATGTGTATTTACTCTGCTCTTTAGTTAGCCAATTCAATCTAGACTACTTAGTTTAAGTTAGTAGTGTTGTGGTTAGCAGTGATATAGACTTGAGTCGATAGACTCGGGGCTTTTCCACACTTTGTGGAGGAAATGGGGCAGTCCATTACTCACCGGACTGGTACACTCCCCCCTGATCCATGACGCTCCGGAGCAGCGCGTGCTCGCACTACACACTCTCTGGAGACGAAAATGGAGGCTTCCGGTTGGCGGAGGCTCTCCACCAACCGGAGAAGCTCGCCAGCCGGAAGCCCGCCCCAGAAGATCTGCAGCCTCGTGCTGGCGCGAGCCTGCAGATCTACACTTAGTGCAGCGACGGACTGGGGTGTCCTCTTTTAATTGGTCTTTCAATAGCACGGGGAGCCACCAGTTCTGGGTGTTCTGGAGTGGGCTGAAGTCCAGACAAACATTAAGTAGTCCGGACCAGTTCACCCCCAAGTGTAAACGTCCTCGCTGGATGACATGCCGCCCCGTTTCAAAAGTAAAATGTGGAAAAGGCTTCAGACTCAACTTAAGTCGCTTCAGTGACTTGACTCGGACTTGACTCGGCCATAAATGAGGCACTGACTTGACTTGACTCGAGACTTGTATATTAGTAGTGACTGACTTGCTACCCTTGGTTCAATAACATAACACATTCATCTAGAAACCTTACAACTTTGAACAACGCCTCCATCTCTTTTTGCCTACTGGTCACATGACAATCTATCTCAAGCCCAAAGTGTGGGTGCGTTTCTCAGAGGGGAACAGCAAACAGGTTAGGCAATGGGCTTGAGGCAGGGTTGAGGTCTGCTCAGCAGCCTGTCCCCGCTGCATATCGGAGGAGCCTTCTAAAATGTTTCCTAAGAGCAAAAGACAAGTCCCGCCCCCAAAGTGCAGAGTGCATTTCTCAGAGGGGAACAGCAAATGTGTTAAGCAACAGGCTTGAGGAAGAAGGATCCTTCCTTCTAAAGCTTTTGAATCTTTACTAATGGGGAGCAAGAAGGAACTGACTTTAGTTGACTCTGTCTAATAATTCTGTAATTTTGGTTGGGGTATAAAGTTCGCTTCCAGACTTGACACTTGACTTGAGACTTGAAGGTAGAGACATGAGATTTGACTTGAGACTTGGTGTAAAAGACTTAAATACATCATTGGTGTTTAGTCTGATTTTGTATATCCTTACATGTTGTTTTATATATAGAAAATATGTGTCTTAATAAAAAACAGTTTTTTTAAAAAAAAGTCTCAGAATGTCTTGCATGTTTAAAGCCTACCTCTGGGGAATCTAAAACAGTGGATCTACCACCTTTTAAGAATGATTACTTTTTGTCTAAATGTAGGGTCATAAATTGTTAAATACGTTACCAAAAAAAAAAAAACCTTCAAGATTCCAGCACACTATCATAAAAAAGTAAACAAACTTTCTAGAACTGGCTTTGGCATTTCTCATTGCTTGGATAAGTGAGTGAAATGTAGTAACCTGATATCTGATGTTTATGTCATTTTTTAATATTCTCAAGGCTATTACTTTTCATTTAGTATCTCCAAAATTCTTTTTTTTACAAAAAAAAATCTACAAGTAGTTCAGTAATGCAATCCAGTTGTTCCATTAGAAAAATCCCATATACAGACTGTAAAACAATGTAACTACAATCAGTCCAATTTGTGAACATTTTTATAGAAAAATTTCATTCACTACAACTCTTCTTCACGGCTTGACGCAGCTTCCTTCCTTCTTTTCTTCCTTCCTTCCTTTAGTTTAAACTTTTAACCTGAATACAGACTCAGTAATGCTTTACACTACTTTGAACTACACATTTTTTTATACATAGGTCCATTTTCCACACCGGTCTTGTTGGGAGAAATAGCAACTTCTCTGCTTGTTCTTGTTGTTCTCTTATCCACTATGGATGAGCTGGCTTAGGTCCTTTCCACATGAGACGGCAGAAACACCTCGTGGCATCGTAAGAGCGTAGTTCATGACTGCGTTTCTGCGACGCTGCGTTCCACACGCGCCTCCACTTGAGGTGGAGAAGATTGCTTCCTCCTTCCGCACTACAGTGTCCGTGACCACTCCCCTGCTTCGCCTTTACCCCACCCCTGCACCTTTGATTGAATGCTTCAATTTTTTTTAACTTTACTAGACAACATTTCTGCATGGGAACATCTCTATGTAGAAACGACGTCATGGAACTTCCGGCCCTGTTTGAAATGCGACAGCAGGGCAGCATTTCACAGTCTGTGGCTGCCTGGGGAGTGGAGGATGTCTGCCCCTGGCATGGCTACTGTCACCAGCATGACGTTAACGGCTAATAAAGATGTTGTTTTTTCATAGTAACTGTGTTTGTGCAGTACCTTTGCTGCTACATAAGAAATGCCTCTGTCAGCTGGCCCACTCCCTCTGGCCACAAAGAGAGGGTGAAGATCAGCTTTCATTGGGAAACAACAAACAGCAACATTTATTAGCAAAGTATATAAAAGGAGAACATGAATAACCCTAAGCATTACATATATTAGCCAACTCTCACGATGGCTTTAAATTTTTAACTTTGGATCAGTAACATCTTGAGTAGATACGGTCTGAAGTCAAACTGAACAGTTTTCAGTTGCGCCCAGGGACTGCTGGAACGACTGCAGGTCCCATTAGGCTCATAGAGTGCTTCCTGAGGTAGAAAGGCCTGCAGCTGTCATCATGCCTGTGTGCCAGATGGACAGCCTGCTCAACTGCAGTATACATGATGCTTTCTGTTGCTGGGTGGGGTGAGTACGCTGTACTGAGTACACTGCAGAATCCATGAAGTCCCCGGTCAGGTGGGAGGAGGTGTAGCCAAGTACCTAAAAAGATGGAAAAGACACAAAGAATTTGTGTCTTGAAATGACTGCATGTCCCATGAGGCTTGCAGAGTGCATAGCAGGGATGGTCTTCATGTGGAGGGGCATCTTGGCTGGTCTGTAAGGGGGAGAGAGGTGGGTGAGGGGAGGTCAGTGGAGGTTTTGAGGGAGGTGGGAATGACTGCATGTCCCATGAGGTTTGCAGAGTGCAAAGTGGGGGGGCTTTGTGCAGTGGGGCAAGATGGGCAGTTTCCAGTGGGGAAATGTGTGGGTCAGGGGAGGTTAGTTGATGTTTTTTGGGATAGTTTTGAGGGACTGCAGGTCCCATGAGGCTGGCAGAGCACATATCAGGGGGACTTTCTGCAATGGAGTATGTTGGGTAGTTTCCAGGGAGGCATGGGTGGGTGAGGGGAGATTAGTATATTTTTTGGGGGGTGAGCAACTGCAAGTCCCATGAGGCTGGCAGAACACATAGCGAGGTGGTCTTTTTTGCAGCAGGACATATTTGGCAGGATGAGGGGCGATTCTGTTGGCCAAGGGAGGGTGGTAGATGTTTTTGAGCAGGGATTTGAGTGACTGAAGGTCCCATAAGGCTGGCAGAGGGCATTGCAGGGCGGTCCTTTTTGCAGTGGGGCATGTTTGGTGGTTGCCAGGGGGGTATGGGTGGGGGAGGGGAGGGGAGGGGAAGGGAGTAGCATGTTGTGGGGGGTTCTCAGTGACCGCAGCTCCCATGAGACTTGGAAACGTTTACTTGGGGAAGGTGTTACCCTGTGAATTGGGGGTCCCAGGAGGGGCGCCCAAATGACCAAACAACAACAAGCAAAGATGGGGAAGATTAGCTGGAGCACTCTCTTGGCTAACGAGAGGCAGGGCAACGCAGCAGGATCTTTTACCCTATGTCTACAGCGTCAGGTCAGTGAGAAGGCAAATAGTTCAAAATAACAATTAAGATTTATTAAACAGTTATTAAAGAAAAGCACAAACACACTACCAACTAAAAAAGGAAAATAGAGTTTCAAGGGGAATGAGTGATATGCCACCTGTCCTGCAGTCCTGGGGAAGCGAACTATAGAAGAGGAAACCCGGCATGGCGGCCGAGGGGAATCTGCTGAACCAAGCGGTAGCAAGGCAGAATGAAGTCCAAGCGATCCGGCGAGAGTTCTGAAGAGCTCTCAGAGCGGCAGATTTTTATTGGGGAATGAATGACCGCAGGCTAGTCTGGTCTCGGGTGAAAACAATAAGTTTTGGGTTGGAGACAAAGCCTCCGAAAGGTCAGAATTCGCATGATTGAGTTAAAGTCCAAATTGACAATGGTATGGCCGGTATGTAGATGCGGCTAGCTTCGGCAGTTAAGTACCTAGCTCACCAGGGTGTCCTCTCAGGGCAGAGGATCTCTTTGTGGTAGCGTGCATTCGTAATGAAGGTGTTTGTTTTGGGAGGTCCTCTAAAGCAGATCTGGCAATATCTGGCTTGGTTTGGTGGGAGCAGCAAGTAATAGCCATACTTAGCTTTGCGCTTGTTCGGCAGGCCTCACAAACACTTGGCTGGTGGCAGAGTAGGGCTGAATTGTGATATCAAAATGATATCTTTGGTTCACCAAAGGCCAGGCCAGGCCACGGTGGTAACAAAGGGCTGAAACTTCTAATATCCATGTGAGCAGCCAGAATGCCTGAAGTGACCGTCCCCCAGCCCACCCCTCCCCCTAAAAATTAGCCCAATGAGAAGAGGGTTCCTAAGTTCCGCAAGGATTGATTTATTAGAAAAAAATTTACCTTCCACTTTCTCCCCACTTTTCTTCTCCTCCATCATTTCTCACGTGGGGGAAAAATGGCGACAATCTCTGCTTTGGTGGGCAGAGACAAATCAGGATAGGAAGTGATGGAGGGACAAGCCGGGCACGCCCTCAATCTGCCCATTCCTTCAAGAAAATGCTTCAGTGGTTCTTCATGTAGTTGTAGAAACGTAGTAGAAGCGGTCTGAGGGAGTAAAAACACATTTTTATGTTGCTCAAATACAATGCTTTAGTGACATGCAAAGGCGCGCAGCAACTTCACGTCCACTTAATAGAGACGACGTCATGTGGATGCACGTCTCCTCAAGCCGTCGCAGCTACGCAGTGACTACATCGTGCAGAAAGGGCCTTAGACACAGAGGGATTAGAACTGTTTTCCTTTTCTGCTTACTTTTCCTTCCTCTCTTAGCCAGCTATCCCAAATTTTTTGGGCAAATAACATTTTCTAGTTCAGTAAGAGTTAATTAAGTGACTACCTACAGTTGTGTAACAAAAGAAAGAAAGAAAGAAAGAAAGAAAGAAAGAAAGAAAGAAAGAAAGAAAGAGGCCCAGAATGAACCCCATTACTCTCTTCCCATCTGCTCTTTGATGAGGGAGGACATGCCGTAACATGTCTCCCTCACATCCTTTTCTTTTTTAGATTAGTTTAGAAAGGACCAGGCTCTTACAATCCAGGAATGTATTTCTTTAATAAATATTCCTCCTGTTGAGGATTCCAAACTTATTTTTCTGTCTGCAACTTGGTTCTTTAAAATTCACCATCTAAGATGGGCACCTCCACCGTGCCTGGCTCTAACAGGCCTTTCACAATCCATCCCCTCTAACAGGGGCCTTTTCACATGGCATTCATCATGCAAAAGGGCCTCCGGAGTGTCGCGCGATTGCGAGGAGCGTTTCAGATGATGTCCTCACAATTGCGTGATGCTACTGGGGCCGGCAGGCACTGATTGCGCACTATATCATTTTTGGCTTTTAGCCGAAAATGGTGCTTGATCACGCATTGCTCTGGGGTCCCATGCACACTTACCTTGCGTGCGGAGCTCCAGAGCTGTGGCCCTCGCGCCTCCTACCCCAGCGCAGCCTGAGAAAATACCCGGCTGTGCTGAGGAAGGAAGAGGCGGAGCCCTCATGCTGCATGCTGGCTGGGAGGCAGCTCCTGCAGAGCAGAAGCAGCAGGGACACAAGAACCTCACGGAAGAGGCTGCTTGCGTGATCCCCGCGCGACCACACCGGATGCAGGTAAGTTGCGGAAAGGGCCAGGGATACGTGTCCATTTCTCTGAAAGAGAAGTTAGCCAAAACAGGAGAAGTGTACTTTGGAGAAAGAAGGCAGAAAAGATACAGCCCTCAGGACTCAGTCCAGCGGTGAGGCTCAATGGAACTGGGAGGAATGAGTGTTTGCAACAAAAGGATTGCAACAAAGGGACGGCTGAGATTGCAAGGCCTGGGAAATGTAATCAAGGAGGAAAGACTCTCTGAAGGTAATGCCTGGAGGCAGTATGATGAAGAATCTTCAAAGTCTCTAGAGCTTTTCATAACAATTCTAGGTCCTCATGTTTGTGTGTATTTGAGAAGGGCAGAAACAGCCAGGGATGCACGGCTTGCTTTACAAAAGACTTACAGAACTCAGAACTCTCCTTGTATTATTTGTCACCTGCTTGCCCTAGAGAGGGACAGTTTTTCTGAGAGAACAGGCAAAATGACCAGACGTTTCTTGGTTCAAAGGCTAGAGGCCAGATTTATTAAGTACAAAAATAATAATCAAAATTTCTGCTATAGCAGGGTGCCGCAACTCTAATGAGGTTCGGAACGAGGAATAAAGGCTTGGCATGGGCTTTATATCCAGGGATCCAGGTAAACATCAGACACACCCATTGCAGCATTATTCCACCAATCACAGTATCCAGGTAAACATTATACACACCCATTGCAGCCACCCACCCCATATTAGGTAAATGTCCAGAAACTTCTATCCATATAAGGGAAAAGGTCCAGAGACTTCCAACCATATAAGGAAATCTCTAGAGGGGCAGGTAGTGTGGAGCTTCTTCCAATCACAAGCGGCCTCCCAAATATGGCCAGGTTCAGGTGAGGTAGTAATAGTCATGAGTCAGCAGACGGGAGGGGCTGGGATCTCCTGTGTACGTGACAACCCCTTAATCTGTAATGGAGATTAATCTGTAATGGAGTCTTTCCTCCACTCACATATTCATCTGATGCATCTGATGACAAGAAAAATCAAGGCAGATGAAGATATTGGAACTCATCTAGATTGCATAATGGACACGAATCAAAAGTTAATGCCTGCTGGAATAAATATAGATGGAACTCTGGTAACAAGTGTTTTTTATAATTTCTCAGCAGTATACAGCCCAGTCGTTAATACTTGGTTTATGCAAGAGGTAATCAGATTGGAAACAATTATTAAAAATTTAAAGACGCTTTCTGTGAGAAACCATTGAAGAGAGGAGAAGAAATAAGTACATGCCTTTGCAGCTGAAGACAAAAGGCATGTGGGGGAAAAAGTTTATCTTGTGAGCAGCAAGACTGTTTACAAAGGGAATGCCCTGAGGCAAGAGGCAATAGAGATGCAAATTTGCAAGTCAGAAAGACCAAGAAAGTTCCAAATGCACAAAGTTTCATAAAGGGAAGACTGAACACCAAGTTATGACTGCAAGCAATATGTAAACTTACTTTATGCCTATAGCTAGATTCAGAAATGACCACAAAAGTCTTTAATAAAAAAGTCATTTTATTAATCTTGAGAAAGAAAAATGTAAGACAAAAATTACAGATGGAAATTCTGTCTTAGGAGAAAAAAGAGAAACTGCAAGGATTAAATGCAATTTAGGCAACCAAGGACTGATGATCTACCCGATTCCACCTAGGCTCAGAAGATGGATGTTTCCCTAGTATGAGCTAGGCATTTAACTAAGTTTGGCTGTAAAGTAGTCTTTGACAGAGGTGATTGTGTCTATAGAAATGGTCAGGTAGTAATGAGAGGTCATTTAAATGAACTCTTTGAAGTTAACATTGTATTTTGAAAAGTAAGTGCTGCAAAGCTCTGCACATACAGCCATGCATCAATTTACTTCACAGAGGATATGGCTGCAAAGATTGGGAAGCTGTTTCTCAGATACTGAGTGCAGGAAGTGCTAAAGACTTGAAAGCTAAATATTGTGGGAGTGAAGGAAATAAGTTTGCCTGTTGTATTGGAGCAAAGGAGACCCTCCCCCTCTTTAGTCAATGCACAGAGGGGGAGGAAGAGCACCCCCTAGAGTTGATCTACAATGATGTTATTGGACCTTTACCAGTTTCCAGCGTTGGAGGGAAGAGATATTTTGTGATCTTCATTGATTCATATTCAAGATACTGCTTTGTGTATCTGATGACAAACAAGTATAAAGTGTCCAAGAAACTCAGAGACTCTATTGCAATGGTCAGCAATAAATCTGGGAGAAAAACTCAAGTTCTGCACAAAGACAATGAAGGTGAATACACATCCAGAGAGATGGCTGGTTACCTAAGAAGGGAAGGCATAGGGCATGAAACTACAGATCCTTACCCCCCTCAACAGAATGGAGTAGCAGAAACAAAAAATAGATCTCTTACTGAAAAGGTCAGATTCATGTGTAATAAAAATAATAATGAGACCCTTACTCTCAGAACTAGAAATTTCCCTTTTGCAATCTAAACTCAAAAGTCTCAAGATGTCCATTCCGTAGAACAAGAAGGTCACGTAGGCTAGATTATGAGCCTTTGCTCCATTCTGTGTTTTAACATGTAGGTGAGAAAAAGGAGTTTCCTCCTTGATTTGCGACTGTTAATTACATTCCTTTTTTAAGGTAACAGACCTCCAAGGAAAACAAACACCTAAGTTCCTGTTGAATTATCACATGCGGTCTGAAAATGATAAATGGATTGAGACTGTTTTGAAATGTTTATAGATCCTAGGCAGAGAGGATGTGCTTTGAACTAAGTGTTGTTTTCTTAATGTTTACATGAGGAAACCCACCTGTTTAGTTTATATAAGCTGAGTGCTGTCTCACTTTGGATTTCCACAAAGTGTGTACCTATTTCTGCTGCAGAAACAAACCTTGCCTTAATTCCTTGCTCACACTGTTATCTAATGTAGACCCTCTGTTGGGCAACAAATCTCACTCTTGTGATACATATGGCTGGATGCTAGATGCTAGATTGCCAGAAGAGTACCGGGGAGAAGCAGATGTGAAGAAGGAGTGCTTGTGGGCTATGCAAAAGGCACCGCGGATTACAGAATCCTGCATCCTGCCACAGAGAGCATCAAGATATGCAATGTGGCATATTTTGATGAAAGTGAACAGCCTGACGAAGGCATGGCACCAGCCATACAACCGAACTCACACCAGAAAGAGAATTAGTATATGTTGAACCCAGGGAGCACATCTCTGAAAGGCTGGTCATAACAGTCTTGGAGGTCCAGAAAGGGATACAGAAGCTGAACTGGAGATCAGGCGCTCTGAGGCCATTTCTGCACGAGACTGTTATAGCGCTATTATCCCACTTTCAACATCCTATGGAATCCTGGGGTTTGCAGTTTAGGGAGGGGCCATGGGCCAGATGTACAGTATTGTATGCCAGAGGCCCCTCCCTAAACTGCAAACCGCAGGATTCCATAGGATGTTGAAAGTGGGATAACAGCACTATAACAATCTAGTGCGGAACTGGCTTTCGAGATCAAAGAAAGGGATTCCACCAGACAGAGGCTCTTACTAAGCCTACTAACATTGTCTGGTTAGTTAGGGTTAATTAAGTCACTTCCTTCTGTTGTAAAAGAAAAACAACCTCTCTTCCCATCTGCTCTTTGATGAGGGAGGACATACTGCAACATGTCTCCCTCACATCCTTTTCTCTTTTAGATTAGATTAGAAAGGACCAGGCTATTGCTATTCAGTGACTATACAGAGAACAGTGTGCCTCCTTCCCCCGCTCTGTTCAACCTATATTTAAATAATTTAGCACCAGTACTAAAGCTGTAGGAAGGACACTCCCCGAAACTGGCAACAGCAAATGTACCACTTCTTCTATATGCAGATGATGCCCTTCTTCTATCACAAACCAAATTAGGCATTAAACAACTCTTAAGGGCTTTTGTGGGATATTGTGATAACAACTTCCTTAGCATAAACTATAATAAATATAAAATAATAGCTTTCTTCAAGAAATATGCAAGAGCAGTCTGGAATATCAACAGTCATGGAACAAATTAACTATTTTAAGTATCTGGGGGTATTGTTTCACTCCTCAGGATCATGGGATTATCATCATAAGCTTGTCATTACGCAGGCTGTAAACACAGCAAAAGCAATAACTCACTTTTATTACACGAAAGGAGAGCAGTTAATTCCAGCAGCAGTTAAGATCTTCAAAGCTGAAGTTATCTCACAATTACTTTATGCTATCCCAGTATGGATATCAGGATTTTCATGAAGGGTGGATTATAATCTTTTCTGAGAAAAATATTTGCAGTTCCAAACTGTGTGTCCACAGCAGTTCTGAGGCTTGAGGTGAGAATAACATCGCTAGAATATTGGCATGGAAATGGGTGATGGGACACTGGTTGAGACTGGCTTTCCTTGAGAAAGATGCAGGATATATGTATTTAATACAAAAAGATACCTTGCATCTAAGTAAAACGCTCTTTGATAAAATGCTCAAATTGGACCTTTCAGAAAATATTCTACGAACAGTGGGTTTGACAAGAGCAAATTTGATCCTTAAACAACATATAAAAGATATAGATCACCAACATGTAATACCAGTGGCACAATCTACCTTTTCCCGTATCCACTTACGCTTGGGGTTTAATATCAAAGAAGAGGTTAAATATCTTAAAAATCTAAATATTCCCAAATTTCGAAAAGCTTTTAGTAGAGCAAGATTTAATGCTATTCCATCAACAGTCTCAGAGGAGCAATATCAAAAACAGCCATATTGTCAGGGCCCTGGGCGTGGCCGCGCCGGTGGGCGCCGCGGAGGCCGACGGCGGCCTTACCTCTGAGGAGGAGGACGCGGATCCGGGCCTGTCGGAGGCCGTGATCGGCGGCGGCAGCCACGCAGCCGCCGTGGAGGGGTCCGCCGCCGGGGGGATCGCTGGGACGCCGCGGCAGTTGCCGATCCCGGCAAGGGTCTTCCCTGCGGGACGGAGGCCGCCGCCGCCGCCGAGGGTCGTCCTGCCGCTGCGGAGGAGGTCGGCCCGGCTCCCGGGCCGCTGGGCGTGGCAGATGAGGCTCCACGGGAGGAGGCGGGTCCCGGGCCTGATCCCGGGGCACCGCCTACTCGCGAGGAGGCCTCGGAAGAAGCTGAGGCAGCCGCCCTGCCGCCGACGTTCCTGCAGCGGCAGCGGTTCAAGGAGGCCAGCCGCCGCTCCCGGCGGCTGCAAAAGAAACACCTGGGGGCAGGGAGCTCCCAGCTGTAGCACAGCTGCGAGTCCGGCCACGTGCTCGGCCCGGATTGGCCGCGAGCCGGTCTGCAGGCCTTTTTAGGCAGGCACGGGGCTGGGGTAGGCATGGAGCAACAACCGTCGGCTTCCCGTGCGTCTGTCGCCCGTGCCTTGTCCCAGCCCAGCCCGTGCCTGCGTGCTGCTGCCCAGCTCCTCCAAGACCCTTCCCTGCGTTAAGGTGCTGTAACCATTTTGTGTTCAGGGTGAGGCAACCCGTTGTTATTTTCTGTTAAGTGCCTGCTGTGAAGGCAAACCTCATTTCCAGGCCGTTGGCTCACGGCAGCGCTCCTGAGAGACTGTTTTGGGACGCGGCTGGTGGCCGCCCCAGCCCGGCCCCTGCTTGACCTCAGCCCGCGCTGACAGATTGTTGCTCCGTCCCCCGGTCAAGCAGGATGGAAGGGGAGAACGCAGCTCTGAAGGCCCAGCTGGCCGCCCAGGCCCAGGAGAACCAGGGCCTGCGGACCCAAGTGGACCAGCTCTCCCACGCCCTGCAGGCCCTGCAGTTCCAGGTCGGCCAGCTGCAAGCTGCCCGGCCTCCGCCAGCGCCAAAGATCCCCATGGCGGTACCGCCCCGCTTCACGGGAGAACCCTCCGAGCTGGAGACTTTTGTGGCCAGCTGCCGGCTGTACATACAGGTCCGGGCTCAAGACTTTCCCAACGAGCAGGCCCAGGTGGCCTTCATGATCAGCCTGCTCTCTGGGATGCCAGCCAAATGGGCCACGCCTCTGCTCCGCCAGAACAGCGGCATCCTGGACGACCCGCACCGGGTCTACGACTGTGCTATAGACCTGTGCTATAGGGCCCGATCCCGGGGCACCGCCTACTCGCGAGGAGGCCTCGGAAGATGCTGAGGCAGCCGCCCTGCCGCCGACGTTCCTGCAGCGGCGGCAGTTCAAGGAGGCCAGCCGCCACTCCCGGCGGCTGCAAGAGAAACACCTGGGGGCAGGGAGCTCCCAGCTGTAGCACAGCTGCGAGTCCGGCCACGTGCTCGGCCCGGATTGGCCGCGAGCCGGTCTGCAGGCCTTTTTAGGCAGGCGCGGGGCTGGGGTAGGCACGGAGCAACAACCGTTGGCTTCCCGTGCGTCTGTCGCCCGTGCCTTGTCCCAGCCCAGCCCGTGCCTGCGTGCTGCTGCCCGGCTCCTCCAAGACCCTTCCCTGCGTTAAGGTGCTGTAACCATTTTGTGTTCAGGGTGAGGCAACCCGTTGTTATTTTCTGTTAAGTGCCTGCTGTGAAGGCAAACCTCATTTCCAGGCCGTTGGCTCACGGCAGCGCTCCTGAGAGACTGTTTTGGGACGCGGCTGGTGGCCGCCCCGGCCCGGCCCCTGCTTGACCTCAGCCCGCGCTGACACATATAATGAATGGGTGAGCCCCTGTGGAGAGGGTAGGGTGGAATTGATAGAGCACATCTTTTTCGAATGTCCTTGCTATAAAGGTCAGAGAGTGAGATTAATATGTCCCTTGATAAGGAAACTGCCCAGAGGATCTTGGGATCTCCTTCATGATAAAGATAAAAAGGTAACTGAGTTAGTAGCTAAATTCCCTGTCTCTGCAATAAATACCTGTAACGCTATTCTACAAAATCTATAATAACACAGGCCACATAGGTTAGGATGGCTAGAAATTAATCTGGGAAGCTGTAGTTCTCTAGAGTATGCCAAATTTAGTAGCCTGAGGGCCATAACGCTGTTAGTCTAGGGAAAAGTTGTGTTGTTGGGTAGAGTAAGTGCTGGACTAATTATATTTTTAAATAATTTTTTAAATACAATCTATGCAACACAATTCTTAAGTGGTACTATATGTATAACATGGTATGTATAATATTGTATGTACAGTATTGTACGTGTTTAATCCTTTTATTTGCCTGACGATTTGTTAATCATAATAAAGGCTGATTGATTGATTGATTGATTGATTGAGAGAACAGTGTGCCCCTGTAGAATAGAGGCTCACCATTCCTGCTCTATGAAACTGCAAACCTCTGTAGAGCTCCATGTATATGGGGCTAGGGAGGGGCATAACTGAGGAGGCCTGTTCAGGTCAAAACCTCAAAGAAACCTCGTGAGCGAGAGAAGGACAATCTCCATTATAAGCTAGTGAAATAGTCACGTACACAAAGGAGCCCTAGCCCCTCCTGTCTGCTGACTCATGGTTCTACCTCACCTGAAGTGTCTCTCTGGACATTACCTTATATGGAAGGTAGTTTGTGGTTGGAAGAAACTTCACCTTACCTGCCCCTCTGGACATTACCTTATATGGATGAAAGTCTCTGGATATTACCTAATATGGGGGGTTGGGCTGTGATTGTTGGAAAAATGCCGCAATGGGAGTGTATACTGTAGACACGGATAAAAAAGCATTGCCAAATCCCTTGCCTTTGTTCTGAACCTCCCAGCACCCTGCCGCAGCAGACTTCTGTATCTTTTTATACTTTTTATACTTTTGTATTTAAATAAATCTGGCCTTAGCCTTTGAACCAAGAAATGTCTGGCCATTTGCCTGTTTCTCAGTAAAAACTGTCCTTCTTAAGGATGACAACCTTGTCCAGAATCTAATACCAAAAAGCAGACACAGAGTCAGCATCAGTAATTTATGCAGATCTTTATGGGAAAGACTATCTGGGTGGCGCACTTCTCGTACTTGGCCTTCATTGGAGAGGAAGGGCAGAGAAATGCTTCAGATCTCCCATGTCTGTCCCATTGACTGCTCCTCCAGATAAGACAAATGTTGCTGGAGGTTGCAGTATTTGTAGCTGTAGTTCTCAGTAAGAAACAACTGGAATGTTTTTGGTATCTCAGACTACTTGCTCTTAATTTCTGCACCAATTGCAACTCTTTATTCCTACCTGAGGATTTTTTTTTAATTCCAAGATATATTCCAACAAAAAGCCCTGTGGGCTCCTTTTACTCTTGCATTTTCTCTGGAGAGCTCCCATGGTGCACAATAGAAGCTCCTTTCCCTGTTCCACTGCAATAAAGAACCTGCATTCCTCCGACACTGCAGCAGAGACTCCATTTCTCTGCTGACTTTCCTCTGAAGAACCCCCTCACTTTAACAGAGGCTGTGTCCACCAACATTTTTTCTCAAAAAAGAATGGGAAGAAACTCACAGGGAGCAAATAGATGTGAATGCGATAGCAACCAGCAATACCTACCAAAAACTAAGGAGCTATATTTTGAGAGTTCTGGCTTCTTTGCACCAATCTGGAGAAGTCCTCAGTTTTCTTTTACTATTATTTGTTTATACTGTGGACTCCAGTTGTTTGTAATGCTCTGCATACATTTTCTCAGTGCAAAAACTCTGAAAGGGAAGTTACTCTTGTCATATGCCAAAATTCTAAAAACTGAAGTTAAGAATGGATTTTCTAAAACCTCCTGTGGAGTTTGTGGCTGAGATGAAATTTGACCCAGGGAGCTCTTGACTCAAATTTCATGCACCTAACTGCACGCAAGGTTATTGAGCTGTGTCATGGAAGCAACAACACAAGTTTTGACAATAGTGATATCTTAATGGCTGCAATGTAACCTAACCAATTTAAATTAAGGTTGTTATACTTTATTTTTTTTTCTTTATTAAACAACTGTTTAAAATTTAGTGTAATTATCTTGCAAAGGATGCTAGGAATTTGCACTACTAAGTACTTAAACAAGACAAAAGAAACCAGAATATTTTCAGATTCTATAGTTTAAATTTCTCACTAACCATCATCCTAAGTCTCATGAATGGAGAGACCTGATACTACACCAGATTCCTTTAAAGACTGCAATGCTCTAGGGTTCTCTGAGGGTTAGCAGTTGTGATAATGGGATCATTTGCAATTAGATTATGCAGATAGTGATTACTATTAACTTTAACCCTTGAGTTGTTACATAGCATGTTTGCTAATAGTGCCATTACAAGAGCAAACAGCAATGGAGAGAATGAGTGTTCCCTATTTAAACCTACAACTGATGTTTATTGAGTTTGAGTTCATGTTGTTGTCATTATAGTCGTGTAACACAAAAAGGTATCAGGTAAAATTTGTATGAACAGGCCCCAATAATACCAAAGAAGACCAAAAAAAAAGAAAGGAAGGAAGGAAGGAAGGAAGGAAGGAAGGAAATTCAACTCTAATTTATCAAATACCTTAGCTACATGAAATGAGGTCATGATGCCCTTATTCTTCTATTCAGATTCCTACAATATTATGAAGTTTACGTACTGAGTCAGTGAACTCTGTTTCCTACTGATTTTGATGTTAGAAAAAAAAAGAATCAGAAATGTAGGGGTTTAAATCTTTGTCAACTTCATTCTTGCAGGAAAGAACAAATAATTTCACCATTTTTCTCCTTGCTGTGAGGAAGTTGTCAAAAACAACTTTCAGCTTTTGCAGACTATTTGCAGTTATTATATGAAAATAATTGCACATGGTTTGAAAGCAACATTTCTGTGCAGAAAATTTAAAAAATGCACAGATTTCTTCTGTGCAAGAAACTTTTTTTTGTGCAGAAATCTTGCTTTATGCATAGAAAACTCTGTTTTTCTTTGCTGTGAACTTAGAAAAAGTTCACAGCAAAGTTCTATGCTGTGCATAGAAAAAGTCATTTTGGCAGCGAACATAAATTTCTTACATATTGTTTAACATTTTACAAATCTTGGGAACTGTTTAAATAAAGATTGCAGCTCAGGTAGTTTACAAGTGAGGTCCTGTAGTGCAACTTTCAGACTGAATTTCTTATGTTGAAACTCCAATTTTGTGCTGGAGGAGTTTGTTTCTTGCAACCTTTGATGCTTTTTTTTGCATCAAACATTTCTTTTATGTATTCCTACATAACTACTGCTTTAAGGTGAATGTCCCAAACTGTGTGAGGTGGAATCAGTATTTAGGAGTGACATTCTTTAATTTCTCCCTTTAGTCAGATCTTTGCAACACAATATTGGGGAAAGACTGGGGAATAGTTTAACAAAGTAGTTTGAGAACTGGGCATATGATTGGATTGGGGTGATTGCGTGAACTGGGCGTCCTGCATACGGACTGGCCAATTATTGGAAATTAAAATACAAACTAATCTGAAGTAAACATCAGAGGGCACTGCCATCTCTACCATATCTAGCTTAACATGACTGTAGCCATTTTATTGTACTTCCTTCACAGCGGCATTCCCTTTGATGTATGGGTAATGGATGTTGGGAGTTGGTTGAAGCATGAGAACCAAGGTCAAGAGGCTGGTATTAGATAGAGTGTGGGAATGGCATGGGAGCAGGAAAAAGGTAGGAGGGGCAAGAAGTGCTCTAAATAGTGAACCTGCTCATCTGCTCATTTACAGTTCTGGCAAGCACACTGTCTGTGTTCCAAACTTAACTTTTATTAACTCTTTCTGAACCTCTTCATGAAGACTGCTTGTTGAACTGAGACAAGGCCAGGCACTACAGATTGCCAGAACTCTATTGAGGACTTTTCCCAAGCAAGCATAGTACTTTTGGAGAAACCCTCTAAACTCAGATTACCCGCTAGAAGAGGCGGAACTGGTGGTCTGGTTCAAGGAAGGGGATGGCCAGCACACAAGGAAATGGGAGCCAGCCTGAGCACTCTGTTAGCCACGGAGCTTATGTCTGCTCCTCAACGTCAGTGGGCACCAGACGCCAGTGTCCATGAATGACACAAGGTACACCGCTTGGTGAGATGGGATATGAGACCCAGTGAGACATTGCTGCTTCCCATTGATGAGAGGCTGCCCCAGAAGAATGGGAGCACAACCTACAGAGCATGAAGAACAATATGACAGAGCTGAAAGGCTGTTTACAAATGATGTTAAACCAAACACAAATCATCAACCAGCATGAAACTGGGGGCTAGGAAGTAATGGAAGTCCTTGGTGAGGATAATGGAGGCAGCAGCAAAGTCCCTTGATGATGTGGATGGCATGGAAAGAGAAAGGAGAGCCCCCGCACTTCCTGCAGTCCCGCTCTGTTAGAACCACTTCTTTACACAGATTGAGAGCTAAAAGCTGCTTTCAGTTGGGATCCAAAGAATCATAGAATCATAGAAATGTAGAGTTGGAAGAGACCACATGGGCCATCCAGTCCAACCCCCTGCCATACAGGAACACCCTCAAAGCACTCCCGACAGATGGCCATCCAGCCTCTGCTTAAAAACCTCCAAGGAAGGAGACTCCACTACATTCTGAGGCAGCATATTCCACTGAACTGACATTCTTTTTAACTCAGGTTCAGAGCTTCATGTGAGAATGGGAGCACATCTTCAGATCTGAAGCAGCTAAGATGTGCTATTTTTTGGCACAGCTGGAAATGGAGGTGGCGAAGTGGCTAGACAATCTTTACAACCTATTGGCACCAGAGTTAGACTTCAACATCTTCATGGTCAGCCTACGTGCCTGCTTTGAAGACTCTTTCCAGCAGAAATGATGATGAAACAAGGTAACAAGTTGGTAGCCAAATATGCTGTAGAATTTCAGCATTTGGTGTGATGCATCCCTGACTGGTCAGAGGCGACTGGGATCCAGTACTTCCATGACAGCATGCATCCAGAAATTCTGGAATGGTCCTTGCCAGAGGGCAACACTGACAACTTACTGGGATGATGCAGCTGGCAGGGGAAGTGGAAGCAATGTGGCTGTTTATGAAGTTTGCCAAGCAAGGACAGTCATGGACCGTTAAGCCAGAAGCAGCCAGTGGTGGTGGAAAGAAGGCCAGTCAGGGTCCCACTAAGGCGACAGTAGGAGAAAGAGAGAAGTAGATGTGTCTTTGGTTGTGTCTACACTGCGGAGGAAGGGTTACTGCATTGCCAACTGCCCAACAGGGGCTGTGGAAGCACTTGCTGACCATCCTAGCGGTGAGACCCTGAAGGGAAAGAGGTCCAAGAAATCCCTGAAACCAGTGTGGGGAAGTGCTGCTGCTGCAGATGGACAGCTAAAAGTGGATTGCCTATGATGAGGTGAGTCACTGTACAATTCCCAAAGTGACCAAGAGCCCTCAGGAAATGGGAACAGCCTGTCCTAAACAGCAGTGGGAGGCAGGCTGTAAGCAAAAGGAGTCCTAAGGAATTGGTGAGTGGACCTGTTAAACATTCCTTCCTGACTTATAGTGACTCTAAGGTGAACCAAGACACCAAAGGGTGATTGAAAATGTACTGGCAGTGTTTGCTGAAATGACAGAATCCTAGGGGTGGCTGAATAATGTTTCCAGTGTTTAGGGAGAGAGGTGTCATGTCCCATGCAGAACATTTCCTCTTTTTCCCTTTGAGTAACAAAACAATGTTAGCAAGCAGAATATATTAAAGAAAACAAGAAAAACCATGAAAATTTTTCCAGTTTGCACACTGATTGCAGAATACAAACTATCTTGATGCAGAATTTGGATTGCAAGGAGGCACATTTTATTTTCTTTAGCTCACAGTACACACAACCTTGGCTCAAGTGACCATTTTCCCTCCTCTCTTTCTGCAGTGTTGCAAACCCCTTTTCTCTTCTCTGTACAACATATTATTCTGGAAACTGCATCTTCTGAAAAATGAAAAGAACAGAAAGCCAAAGTAGCTTCAAGGAAAGGGAGAGTGGAAAGTTAAAACTACTAAGAAAGGAAGAACAGCTCCCAGGTGACATATTAAAATCAGAGGGTTTATGCTTTGAATGCCAACTAAGATAGACCCCAAATACTTTATAGTATCGTTCCCATTCCCTTGGGCTACTCATAGAGTGCCAATATCTGTAATCCTGGGGCACTGATTTCTGAAGACTTTTTACATCTGTGAATGTAGAGATAGGCTGTAGGGGAAGGAAATTCCATCAGGCCTCATTAGAAAACCACTCCCTCCCAGCCTTTTGGGGATGCATGGCTTGGCAGCCATAAATATTGGCTGCTGTCAGAACCTAACACACCTTGCAGCCTTGGGTCCTTCTGATGCATACTGAGCAGGTGGTTAGTTGGTTTTTATTAGTGAGGATTTTGGTGATTTCTGGGCTAAAATCTAGTATGGACTGGAGATTCTCATAGAGAGCTTCCCTGGCTAAAGCACACACACTGTTTGGCCCATACTAAGTAAGATCTAGTTGGTAGTATTATTTGATTGGTGGTATTTGATAGTATTATTTGGTTAGTGGTATTAGTCACCATCTGTTTTAATATAAAACTGTTCTTGGGATTAGATAGCAGACAGGGCCCGGCATAATCCTGGTGGGACATGAACACCATGCTAAGTGTGGGAGAAACAGAAGCTGTGGGGGAAATATGATGGTTTTGGACTGAAAGTCTTTTCCAAGCTTTAGAGGAGCTGAAGGTATATTTGCAAGGATGCCTCTTAGGAAAACCTATAAAATTTGCATTCCATATTTTAAACAAGGAGCAGGATAGTATACACGGGCATTTCCCTCAAGCTACCATGCCTGCACATGACCCAACCCTTTATATATGTCTGCAGGCTACCTCTCTGCACTCAGAGAGTCCTCCTGGAACACAAATCAAAGTTTGTGTTCCAATCCATTATCATGCAACTCCCCTGTTGCAACAGCTCCATTGGCTGCCAGTCCATTTCTGGGTTACAATTCAAAGTGCTGGTGATGACCTTTAAAGCCCTACACAGCTGAGGTCCAGGTTATTTGAAAGGCCGTATTCTCCCTTATGAACTGGGCTTTGAGATTTGCTGGGGAGGCCCTTCTCTCCATGCCACCACTCTCACAGATACATCTGGTGGGAAAACAGGAGAAGGTCTTCTCGGTGGTTGCCCCCAGGCTCTGGAACCCTTGCCAGAGAAGTCAGACTGGCACACCCTGTATTTTTTTTCTGCAGTTAACTAAAGACATTTTTATTCAATTCAATGTGTGGCCTGTCAAAGAGAATGTCAGGGTATTGTCAACTGTGTTGCTGATGTGTATGGTGTGTGAGTTTTTAATTATGTATCTAACTTTGTTTTAATTTTTTTGGCTGCTTAACTGTGTTTTAACTTTTGTATTATGTGGTTTTTAATTACTGTAAGCTGCTTTGAGTCCCAACCTGGGCTAATAATAACAATAACAACAGTAATGATGATGATGATGTGGTGATGATAGGAAGAAGAAAGAGAAGGAGAAGCAGCAGCAGCAGCAATCTTTACCTGAAATGTGATGCTAGAGCAAGGAGGGTATATAGCTTCTAGGGCTCTTTTTGGGCCACTTGACCTCCTGACTCCACAGATTGCTCTTTTCCTGCTCTTTCCAAAGTGAACATCTCTCCAACCAGTCTCCAGGGACACCAATTCACTTTTTAAACAAATTTTGGCTCCTTTAACTGTTTAAAAGGTTTTTTTTTCTTCAAAAACTCTCAAGTGGGAGTTTTAAGCATTTCTGACAGTCTGTGTGGCCCCTGCAGGAAGAAGGAGAAAAGACAACTATTTTAAATGAAAAATAAAGGAGCCAAACATAGGCAGTGCTTTAATGATTTAGGTCTGGTAATGACATGCCCATGCAAAGTACCCTCCCTGCCCCCCAAATGAGGGCCATGGAGATGAGATCAGAACTGTTCTTAAAAGGGAGTGTTACTGAGAAAAATATAACAAGACACTACTAAATATTTCATTGTGTGTGTGTTGGCAACCCCGTGAATTTCATAGGGTTTCCTAAGCAAGGAATACTTGGTGATGGCTTTGCCAGTTTCTTTCTCTGAAATATAGCCTACCTTGAGGGTATTCAAGAGGATGGATAGCTCTCTGAAAGTGAGCATGAGAAAGAACTGTTGTGGGGTGTGTGGTGCAGCTGTGCAATGAAGCTTTCAGCTTCAGAGGAGGCAGTGCGAAAGAGAAATTGACACCGTGCCTGGGAGAGCCATAAAAAGAGACTTAGAAATAAGAGGGGAAAGTATATATAAAAGAGATTATACCAATCCTTCCTTATCATCCTGCCTGGAAACCAGAAAAGGGGAGATACATGACAGAACCATTTAAAAAAAAAATAGGGAACTTCAGAGAAAGGAAAGGCATAATTGGAAGACAAGGAGCTTAGGGGAGAGGGAACTATTGTGCCAAGAAGCCATATAGGGAAATACTGGTGTGCCAGAACTGCACAGGCTTGCTTAATCAAAGATCTCACAAAGTAAAAAGGTGGTCCCTGACAGGAGGTTTCCAGACTTACAAGGAAAAAAAAATATAGTCCTTACACTTATTTAACAAAATTAATGCTAAGCTTTTTGATAGCACTCTTTGCTTCTTAAGGCTCCTCTAGGTAGTCATCTGAACAGGCAGGGCAGTAAGGCTTGATCCGATGAGACTTGGGTGAAGGCTGCATGTTTATGGTCTCTCTGCAGTTGAATAACATGCATGCTGAGGGATGTCACCCAATTGATCATGTCAATTAAAAAAAAAGTTGTTTGGAGAACACAGACAAAGATAGGAGTTAAGTCCATTCTTTGAGAGAACATGTAAAATGCTGTTTGTCCTCCAGAAATACCCATCCTCTTGAGAACATTGTGAGGAAAGGTAGTTTCAGAGTCAAAGTGATTAGCTTAATGTCCTACACTGAGTATCATGTGTAACTGGGAACTGAAGACACAGCTCCCTGACCAAAACAGCCTTCACCAGGGCTAAGAAATTTTTGGACCAAATTTTTTGGACTTCACCTTCCAGATGCCCCAGCCAGCATGGTCAGTGGTAAGGGACAATGGGAGTTGTAATCTAAAACCTCTTAACAGACTAAAGTTCTCAATCTGTGTGCTACATACCAGTCTGCCCAACTGGTGACCCACCTGCATTGTAGCCTTCTTTATGCTGGGCATCTGCTGGGTTTTTCAGTCCTGGACAGGCCAAAACAGAAGACTAAACCAAGTCCCTGGATTGCTGGCAAATATAGTTAGTTGCTGTTGGTTTGTGCCTTCAAGTTGTTTCCAGCTCATGGTGACTCTAAGGCCACCCTATCACAAGGGTGATAAAAATAAATCAAACAGAAAGCGCACATAGCTTTAAAGTCCTAATAAGCAGGACCTGCACAACAGACAACTGCAATATCAACAGAAAGCTTTTATGAAGGCAACTGTGCTTCTAATGAAACATCTTTCTATGACTCAGAGGTCTGAAAAACTCACCTACATCCCTTCAACATGGATTTTAAAAAAATCAGCAAAGTCCTAGAGGGGAGAATCTGGATGAAAGGGGAAGACTGAAGCATCAGCAGCATTTTATGTACACGTGGGAGAGATCAGACAGCAAGGTAAAGCCAGGGCTTGGGCGGAGTCATTGATGACTGCACCTTAATCAACATCTAGGATAGTTTTTTTCTCCTCCCTCTTTTCTTCCAGTGAGTATTTCTGCACTTTGCTGCTGGAATGAAGGAGTCCAGCTGAAAGCTCTGCCTGAGCTAGAATTTGAATTACAGCAAATATTAACTGCTTATAATTAGGGAACAGAAGACTACCCAACTTCTAGGATTTATATTGGACTTAACCAATCGAGAAATTTCATCTTCCCTGCCAGTCTTGCATACTCCATCCTCTTCTGTGCCTGAAAGAGGCCCTGAGTCCTGAGCAGGTATAACTCCCTGGCTTTGGTACTTGAGGTTGCTGTTTCAAGCCCGTTGGGCCCTCAACTATGGGAGAGTTTTGGCCGGGGATGAAAGTATACCAGGGTGATTCTGATGGTTCAGAGCCTGACAAGGGGTTGGGGTGTAACTCAGTAAGTCAGATATGCTGCAGTCCTTTGAATCTTGGCTAGAGGCCATGGAGCCCTCTCCCACCCTGTATTTTCCCTTCTTCGGCTAAGCTACTGAGACTGTTATGCTCACTTGATCCTATAACAGTGCATTCATGCAATATACTTCTTCTTGACTTCTCTTTTTTTTTTCTTTAAAGGAAAGAAACCTATTCCTTTGGCATTTTCTTTGGAACTATTTTAAGCAATGTAAACTTAAGAAATGCATTCAAACTACAGCATATAAATTCTGTTCTAAACAGACATTTCACAGATGCTGTGAAAAGAGCAAGCAACAAAGTATGTCTTATTCAAAACAGAGTTTCAAATGCACCTGAAGGTGATCTTTAATGGGTAAATGACACTTAAAAGCAAACTAAAACAATAATAATAACAAAAAAAATAGCTTTAAAAAGGACACATTTAAAATGGTCCCCAAAGTCAACCTTGATTTTCAGGGCCAAAAGTCATAGAGAAGGCAGTGTTGGCTGCCCAATGGAAACTCAAAAAGGATACAGCCAGCATGATTTCTTTTGATAGGGAATTTTACAATTGAGGCACTGCCACAGGGAAAGCCTGTCTCATATAGTAGCCTCTCAGAGTGGTGGGACACAAAACAAAACCTCTCTTGAGAATCTCAAATTCTGTGCAGGTTCATGTGATCCTTCAGATAAGTTAGCCCCAAGTCATCCAGGGTTTTGTAGGTCAAGCACCTTTCAGTTGAGCTTGGGGGAGGGACTGGAAGCCAGTGCAGCCAGTAGAAGACTACTGATTTATGGTCTCTAAAGCATGCACAATTCTGGCTGTTGTATTTGGTAACAGCATGTTTTTTTTTAAAGGGCAGCCTTTACACAGAGCACATTATATTTGTCTATCTCTGTCCCACTTTTGAAACTATTACTGACAAAAAAAATGGCAGTGATGCTTGAGTCCAATCTATGGCCCTTTTCGCACGCCATTTGGGCTAGTTGGCCCCTCCAGAAACTGCAAATCCCAGGATTCCATAGGATGTTGAAAGTGGAATAATAGTGCTATAACAGTCTAGTGTGAAAATGACCACACACACAGAGGTAGGAAGACAGAGAGAGAGAGAGAAAGGGAATGAATGGATCTCAGCAGGTACATCCTTTATCTATATCTTTGCTGCCTTTATCTGGAGACCAAGACCTTCGGGAGGAAAGGGAGAGATGGTGAGGCTTGTATCAAGTTCCTCCACCAGCCGCTACTACATCTGGCAAACAGATCATCTTCCGTCCCAGCCTCTCCTATTAATAGTAATGAGGAAAGTTTAACTCTGAAAAGAAATACACGGCATGATCTTATTCATCAGGTAGATCTTTATTATTTATGTTTTTACATTTGGAGAAATTTTCATCAGCGTCAGTTCATGCATTCAACTGTGTTGTCAAGTGAATCAAATGATTACATGCATGCATGATATGAACCAAACCAGAGAATCTGAAGTGGAGAAAGAAGGCAAAACCAGCACTTCTGAGTCTCACACGCTATCCACTATGAATGCAAATTTCAGTATGGGGCAAGCCTCAAATCACTACAGAGATCAGAATAGTTGTTAAGGGGAGAGACACAAACCTCTTCCTTTGACTGCCCTGGAAGGCAAGACACACAGCTAGGATAATCCTCTTTGTCCATATACTCCAAACAAGGATTCCTATCACAGAAACAAAGGAAGCTGCTATAACCCAAGCCAGAATGGGAAGAAACTCTCCATGAAGTCCCTGTTCAGATGGCAAAAAGCCTCTTCCTCCTGTGGGTAGACATACATACATACATACATACATACAGCTAATTGTGGTAATTTTTTCCTAAGAAAATATAAACACAAATATAATGAAAAATAAAATGAAAAATGTAAACATATTGGCCCATAAGAATAAAATAAACACAAACATGAACATGAACAAACAAAATGCAAGCAGTACCTTCATTACTTTTGTGTGCTTTCAAGTAATTTCTGACTTATGTTGAACCTATTGTGGAGTTTTCTTGGCAAGATTTGTTCAGATAGGGTTTAGCCATTGTTTTTTTTTTCTGAGGCTGAGGGAGCATGACTTGCGCAAGATCATCCAGTGGGCTTCCATGGCTGAGATCTCTCAGAATCTTACTCTAGCACCCAAACCCTGCTCAGCCACAGAAACCAATTGTGAAAACTTGGGCAAGTTACCTTCTCTTTGCCTAAGAGGAAGGCAGTGGCAAACCTCCCAAGAAGAAATCTTGCCATGAAAACACTAGCATAGGAGGTCACCATAACCTGGAGTCAACTTGAAGGGTCATTACAACAACTCGGCTGCCCTTCTAAATATCTCTCAGGGAAGGCTACAAAAACAAGATAAAACACAAAGTATAAGCAGAGAAAAGGTAGGGTATGGATGAATGATGATGATGCGGATAATAATAACTTAAAAATTAATACTTTTTTAATAAATGGAAGAAAATATATTTTCCTGGTGTTGAAAAGATAACAATGCTAGTACCAGGGAAAGACCTCTGGGCAGGCCCACTGTGAAGGCTCTCTGTCTAGTGCAGAGCTTTCCAAACTTTTCATGTTGGTGACACACTTTTTTAGACATGCATCATTTTGTGACACGGTAATTTCAGCTTTACTAGCAAACTGGAGGTTAAACTAACCCCTTATAAGAGATACAGACACATACATAAATTATAATAACAAAAAGCATGGGGACACAACATATCTCATGAAAGCCTTTCATATATTTTTTAAAAATATGATTTATAAATAATAACACACATTTCCAAAATCGTAGGCAACACACCTACACACTACAGGCGACACACTAAGGTGTTGCGGCACACCATTTGAAAAGCCCTGGTCTAGTGAGCTTATATCAGCTACCTCCTTCTCCCATTTTTTAGGGGGAAGAAGAATGCTCAGCAATGAGTAATACCGAGCTCATAGTTGGAGCAGATAGGAAGCCAGCTGGGTCTCTGCTGCTGCTTTTTCTCTACTGAGAGACTTTGTCCTTCCTATTTCCCAAATTGTTTTATTTCTTTTCAAGGTGAGCATTGTAAGAAAGAAAACAGGGAAGAAACTGGTTTCAAAAAGTTCTTGAGCTTACTTATGAAAACCTAATCCTTTTCAGAAATGTAGTTTTTCTTCCTTCAGGATCAATTTGACAGCTGAGTTTTTGGATTTGGGGGTCACTCCTGAGCCAGTGACTGAGTCTACTCTTTCTGACTGCCCCTCGTCCCAAAAGAGAAAAAAAAAATTCTGAAACGCTACTAGTTTAATAAATTCTAGTATTTTTGAGACCTTGTTTCTCCTCTACCGTATCACTATGAATAATGCATATTGTATACTTCTCATTACAAGAACTTCGTAACTTTTAAGAAGTGGTGACTGAGTGTTTGATTATTTTCCTCTTCCCTCTCTATCCTTTTGGGCTGTGTCTTCTAGATTGTAAGGCTAAGAGCAGACACGGTCTTATTTGTTATTAGTTTTTTGCAAGATCCTCTGGGAGACTTTCTGGGGATGAACACAGTGAAATGCTTAAAATAATATTTATACAGTCCTTTCTTCTCAATGCACCATATTTATCAGTTTGATTTGTCAGTAATCCTTATAACATGAATCAGCAACTGGGCTAAATTTAGTTTTGAGAAATACTAGGTCTCCTTTTGCTAACACAGAGGAAAGAAAGTTGTGCAGAAGTTGTGAATGTAGCAGTTATTTGGTTAGCAGTCATATTTGTGATGTAGTGGTCTAAGCGCTGGATTACGATCCTGGGGACCAGGGTTCCATTCCCCACTTGGCCATGGAAACCCACTGGCTGATCTTGGGTGTGTCACCCACACTCAGAAAACCCCATGACAGTTTTGCCTCAGGGTCTCCATAAGTAGGTAACAACTTAAAGGCACACAACAACGACTTGTCTGGTAGGTGAGTGTTTTGGCTTCTGCTCTTCTCAGTCCAAAGTGCAGCTATTGAACATATGCTTTCACTCTGTCCTGGAAACTGGAACCCTGCAATACTTAAGTTGGAATAGGGATGCAAAGAAGGCCATTTCCGCACTAGACTGTTATAGCGCTACTAGCGTATATTCCCAGTGCTGCCCAGGATTTTATTTTCTCATAGGTAATACTTGTTAGAAAGATTTGAGATCCTATGTCTCTAATTCCCCAAACTGACTTGTCCAGTACCTGTAACTTTTCCCCATATTCCCCAATCCAATCTGTGTTCGGAATTATTAACATGCAAAGTTGGGTTCCTGAAGGAATATGCTGCTCTCCTCCTTGCTGCTAGGCCTCATCTCCATGGCAACCAGCCTATTCAAGACAGACACAGTTGACTGAGGCCCAAGAGCTCTCTGGCTGAGAATTCTAAAGGCCCCTCCCTCAACTGCAAACCCCAGGATTCCACAGAATCTTCTTAGGCCTGTGAGATCTTTGCCTGACACAGGCAAACAGACAAACTTTGACTTTTATATATTAGATTATTCCACTTTCAACATCCTATGGAATTAAACCTCAGGATCACATAGGATGTTTAAAGTGGAATAGTAGCACTAGAACAGTCTAGTGCAGAAATGGCCAAAGAATGCACTGGTAGTGATGAAGTGCTCCATTTCACCAGAAAGCCTGCACGCTTTTGACCACAAGATGATGTCCAACACAGAGATCTCATTCTTCCCCCCGCCCCAGTTTGGCAAGGGGTGTGCCCGCCTTTTCTTGTCCCGGAGCGGAGCAGAGGCAGATCCTGCTAAGCCAGCCTCCTTTGTCTCCCTTTGAAAAAGGAAGGGTTATCAGATGCAACCCCCGCCGCCGCCACTCCCGGGCGGGCTCCGCGGCCGCCCTTCCCCTTCCTTCCGTCCCCCTGGCTGCGTCTCTGGGTAGCTCTCCGGGCGCCTTGTCAATCAAAGCCGCCGCGGAGCCGCAGGGTTGCGCCGCGCTCTCGCAGCCACCCAACAGGTTGGAAAGTCATTAATTACTTACTCGGCCATGCAGGTTTGCGCTCGGGCGGCTCCTCTTGCCGCCGCCGCCGCCGCCGCTGCCGCCGCCGGGACTTCTCTGCCGCCGCCGCCGCCGCCGCCCTCTCGCTGCCCATGGAGCACTAGGGCGCGCGATGGCCGCGCTTCCCGCTTTCGCCGCCCGCCGCCTCCGTGCGCCCTCGCCGCTGCTCCTGCTGCTCGCCTGTGCCCTCTGCGCTAAGGTAAGGGGCCAGGAGGGCGGCTCGCTGCCGGGGAACGCTCAGTCCCTGCCGAAGCGAAGAGGCGCGTTCGGTGCCTCCCTGCCGCATGGCGTTCCCAAAAGGCGATCTTGCCATTTGTAATGGGCTCGCTGCACCTGGCTTGCGTTGCCAGGGGTCGTGCCTCGCTAGACGTTATAGTGGCATGATTCCACTTTCAACATCCTCATTTCAACAGCCTCTGGCCCCTCCCGTAACTGCAGACCCCAGGATTCCATAGGATGTTGAAAGTGGAATCGTACCACTATAACAGTCTAGTGCAGAAATGGTCCAGCTCGCTCTCCTGGAGCTAGAATCCGGTCGCGACACAATTAGGGCTGACTGTGAACCGAATAAACCCTCCATAATAGGATCCCATGGTCCTGGCCTCTTCCGGGACAAGCATTAGCGTCTGAGACATGATAGATCTCAGCCCGGATTTCTCCCACCTGCCTTAAGATTTTGTGATCCGGGACTTAAGCAGGAAGGATGAGAGGGGGAAAAAATGAACGAAACTTTTGGTCGGCTGCCTGGCTCTCTGCTGTCAAAGATGCCCAAGGGATAAGGAGAAGAGAAAAGCAAAGCATCTCTTCCGCACTAGTCTGTTATAGTGCTGTTATCCCACTTGCAACATCCTATGGACCTGGGGTTTGCAGTTTGGGAGGGGCCAGGTGGCCCCTCCCAAAACTGCAAACCCCAGGATTCCATAGGATGTTGCAAGTGGAATAATAGTGCTATAACGGACTAGTGCGGAAATGGCCGGATCCCCTTGGTGTTGGGTTTGCCCCGGAGTCCCCCTTCTCCATTTTCAGACAGAATTTTTTCATTCTCCCTCTTGCTAGTTTGTGCCCACGTTTGAATATTGCTGTTGCAGGAAAATGGACACAGGATGAGAATTATTTGTTGTGCTGATCCTCCGTTTGAATTGAACTGCGGCTTCAGGAAAGCAATCCATGTTTTTAAGCCGGATGGGTGGAAAGCAAGAGGGCAAAGAATCCAGCTGCTATTATTGTGAGTTAGGGTGGATTGTGTTTGGGGCGCCTTCACACTGCACAGTTATAGTGCTACAACTCCGCTTTAACTGCCATGGTGAGGCACTACAGCTCTCTGGCTGAGCATTCTAAATAGTACTCTCCAAACTGCAAATTCCCAGGATTCCATAAGATGAAACCATAGCAGCTTAAGTGGAATGATAGTGCTGTAATGGTGTGGGGTGAAAGGGCCCTTGGACAGTCAAATATCCTGCTGCTAAATATGCTGTGCAAGTGAGGGCAATGTATATGGGAGGACAAGCCCATGTCTTTCAAGAATGAATGCAATATTGCATTTCCACAGGACATGTATATATACATGTGGCATCCAGGTAAGTGTTTCTAGCTGTATACCTTGGAGTGTGCAAAGAATGTGAGGACATAGTGTTTGGACTGTGCATTTGAGGGTTGGCCTAATAGAGGTCTTACTACTATACGATCTAAGGAGTGCTTGATAAGGATCCTGGGAAAACACCTCTTAGATTGTGCGGCACAGAAAAGGGGCGAATTTCACAGAAATAAGAGTGATTTACACGAAGACGCAATTCAATGCCAGCTGTTTGGTTTCTGTTCCACATAACACATCTAGGATAGGGCTGGGGTCATGGGGAATACCTGGAAGCAATTCTCCTTTCTAGTTCACACCAGCTGGCTAAATGTTACAGACTTTTAGCTAGTCTGGAAAGAGCCTTGCCGTTCTTCTAAGCAGCATTCTTCTGGGTCTCCTGCCCCCCAGGACATTTATAAAGTGAAGCCCCCCTCCAACTACTCTTCCCCTCCTGCCCCTCATATTTGGTTTCACTGCAGGGGGGTGAGAGAGTGTGGCCCATTCACTCCAGGTGTTCTGTGAGGGAGGCACAGACACACCTTCTGACCTGAAAGAGGAGCTCTAATTAGAGCTCTGTGCTCTTTAATAACACTTGTCTCCCTGCAGCTTTAAAACCTCCTCTGTCAAATCCTCCTCATTATTACAGAACACCCATTCAGAGGCCAGGCCAGTAAGCGCTACCTCTGTCATTATAAGCGGAGGAGGCGACCCCCATCACCACTTCAATCAGTTTGCCTGAACTTCCCAGATTTCATGGGTCGCTAAACTTATTGTGGCCCTGTTTCTCAGAGGCCTAGGCAGAAACCTTCTGCCATTTCCTCGCTGTGAATAACCAGAGGACCTCTGTCTCTTTCTCTCTCCCTCTCTTTCTCATTCTGTCTCTCTCTTTCTGTCTCCCCGATTTGCATCCAGGGTGGAGAAGATTGTTGCCTGCTCCAAATGAGGCCTCGGCAACAGTGTTCTCTGTATTTCAAGCACCTGCTGTTGCTGTTGTTAAAAACTACAAATGGCCCACACGTCACTTTTCCCCACACAAATTTTACTTTGGATGTCACCTTTCTCCAGTGCCCACACTAACAATTACTTGCCCTCAGAGTGGAGTACTTGTCTGTGGTCATTTCTGCACTACACTGTTATAGTGCTATTGTTCCACTTTCAACATCTTATGGAATCCTGGGATTTGCAGTTTAGGGAGGGGCATTTAGAATTCTCAGCCAGAAGCTCTTTCGCCTCAGTACTACAAACCCCAGAATTCCACAGGATGTGAAAGTGGAATAATAGCACTATAACAGTGTGGGGTGGAAATGGCCTGTATCTCTGTGTGAGTTGGTGCCACAGATACCTCCCGCCTCCCCCAGTCAGAGAAGGTGGGCAGAGAGCCTTACCTAGAAACACAGCAGGTGATTGTCTCTGTGAGCAGCCAATCCTAATGCATCTCCACAGCATATACAGTGAGATCGCCCTTGCCCTCATGGCAAATATTTGGATTTCTTGCCCCCCAGGGGAAACTGGAAGGAGGTTCACCTAGCTCCTTTCAGAATCCCCTGATTATTTCTCCCTCTGCAGCAGATGTCAGCATTCATCACACTAAATGCCTAAAGTGTGAGAGAAAGAATGTCTGTCTTCATAGTATTTGAGGACTTGTGACTGAGAGCAGAGCTTGCTTGTGGCATCTCTTCTGTGTCTTCACGGTCTGTATGAAGAAAGATATTTCCACTGAATGGGCGTGCCTTTCCAATGGATATAGCCCAACCACCATGTATTGTTGGATTGATCAGGAAGTAGGGCTTGGGGGGATCATAGCTGTATACCCAGTCCTCATGTTGGGCAGTTGATAAGCCTTTGCAAATAGTAGGAAAAACTTCTTTCTTGGCTATTGAATCCCTTAAGTCCTGTGCAGGTAACCAAACCACCATGGGCTGAAGCACTCTGATCTCAGGGTAGCTTGGTTACTTGTATTTTCTTGCCCAATGAAGAGGAGGGGGTTTACTCCACATCAGATGCATCCATTAATATGGGTGAGCGCAATATCATTGATGAAACTGGATGTGAAAGAATGGGTTAAGAGTGCCAGCACAATATTATGGAGTTCCAGAGGATAAATTCACCTATATGCAATCAGAACACTAAACATTATTTCAGAAAGGGAGAATATATATATTTAAGACTGAAAAATGTATTATAATAATCATATGCTGGTTTGGCTCCTACTCAGTACATCAACCATCCAAAATTTTAAAATCCAACACTCTGCAGCAGGAGAACACAGACTTTTACACTAAAAAGATACTTGGTCATTAAATGGTGCTCATGCATGAGAGATAGCACCAGGTATAGGCATGTGGAAATGCTGTGTAGAGCTCTATAGTGATAATGTAACTTCACTGGGGAAACCAGCATTATATAGTGGTCTGAGTGTTAGACATGAACTCTGAAAAAACAGAGTTTGAATCCCTGCTCAGCCGTGGAAATCCAGTGGCTAAGTGACCATGGGCAAGTCACAGTCTCTCAGCCTCAGAGGAGGGTAATGACAATCCCCTTTTGGACAAATCTTGCCAAGAACGCCCAGCAATAGGTTTGCGTTGGGGTTGCCATAAGTCAGAAATGACTTCAAGGCACGGAACAACAGAATTTAACTGGGCTGGCTCTGGAGTTCTCAAGCTAACCCTTCCCTGTTTCTGTCAGGACAGTAGTGAGGCAGCTGAAGGAGCCGGTACCTGGAATGAAGAGGTTACCAAGTGGTGGGGGGAATGGAGCTCCTGGTCTACCTGCTCCCGCACCTGTGGAGGGGGTGTGATGTCCCGGGAGAGGCACTGCTTATGGCAGCGGTAAGTACCTGCTCAGGGCATGACTGTTAGGCACATCACTGAAGTGGATGATGCCGTCACTGCACTAAAAAGACAGGAGATTAAAAACAATGAGAGCAATCAGGTGGCAGAGATTCTGTTTGGTCCAGTTCCTCTGATTTCCCCTGATTTCCTCTTCATGCTTAGTTTGCACCCCTTCTCCTTTTTAATACCATTGTGTTCCCATGCTCCCTGCTGGGGAGTTTGCAAGGTACAGCAACTAAACATCCTGAGCTGATTCGTGATTGAAAGGAAAGGAGAAGAGGGGGAATTGCACAATGACGATGACAGATTTCGTTCTCATGAATTCCAACAGCACTCTCTCATCCTCAGCCCGCCCACTCAAATTCCCATCCAGTTGGCCTGCAAAAGCTATGCAGAAGCCCTTACCTCCACTCAAAAGAACTGAATGAAACCTCCTGTGGAGGCACCTCTTTTAACCTGCTACTGTAGATCCGACGATGCTAATGAGTGCTTGCATCTAAGGGCTCACTATGCTATGCTTATCCTTCCCCTCCCCGGTCCACCCCCCCACCTCCTTTCTATTCTGCATGAACACACTTCTGAGCAGAGGAAGCCTGAACAAGGCCCCCCTCCCCTTCCTCTTTCCTTCCGTCAAAAGGAGGGGGGCTGCTTCTTTTATGTGGGCTGACTGGCTGCATAATTAGGGTCCGGATATGCTGAGGTGCCTTCCGTCTGGAGATGGCAGTGATTCTCAAACATACTTTGAAATAAACTGTTGTGTTGACAAGGCACACAAGTGTTGCTTTAAAAAAGAAAAAGCAGCCTGTGCTGTTCTGGTTCTGGTCACCCCATCTTTAAAAAAAGAAGTGTTTATATGTATATACACTTGGATATAGTAACAGTATTAAGAAGAGGAGGGGGCCATGGTCCATACCCCAGACTCATTAAAAGATGACGCATAAAACAAAATTTTTGAAAGAGCCTTCTGTCTTTGCAGTCAGCTGATGATCTACAGCTCCCCACCAAACTCCCCACTTCAGGGTTGAGCTCGGTGGCCTTTTCACTCTGCAGATCCAGAAGTCACATCTCACCAAAAGAGACCTGAGATCTTGGCCTATTAATAACGTTTGTTTTGGAAACCTGTGCTTTGGGCTAACCTTCAAAAAGTTACTTTTTTGTACTATATTTCCCAGTATTCCTCAATCAGAATGCCCATTGGCCATATTGGATGGGTGCTTCTGAGTGCCATAGTCCCAGAAGTATTTTTTTTCCTACGCTCTAGTTTTTGCAGGAGTGGGCAAGTTGGGGATGGTGTTGTTGTTTTTGTGATCAGTACTTTGACTGCAATCTGATTCTGAACTCCCTAGGAATAAGTCCCACTGAAGGTAGTGGTATTTGTTTCTGAGTAGATGTGGATAGGCTGAACCATCAATTCTGCAAAAGTGCTGAAGTAGTGCCTGTGCGCCTTTGTTCTGGAAGCCTGCAGTTACCTTTAACCCCACATGCACATATGATCTTCACAATGCAGAGGAAGCAGCACACGGCATGTGTTCAGAAACACTCTGAACATATTCTGGGACTGAAAATGATTTCTGGTCTGGGGTCTGGTGAGTTCTGGTTCAGATTTAAATCCTATGGTTTATTTAAAAAATCCCCCCATCTCAGTTTTGGGGTAGAACACTTTTTATCTGTTTTGTGATACCTCTGTATTATGACAATTAGAGATATTGTGGGTCTAGTTGTGCTCTTAGCCCCTGTAACAGAAGCTTGTAGAATCTGATGTTGTCATTCCATCCACAAGAAAGCTCCTTTTTTCTTTGCAGGCTGCAAGTAGCTCAGGGGATAAATAGCAGCATGTGTGTGGGTCAGTCAAAACACTACCAGTTATGTCAGCAGCAGGTAAGATGAGTTCTCATATATACTTATCTAGTTCATGCAGATTTTGGATCATTCTGTGGGCTGCTGTCAGTATGAAAATTAATCAAGGCACACCTATATGCTGGCATTAGGATGTTCTGGCTTTTATGACAAGTAATTGAGATTACCAGAACAACCAAGGATAAAATTGCCAGAGAGATTGGCATGTTAAATCTGTTTCAGTATAAAAAGCAAGTAATGGAGGGGAAGCTGGAAGAGTCGTCTTGTGGCACCTTTAAGACTAACAGGTTTATTTTAGCATGAGATTTGTGAATTACAGTCCTCTCCCTCAGGTTTATTATTGATAGAATACAATATTCGGCTGTCATGGCAAGTAGAGACATACTGCAAATGGGGTGGAGACATACTTAAAATGACTTTTTTTAATAGGATTGCTTATGGCATCCTTACCAAGAGCTAGAAGAAAAAATGCCTTTTAGACTAACAAAACAGCACAGGCAATCGCCATGCTAGCCAGGTGGTTCCGTGAGCTGTAGTCCATAAAAACAACTTCTTTCCAACTCTGTCATTGCCATCCTTTCCACTGGCTGAAAGACCCTTCCCACAGCCTTAATTTATTAAAACACTACCTAGAACCTCTTTGGCAGAAGCGAGAGCAAATGATTCCATTGATTTCTCAGCCACAAAGCCAGCCACCTGTTGGAAGGAGTAGCCTGTTCTGAACTAAACTCCAGTTCTTCTTCGTGGTCTCTGTACCTCATACATTAGGAGCTTTCGTGCCTGCGCGGTAGCGTTCGGAAAATTCTAGAGCTCGTTAGCTTTGGCGGGAACCCCTCCCCCACGCCGGTACTGCGCATGCTCCTCCCGCCGACTAACGGTCTCTCCTCAGTTCTTCTTGTCCGCCTCAGCGTACAGAAGGTTCTGCTTGTTGGCTTGCTTTTTCGATTCTGCTTTTCGTGTTTTTGACTTCGGATTTGGCTTTTGACTACCCCTCACGGATTTCGGACTTGGTTTTGGTACTTCTCGATTGGTTTGACCACCTTTCTGGCTTTGACTACGATTTCGGATCTCGGACTGTGTTTGGCGTTCTCGGACTTTGCCTTCTTGCCTTGCCTTTCGGTTTATGTCGGCTCTTTTCAAACGCTGCACCTCCTGTGGAAGGAAGGTCGCTCTTTCCGACCGACACTCTAAGTGCCTGATTTGTTTGGGTGAGGGCCGTAACGTTCAGGCCTGCCCCATTTGCAGGGAGTTCACTCATCAGACTCTCCGCAACAGGTCGGCAAGGCTTAAGTCCCACTGTTGGGAGGAGTCTCTTCGTGCACGAGGCCCTGAGACGATGGCCGAGAAACACCCGTCCTCTTCTTCTTCTTCGGCAGCAGCGGCGGCTGCCGTGCCCTCGACCTTCTCGGTATCGGTACCGGGCTCGGTACCGATAATGAAGTTGCTGAGGATACTGAAGATCTCGGCAACTCGGGCACATGAGGACCCTGCGGGCTTGCAGGCCTCAACCTCCTCCTCCAGGCCGCTAACCGCGGCTCAGAAGAAGCGCCCAGCCACCGAGGGCCTGGGGGAGAAGGGTAAGAAGAAGAAGAGAAAGGAGAAACGGCGCTCTCCACCGACGGTCGTGCAACCCCCGACTCCGCCACCCACCCAGCCCGCCGAGGAGCTCCCCGTGGAAGAGGAGCCTCCGGAAGAGGACAAAGTCCTCGAGGTGTCGGATGAGGAGCAGGTCGTGCAGGCCTCGCCTCCTCAACCGCCGGAGCTGATCGCGGAGATCACTCCGCCGAGTCGCCGTCCACCCTCGGCAGAACGCCGAGAGGAGGCTGTGGTTAGACAGCGCCCAGCCTCTCGACGCGACGAGTCCCGCTCGCCGGAGCAGCGGGCCAGGCCTCCATCCCCGCGATATCGGGAGATGCGCCTGGAGAGGCGTCGTTCGGGCGAGAGCACATATTCTCCTGCCTACCTCCGAAGGTACGCCCAGGAGCAGGTGTGGCACGAGCCGGCCGGCTCTTACTATTCGTATTCGCCGTCCTACAGGGACCGGTACCACCCAGACCCAAGGTACTGGTCGCCTCGTTGCCGGTCTCGTTCGCCACTGCGGGAGGCTCACTACCCCCGCTATGAGAGGTCACCCCTGTGTCGCTCGCCGAGTCGCCGTCGGTCCCCAGAACCCTCACCCCGCTACAGGGCTGTCTCTCCACCGCCGCGGACGACGGCTACAGCTACCCGACCGATGCCACAGTCCACCATGGCCCAGCCGGCGGTAGCGGCGACTTCCACCACGCAGGCGGCACACCGTCCTAGGCCCGCGGTCGTGCCCCTGCAGGTGACTCCGATACCGGTCACGACATCGGCCGTATCGGTACCGACGCAACCTGCAGCTCTGGCTGTTACCCTGGCAACTCCGGCCCCTGGGCCGGCCGAGGAAAAGGAGGCAGAGAGGTCGCCATCACCATCTGGCGACTCCTACGACTCGGACTCTGATTCTGCTGAGTCCACCCCTTCTTCTCATGAATCCCCACTGCTGGGGTTCGGAGAGCCAGGCCCGGAGTCTGCACCGGAGGACGTCCGCCAGTTTTCAGCGATCCTCCTCCGGATGGCCACAGCCCTTGGCCTGAAGGTGACCGAACCTGCTCCCCAAGCCCAGGAACACCGTCTTCCAGTACTTGGGAGCCCGCCCACCGTCGACCGCACCGCTGCCATTCCTGCCTACCCTGGTGGATGTGATGAAGCGACCGTGGGCGAAGCCGGCGTCAGCACAGCCTATCCCTCATAGGCTGGAACATCTGTACAGGACACAGAGAACGCGGAGTTTCTCTTTCACCACCCTGTACCGAACTCTATTGTGGTCGAGTCGGCACAGACGAAGGGAGGCAATTGAGCACATACCACCCCTCCGGACCGTGAAGGACGGAAGCTCGATGCCTTCGGCCGAAGGTTCTACTCGGCATCGTCCCTGGTGGTCAGGACGGTGAACACGATGGCATGCCTCGCAGCGTACCATCGGAACCTGTTTGACCGACTCGCTCCGCTCCTTGCTGACTTGCCGGAGGAGTCACGCGCCTCAGCCACACAGATCTTCGGCGAGGCCGTTGCGGTGGCTACACAACAGATTGCCACCTCGAGGCACGCCGTGGAGGCTACCTCGAGGGTGATGGTCGGTGCCGTAGCCCTCCAACGCCACGCGTGGCTCCGGTCCTGTGGGCTCCAGGAGGACAGCCGTCAGCGTATTGAAGACCTGCCGTTCGACGGCGAAGGGCTCTTCCACACCTCCACCGACGAGGCTGTGGATCACCTCGTCAAGGCCCGGCTGACAGCGAAGAAGATGGGCATAAACCAGCCTGCCCCGACTCGCCACTCTTTCCAGCCGAGGCCTACGTGGAGAAGTCCTCCTCTTCATCGGCGTACCAGCCGCGGTCGACCGCGTCGAGGCCGTCGACCTCTTCGGCTTCCAGGAGGCTTCCCAGACGACGCCCATCTTCGTCGTCCAAGAAGTCGTCCTCGGGAACGAAGTCCCGGTTTTGACGGCCTTCGCAGGACTCCACCCGTGCCATCCTTCGCCCTTCCAGTAGAACTGTTCCACCACCCGAGCCTGGCCAGGCACCCCGACTGCTTGCGGGAGATCACTGCGGACTCCTGGGTACTTACCATCATCCGCCTGGGGTACGCCATCGAGTTCCAGGCTATTCCGCCACGGGGTGTCTACTATTCCACCCCGGCCAGCTCGGCTCTACTGGAAGAGGTCCAGTCCCTCCTCGAGAAGGGAGCGATCGAGAGGCTCCCGCCTTCAGCCAAGACCACCGGCTTCTACTCGAGGTACTTCACGGTGCCGAAGGCGGACGGATCCCTGCGGCCCATCCTAGACCTCCGAGGGGTAAACGAATACATCCGCCCCAAGAGGTTCAAGATGGTCACGCTACCGTCAATCCTCCCCTTCCTCCGCCGAGGGGACTGGTTTGCGTCCATAGACCTTAAAGACGCCTATTTCCACATCTCGATCCACCCGCAGCACAGGAGATACCTTCGGTTCGCGATCGACGGCACCAGCTACCAGTACCGGGTGCTGCCGTTCGGGCTTTCCACCGCACCGAGGGTGTTCACCAAGTGCATGGCTCCGGTCGTGTCCTTCCTGCGGACGAAAGGCGTCTCCGTCTACCCTTACCTGGACGATTGGCTATTGGTGGCGTCCTGCAAACAGAAACTGTACAGGGACATTCATCGGACTTCGTCCCTTCTCACTCGGCTCGGACTCAGGGTCAACCCCAAGAAGTCCCATCTCGAGCCCACCCGGGTTCTCGACTTCATCGGGGCGACCCTCGACTCGGTATCGGCGAGGGCCTTCCTCCCAGACGAGAGGGCGCGGACGCTTCATCGAGCAACGTCCGCTGCCTTCGAGGCCTCGACGGTGTCAGCGAGGAGGGTCCAACAACTCCTCGGCTACATGGCCTCGACCACCGCCGTAACCTACCTCTCCAGGTTACGCGCCCGGCCGCTCCAGCACTGGTTCGTCAGGGCCTTCGATCCACTCAGGGACGACCAGCGCCGCCGATACCGCCTGTCACAACAGGTACACCGATCGCTCCTGTGGTGGCAGTCGTACAGGAACTTGCTGTCAGGCATGCCGTTCCGCGAACCCAGGCCGTCGGTCACGATAACGACGGATGCCTCGCTCTTCGGCTGGGGAGCGCACACCGGGGATCTCCGGGTCCGAGGCTGGTGGATGGACGACGAGTTGTTCCTCCACATCAACTCTCTCGAACTGTTGGCGATCCACAAGGCCCTGAGAGCGTTCCGACACCTGGTCACGGGCCGCACGGTGTTGATCCTTACCGACAACACGACGGCGGTCTGCTACGTGAACAGACAAGGGGGGACGCACTCCACCACGCTGCTAGGCATCGCACTCGAACTTTGGAACTGGTGCGTCCTGCTCCGGATACACCCTGTGGCGGTTCACCTGGCAGGGCAGGAGAACACCACTGCGGACGCCCTCAGCAGGGACACCACTTCCCATCACGAGTGGTCCCTGTCCGACGAGGCCTTCCGGATGCTTCGGGACCGATGGGGCGAGCCGACCATCGACCTCTTCGCGACCAGCCAGAACGCGAAGTGCCGCCTGTTCTGTTCAAGGGCCGGCCACGATCGCCGCTCCATCGGCGACGCCTTCCAGTTTCCGTGGGATGAAGGGCTGATCTACACCTTCCCTCCGTTCCCGCTCCTGGGCCTCGTGATCGCGAAGATCATCGCGGACCAGGCGGACGCGATCCTGGTAGCTCCGTACTGGCCGAGGCAGCACTGGTTCGGGCCCCTGATCGAGGCCGCCCGGGGCAGGACTCTCAGGTTTCCAACGGTACCGGACCTGCTGTCCCACTCCGACGGACTGGTGTTGCACCCGGACCTGCCGGTGTTGGCCCTCCATGCCTGGAGGATGTCGCCCTAGACGACCCAGCCATCGGGAACGTCTTGACCGCGGCCAGGAAAGAGTCCACATGAAGGAACTACCGCTACAAGTGGCAGAGCTTCGTGGCCTTCGCCGAGGAACGTCGAGAGCCGGTATTGCCTGTCACCCTGCGTACCGTGCTCCACTTCCTCCTCCATCTCCGGTAACAGGGCCTGGCCTTCCCGTCGCTCAAGGTCTACCTCGCCGCGATCGTGGCATACCAGCCGCCACGATCTCCGTTGGCCGTGCTCTTCAGGGACGGTACCGTCAAGCAGTTCCTGAAGGGCCTGCAGCACCTCTACCCGCCGGTATCGCCGCCGCTACCGCCGTGGTCGCTGTCATTGGTGCTGTCCCAGCTGACGAGGCCGCCCTTCAGGCCCATGGCCACGACAGACGACAGGCTGCTCGCGATGAAGACCGCGTTCCTAGTGGCCGTCACCTCTGCTAGGCGGGCGGGAGAGTTGACGGCGCTACGGTGCGATGAACCATACTTAGTTTTTCATCGTGACAAGGTGGTCCTCCGGCCTGATATCTCCTTCCTGCCGAAGGTGGTGTCTAACTTCCACCTCAGCCAGGACATCATTCTGCCGGCCTTCTACCCGGACCCGACGACACCTCTGGAGCGTTCCCTCCACTCCCTAGACGTGCGTCGGGCGCTGGCCTTCTATAAAGACAGGACTGCAGCCTACAGACAGACACCCCACCTGTTTGTCTGTTATGGCAGGCGCCGGAGAGGCCACAAAGTATCCACCCAGCGCTTCTCTAAGTGGGTGGTACAGACTGTTCAACTGGCGTACGAGCTTGCCAGGAAGCCTCCGCCAGACCTGCTTTGGGCCCACTCCACCAGGGCCGTGGCGACATCTGCTGCCCTCCTGCGAGGCGTCGACCTGTCGGAACTCTGCCGGGTGGCGACCTGGTCCCAGCCGTCGACCTTCGTGCGCCACTACAGGCTCGACTGCCGTTCCAGGAGAGATGCCCGGTTCGGACGTGCTGTGCTGTCTTCTGTGCTCTAGGATCTGGAACCTGACCCACTATCCTACTGGTAAGCTACACAGTCTCCTAATGTATGAGGCACAGAGACCACGAAGAAGAAGAACAGGTTGCTTACCTGTAACTGTGGTTCTTCGAGTGGTCATCTGTGCCCTCATACATCCCCACCCTGCCTTCCCCTCTTTTTCAGGTCCCATGTGCTTTGGCGGACCAGAACTGAGGAGAGACCATTAGTCGGCGGGAGGAGCATGCGCAGTACCGGCGTGGGGGAGGGGTTCCCGCCAAAGCTAACGAGCTCTAGTATTTTCCGAACGCTACCGCGCAGGCGCAAAAGCTCCTAATGTATGAGGGCACAGATGACCACTCGAAGAACCACAGTTACAGGTAAGCAACCTGTTCTTACAATTCCTGGCCTCCCAAGCCTTGGTTTGATACCAAAACCTGGGATATGTCACTGCTGTAAGATAAGCTTTATTGTTGCTGTAACAGAGGAAAGCATCACAGTCCGTTGACTGATAAGTTTCAGCATCCCCTTTGTACCAATTAGGAGAACCAGACCCTAAAACAGCAAATTCTGCCCACTTTGTGCCAGAAGCCATACTCCTGATGCCCCTGTTTAGATGATGCCCCTGTTTAGCTGGTCCCCAGGGCCAGCCAACTGGAAGACAGATCCCCAGGGTGATATAGGGCAGAACAAAACAAAGGAAATTGAATTGCACAGGCATGAATCCCAGTCTGTTCCAACACCCAATCTCTTCCCAGCTTTGAACTGCCAGGATAAACTGAAACTATCTAGCAGGTCCTCTCTGTGTGTGTATGTGTGTGTGCATTTGCATGTCTTCCAACTGCCTGTCAACTTGTGATGACCCCATCGCAGGGTTTTCTTAGACATAGGCAACTAGGAGGTGGTTATCTGTTACCTTCCTTTGAGATATAGCCCACAGCACCTGGTATTCCTTGGGAGTTCCCCATCCAAGTACTAACCAGGTCTGGCAGCTGAGCCATTTCCACACTACTCTGATCTAGTGCTATTGTTCCACTTTCAACATCCTAAAGAATTCTGAGGTTTGCAGTTTAGGGAGTGCCTTTAGAATTCTCAGCCAGAGAGCCCTTTGGCCTCAGTAAACTACAAACCACAGAATTCCACAGGATGTTGGAAGTAGAATAATAGCACTATAACAGTGTAGGGTGGAAATGGCCTTAGTTTCCAAAGTCAGATGGGATCTGATGCCTTTAAGGTGTTGAACCCTTCTTTTGCCACTGAGCAGCTCTAAATGTTTGGCCATGATGCTGACCAGAATTGTAGAAATCATCTGCATGGTGGCAAGGGCTGTACTCACTACAGATCCAGATGTAGTTATCTGATCTTATCTCATATTTAGGATAATAGAGAGGAGAGGTAAGAGTACCTCTGGCAAGCTTGCTCTTTCTCCCCTCTGAAATCCGGACAGCTAGCACCTGAGAGGCTGTCAGATGTAGTGCAATGGAGAGCTTCCTTACATCCAGGGTAGAAAACTTAACATGTTCATTCAAATCTCTAGGTAAATTGTCCTGAGGGCCTAAACAGTGAAAAGGTAGAAAAGAAACAGGGTAAAAAACAGATCAATAAATGGGGAGGGGTCATATATATTCCATTCTCTTTCAAGAGCTTGGAAAAGTTGGGATAGTCCATTATGCCACATCAGAATTCTACTGCCTTATCTGTACCAGGAACACACTGGGGAACAAAGAGTTAATCTCTCTCAGCATCCTAATACAGCTTGACTCCACTCTGACATGAGCATAAATAAAAATTCATTCATGCAATGGTGTATCATTCAGTTTGGTATTGAAGCTTTGCATTTTAACTTGAACTGTTGAAAATCTCCGTATAATTGAATTCTGAAAAAAACCTATGTGAACAATCCTGTGCTCCATGGTTGCCTTGTACTGAGCGGAAAGAAGAACAAGTAATAAGCTGAGGTTTCTTTTCTCTCCAGCCTTGCCCTACCAATACCGCCAGCTTCAAGCAGCACCAGTGTGCCAGTTTCAATGCCAAGGCCTTTGGGAAGCACTATTATCACTGGATGCCTCTTTATCCAGGTTTGCCTTTGCTAAATTTTTCAACACATGCTCTCAGAAGCGGGCAGGCTTTAGGCCTGTGGGATCTACTTCTTTCCCCACCACAAGAATTTTGAGGGTCGCTAACTGGAGCCAGAGGCAAAATAATATTTGAGGAAGGTGGGCAGAGAATTTTGGAACAAGATGCCTCTGAGTGCCTGCTCTGGTCAGGCACTTGTTTTTAATAACAGAACTGGTGGGAACATCTAAATCCTTTGCCCATACGCATCTGTTCCTGTTTCCTAAGGCCTTTCTACCCTACACTGTTACAGAGCTATTATTCCACTTTCAGCATCTCATGGAATTCTGGGATTTGTAGTTTACTGAGGCCCAAGAGTTCACTTGCTGAGAATTCTAAATACTCTTCCCTAAATTGCTAACCCCAGGATTCCGTAGGATGTTGAAAGCTGGAAAATAGCACCATAACAGTATAGTGCAGAAAGGCTCTTGGTCTGATGTAGTAAAACACAAAACCTTTTCAGCATTAACGTTTACTGTGCCATAAGCTTTCATGGACTAGAACCCATGAACACACACATGCACACAACTACTGCTGTTGCAGATTAAACTGAATACTGGTCCATGGAAACTATAAAACTGTTAGACTAAGGAGCTCTGAGGCATCCTGAACAGCAGTTGTGATGCCTAGGAGTGAAGAAGTGACAATCAGTTTTAGTCTGTAGGTGCAACCAGTATGTTTCCATATTAAGGATTAACAAAATGCATGTGGTGGTAATTATTTGCCTGGAATTTTTAAATAGTTGAGATGACTCTCACAACAGCCCACTCACAATTCCAGTACAGTCACTTCCAGTGACACATTTCCTTTCCCTGAGCCACTCTTTTGGCTCCTCCTTTGTTCCCATTTTTATTGTGTTTTGTTGTAGATGATTACACCAGCATCTCCAACAAGCCATGTGATCTCCAGTGCACCACTAGAAGTGGAGAGAGACAGCTGATGGCACGAGCTCAGGATGGCACGTCATGCAAGGACAGAACCTACCAAGGAGTCTGCATCAGTGGAAAGTGTGAGGTATTACTTTGGAAGCAGGACCTGCTTCCTGGACTGATTTATGATTAAGAGGAGTTTTGCCTCTTGTGTCCACTAGAGCTAGGTTGCCACTTAGACTGAGGGTGTCTGGATTCCTTGGCTTGGAAAAACCACTGTCCAGGATAAAAGCACAGTCATGCTTTCTTGGGTCATATCAAAAATTCTTCTAGTTCAGCATTCTTTTTCCAAGATTGACTAGTTAGATACTTCTGGAAAACCTGTAAAAGGCATATTAGGGCTATCTCTCTCCTCATTTTTGTCCTCTTGGCAGTGACTGGCATTGACAGGAGTTACATCTTTGGGAACAAGGGTGGGCAATGTGTGGATCTCCAGATCTTGTTGGACTACGATTCACATAAATCCCAGCTAGAACAACTCATGATGAACAATCGTGGAAGTTTCAGTCCGACAGTACTGCAGGGGTGGAATGTGCAGAGGGGGATCTTTTACACATCTCACCCATGTTCTGGAACTTCCATTTAGCTTTCACGGTAAATAGCCGTTAACAGATCTGTTCTCCATGGAAGTGTCCAAGTGTGATGCACAGAGGTGATGGCACATACTCTGTCCAGTGTTACTGATTAGTCAGTTCTGGGAGCTGCAGTACAAAAAGTAACCTTTCCAAGTACTGGTTGTGGGAAGTGCTGCTTTTTATGCATCTCAGTTACTGCCAGTCATTTAATCATTTAAATTGGTATGACTCCATTTTATCCACACTGTGCACAGTTGTATAGATCTCTTTGGCATTTCCCCACATTTTTGTTTGCGTTTTCCAGGTCAGCCACCTTGGATACCATCGTGGGAGAAAGGTGGGATATTAGATAGATAGATAGATAGATAGATAGATAGATAGATAGATAGATAGATAGATAGATAGATACAGATTGCTATCCTCATAGGGAAGGTGTGTAACTCAAAGATAATGGAGAGATAAAGAGTTCTGGGCATGGACTGGAAGAATTTGGGCATGTTATTACTTATACAGTGAAGAAAAGTGCTAGTTATTTTAGTTGTGATTTGTTTGTTGTTCTTAATATGCATTTTAATGTTGTTTTAATTACTACTGTTTGTTTAATGTGTGTTTTAACTTTTATATGTTTTAACTATGTTTTCTTTTTAAACTATTTTAAGCTGCTTTGAGTCTTTTCGAGGAGAAAAATGGGATATAAATAAAGATGATGATGATAATAAAGCGCTATCAGTGTATAGCGATGCCATCAGCTGCTGGAACAACAAAAGCCAAGCAGCTTTTGAATTTGGGATTTTTACTGGGGTACGATTAAGTTCAGTGGAAGGTTTCAGACTGTAAGCTGGCCGTTTTTTCCTTTCCCAGCCAATAGGGTGTGATGGGAGCCTCTACTCTTCCCAGGTGATGGACCGGTGCCGTGTGTGTGGAGGAGATGGAAGCACTTGCTATCGAGTTTCTGGCAGTTTTCGAAAGGGGATCTCACAGTTAGGTACACTTTGTTAACAATGTTGAACTATTTTCTATGCTGTATTGCTGTGGTTCACCGACCTTTTTAAAAAAAGGACCATGGCAGATGTAAACATCTTGGGCTATCCTAGGGACTCACTCCAAAACTGTGGCCAAAGGGCAGAAAAAAGGATAAGGTTGCAGGATGGATGCTACTGAGCTTGTCCTAGTAGTTTATTCAGAAAGCTATGGGGCAGAACTGGGGATTCTGAGCTACCGATTACATACAGTTGTGTACAACAAAACCCCATCTTCTCGCAAGAGGGCAATGTTTGCTGAATATTACCCTTTAGTCTTGCAAACTCATCTAGGATCAGAAAGGAGGCAGCTGGTGTGCAATTGGTATGATAGAGATCTGGAATTAAGCAATCCTTTACCATTACTTTATATTGTCTCCTTTTTTTGTTATTGTTGCAAGAAGTGACTGTAAGATTGTGCTTAAATTTTACTATGTAACATGTAGTTCTCCCCCTCACCCCCTGTCCGAGAGACCTCCAACTCCATTATGTTATCATCTGACAAGTTGATTTTTACCAAGAAAATTCCAATCCTGCTCTTAAAGAAATAATTCAAATCAAGATTCACATACAGTTGTGCTTGTTTTATTCTGCACATTATGTGTTTGTAAATTGTTTCTATCAGTTCATGAAAGAATGACGAGAAACAGGCGAAGGAGTGGTTAGGAACATATAGTATGGGGAGGGGAATTTGAGTAGATGTTCAGAAAACGATGAAAATGCAGCCTCCACATTTGGAATCACAAAACTCAGCTGCCCTGTCACTGTCCTTTGAACACAAAGTGGCAATGTCATTTGTTCAATCTAAGAAGAGGTTCACAAGTTGGTTCTTCCATTCATCACCACAGCACTAGATGGGGATAGAGCACCATACTTGCTGCATTACTCCATTCACTTTTCATTGGAGAAGGAAATATTTATATCCAGATATATCTGCTTTTTACACCGGAACAAAGAAACTCCAACACAACTCCTTCCCCAGAACTGTCAAGACATGTCTTTATAATATGTACCAAATCCTACCCAAGGGATACAGAGCAATGGATTCAAACTACAGGAAAAGAGATTCCACCTGAACCTCAGGAAGAACTTTCTAATGGTCAGAGCTGTCCGGCGGTGGAATGTGCTGCCTTGGAGTGGTGGGGTCTCTTTCTTTGGAGGTTTTTAAACAGAGACTGGATGGCCATCTGTCTGGAGTGCTTTGATGAGGGTTCCTGCGGGGCAGCGGGTTGGACTGGATGGCCTCTGGGGTCTCTTCCAACTCTATGATTCTATGATTCTAAGGCTCGGATTTAGGATACAATAATCCTATTTTCAGGCTTATATTCTACTTTCCCAGATTCAGCCCACGTTCTCCAGGTTAGAGCCATACAATAAGGTTTTTCTGTGAATTCCTTAAGTCAGCCTGCTGCTCTGAGATACAATGGAGGAATTTGTTCAGTCCTCGTAGTGGAAACTGGATTTACCTACCAGCCAAATTGACTGCTGTATGTGGAGTAAAAGTACAGCAGACTTCGTGCTGTTCACCACAGACAGCAAAATATCTTCAGGCAGCCCTGATGTTCTGCCTCAGAACTTGAAGTTCCATGTGGTGTCAGGATCTCTCTGGTCGTTGTCAGTGGTGCCTTGGACAAGCTGTTGATAGGCAGGTACCAACTTCTTTGAAAAACTCCACCTCACCCTTGCTGGTGTAATGCCCTGCTAATGTTTTTGATTCCCACCACCCATGACTGCTGGCCTAGCTAGCTGGGGTTGATGGGAGTTGTAGTCCAGAACATCTGGATAGCAGCATGTTGGAGGAGGCTGCCCTCCATCCTGGAATCATGCTGTAAGCAGGCTTAGGAGTAGGGAGTTAGGAAAAGATATTTCTCTTGAGACTCTGTGTAGTGAACCTGTTACACAGTGGGGAGAACTGAGTCCACAGCATATATGTAGATCCATGTATAGACTCTACAGCTGCATACTTGACTTCAGAAAACACATCTTCCAGTGCTTCCAAAAGATGTCCAGCACATTTCATTGGATTTACCATAGTTAAAGCCTGAGACCTTGGAACATTCTGATGGAAGAGAAGTGGCTTGCTCACTTTCTTTTGACATGCAGAGAGTGTGTGCAGTCGAGGTTCGGTATGAACATCTGGTTTTCTCCCTTTATAGAGGTAGAAAATGCATTCTGATGGTGCATATGCATTATAAAGAATTCACATTGAGGCACTGATTCATTGTCACTGGTAAGAGTTCCATAACTCAGATTGAGACACCAAAATTTAGTCTAGGAATTGGCAACTGTGGAAGGCTAGAGGCCACATTAGACCTACAGGAGAACTCAGATTTTTTTAAAAAAATTCCCCCTAAAGTGCCCCCAAATGTCGTCTAGGTGAGGTAGTGACATTTTTAAGGACCCCCCCCCCGGCCATTTTAGGTCCTAGGGACACCTTTTTTAACAGCAGAAAGTGAGTGCAAATTACTTCTTGCTCACTTTCTGTTTCAGAAAAGACTTCTCTTGGATCTAAATTGGCCCCAGGGGGGTAAAAATTCGATGGAAATGCCTCCATACCTTTTAGAGCCTGTTTGGGGACAATTGGTGGGAAATTGTATTTTTTTTTCATGCTAGGAAATGCTGGGAGCCACAAAATGGCCTGCAAAGTACACTTTGACCACCCCTGATTTAACCCTTCCTGGATGACAAGCCCTGTTCTTAAAATACCCTGCAAAATGAGGTATTTGGGGGCTCTATGTCTAATATGTTTTAAACTAGTGTGAAGCTATATGCAGACCTAATTTGCTCTCCCTCTTTAAATTCACAGCCCTGGAAGCATAGCAGAAACAAAATCTATACATAAGGTGTAAAGGAGCACATGTCTTGCAGAACGTCACTTAAAAAAAAAGGAAGATGTTGCTCTTTCATACTGTGGAGTAGATCTGCCAGGGCTGCAGGAGGGTGCACCCCTTCCTGCATGTATGTTGGGGGAAATTTTGTCTCCAGGACTGCAGATATTGCACATCCCTATTTTAAATGGACAGCTAAATTAAGAATGCAACAAACACATTTATCATAGAGATAAGAGCAGTCAATGGTTGGTTGCAGCTTTCCGTTGAGCTTACACTCTGTGACAAACTTACGTTTGCATGATATGTGTGAAGCCAGGCAGACGTACTGAGCTAAATTAGCACATATGACAGAGGAAGTACTGAATTACTTCACAGAGCAATATCAAAACCAGTTTATCCAATTTTGGTTTTCTGATTTTTCTGTGGCTCTGTTTTCTCAGGCTATGTATTCATCACCAACATCCCTGCTGGTGCTACAGACATTCTCATTATTGAGCAGAGGAAAACAGAAAATATACTGGGTAAGCAATGGAAATGAATGTTTCCTGGGGGCAAATTTGTCCCACGGTGCAGAGTGCTTAAGTGATTTAATTACTGTATGTGCCCATGCCTTCCTTCTGAGCTTTCATAAGATAGAGTTCTCACTCTGGATCAGTCCATTCAGACTGAATTCTATCCCTTGGTTCAAGTTTTCAGAAGCATCAAAGAGGTTTAAAGCACTGCAATTATAGGGCTTTGGATCGAGAGCTTTTAAACACCAGAAACTAACTACTTCTGAATGTAGCCTGACTGCCTTTGCAGTCAGAGTGGCATCTTTGTCAAACACTTTCAGGGTATGCCTATGCCTTTACCAAGCAGTTTCTCCATTCAGAATCCTTAAGTGGGAGCTTTTACAGTCCCCAAATAAGCTATTGAACCTAGGTAAGAGTTATGTCTAAGTAAGGTTTTGAGGGATATGGAAAAGATACGTGTCTAGGATATACATACATGTCACAAGTCTTTTTGAACATATGTAGCCCACATGGTCCCTCTTTCTGGAGACATGACAGATCTAAGGAATTATGTGCTATGCCATTTGTATGCATGGGAGGGGACAAGATAAGAGTCTAGGTCAGTGGTAGAACACATGTGTTGCATGTGGAAAGGTCTTGGGTACAAAGGATCAAAGACTTTAAGGATCTCCCTGAGAACCTGAGAGAACTCTAGCAAAACCACTGTTGTTTGTCTTGTGCTGAACCCCTCAATCTTGATGTTAGCACAGAGGAAAGAGGGTTGTGCTAATTCTTTGTCCATCCTCTCCAGTCCATACCACCTTCGTGGTCCTTTCCGGGCATCATGTCTTAGCTGTCCTACCCTACTTTTTGGCTGGCAGCTTGCTAGATATGAGAACATTTCCAAGGCCCCATACTGCCCACATGACTGATAGATTCCCACATTCTTGCCATACATTCTTGAAATGTATGCCATAGCTCACAATGCCTGGATACTGCTACTGGATACCTCTTATTCTGTTTACTCTCATAAGCCCACATTCCCCGTGAGTACATTTTTCTGTAGCTGTTCATGCCATGAGTAAAGAGAGAAGCAGCTTTTGCCTTTGTCTTGGCCCAAGGAAGAGAAGATGACCAATAGGCCAGGGTGGACAACTTGTGGCCCTTTAGATGTTTTTGGGTCTCAGCTCTTCAACTCTAGCCAGCATATCCCTCACTGGCACAGTTTGACAACATCTGGATGGCCCTATGTTCTCCATTCTTGTAGTAGGCATTTTAGGGAGGGATGACTTTGATTACCAGGAAGTTGGTAGAACACCCTGTAGGTCAGTCTGATCTTCTGATTTAGCAGTTGTATATCCCTAGATTAATGTCCGCCTGGAAGATATATTTGCCTTTCTTTTGCCTCCTTGGTAGCACTGGCTGATGATTCTGGGCACTTCTTCTTCAATGGGAATTCTGAGATTGATAACCCGCAGAACTTCAAAGTGGCTGGCACCATCTTCAAATACCGCCGGCCTTCCAACCTCCATTCTGATGGTCTGGAATACATTATTGCACAAGGGCCCACTAACCAGTCTCTTAATGCCATGGTAAGTAAGGGCAAACAGTATGATGTGATTGATTTCTTTCTCCTCCCATGAGTCCCAAGGCTTGGAACTAGGTGCCTAATCCATAACCTGCTTTCAAAAAAAGTTCCTGAGTCAAACTGGTCTTCAAGTGGATTGAATCACTTTAAATGCTGAGCTCATTGGGAGTCTCTCAGAAGGTTCTGAATTGCACCACAATGCCCTTTGGCATCATGGTAGAAGGGAAAACTCAGTCGTTTAAAGCTTGTGCTCTGTTTCATGTTCTTCTCTGTGTTCTCTTTGTTGAACTCAGTACTATAATTTCAATGGAAAAATGCCCCATGTAACCTATGACTACACTGTGCCAAGGACACTGTCATCAGCTCTTCAAACAGTTTCCCCTGCCATCAAGATACCTCTCCATCTTCACTTACCGGGGCCCAGCCACAATAGCCAGGATGCAGTCCCTCCTGTTTCTGAAGATTTCAATGCCACTTGGATCTCTCTTGCGCCAGATGACATGGGAGAGCGTTTCTCACAGGGGGAGGAGCATGGAGGAATGGCCTACAAGAACCAGAACTTCTTCCTCAGTAACTCCAGTGCTCAAGGAGGCGACTGGGACTGGAAGCACAAGGCAGAGAAGGAAAGATTTGATTTCCAAGTCCAACAAGTTTATCATACCAATGGAGCAGGTGAAGATGAAGAGGTGGCAGCCAGTAGAGAAACAGAACTGGGTTAGTGTCTTTTTCTTCTCAATTTGTTTTCTCAAGCATATGGAGCACTGGATTATTTCTGCTTCTTCATGAGGCTGGTGTGTCTAGCATGCACTAGAGAGGTAAATCAGATTTTCTGTTGAGAAAATGGTCAACGTCAGTGAGATTTTTCACATGGGGGGCTTTTTTGAAAAAAAGGTTGAGCAAAAGAACAAGATTTTTTGGACAGAAAAACCAACATGTTTGTGAAGAAAACAGTACTTGAGTCAAAATACAGCTTTCTGCATAGAATGTTTTTTGTAGAAATAACAGTTTTTTGACACAAAGAGCTTTTCATTTTTTGCAAAAAGAACTCCCCTAAAGCAAAAATTCCCATAATCTTGCCTAAAACTTTTGAATTTTTTTTCGTCCTTGCATGTGAAAATGAAGTAAGCCAAATTTTTCCATGTTACAAATGCTGAATGTGGAAACCTTACAACCTGTGTTCACATTACATTAGTTTTGCAATGTGTTACTTCATCCAGACTTTTTTTTTGCTGGAAGTTAGGGAGGTGAAAAACTGATGAGCTTTTGGGGTGTCAAAGAGCAGGAGGACAAATATGCTGACACAGAGATGTAGAAGAGTGTCAGCAAAGCCACAGAAGCCATGAGGGGACTGGGAGCCTAATGCTTATTATTAGCTGAGTTAATTTTTTAACATTCAACATGAAAATTAAAAAAAACAAGATTTCATTGTAAATTCCAGTTCATTGCAAATTGGATTTTCTTAATATATTGACACTGATGTGGATAGGATGTGTACAAACCTAAATCTTGTTACTCTAAATTTTGAACATTAAAATTCCATAATACATTTCATACATTTAATACATCTCATAATACATAATACATCAATTATCAACCAATTAAAAATGTTCAGCTTTAGAAACTGAGGATTTGTATTTATAGTATACGTTCCAAATGTAGTTTTCAGTATAAAGCAAAGCAAGTTGCTTTTTCTGATGGCTGGGACAACTTTATTTACTTTTTATGAACAGTGCTTGCACATTCTCAAATTTATCTCTGCACACATAGGAGCTAGAAACTCATTTTTTTAAAAAGCACTGAATGAAAATCTCTAAACTTTAAATTCTGTGCTGGATACTGAATTACATTTCAAATCACCCACGTGCTAAATTATACAAGAAGAATTAACTTGCCAATATATGTGGTCAAATAAGCATGATTCCAATTCAAGACAAGTACTTTAATTGGAGAGATGATTAACTGATTTTTTTTCATGTGGCAATAGTTCTATAGGCTTACTCTTGTGCATTTTCTTTAAGACCTCAGGCTCAATCATATTACAATAAGCACAGCCATGCCCCATGGCTCAGAAAGGCCAGAACTCCAAGAGACCAGGAGGATTGGACGATTGAGACTGCGTTTGTTCCAGAAACTGTGTCTCCAAGATCCACAAAATGCTGCCCTTTGTAGAGAGTTGCATTACTTGGCAATCAAGCTGGGGAGGAAGAATTCAACAGCAGTGTTTTGGGGAGACCCATTAGTAGAGTGGCCAGAAGAACTGCACAAGCAACCTGCAAGAAAAAACTTTCTTGAGTATTTGAATGCTGAAGTTTATGCTGTGGATGAGGCAACAAATGACACAGTTACAGCATCATCTTCCAAGCCCAGTTCCAGCTCCACCTTTCAGATGGACTTTGTGAACAAACATCTGTCAGAACCTCTTCAGTCTCCTGGCACTGAAAGGTGAGATAGGAATGTGCTTCTGAGAGAGAATAGGACAGTTGTCCTCTCATTATAAAGACAAATGTTGTAAAGAAAGAGAATTTGCAGGGGACCCTCAGCCAAGGTGTGTAGCTGTCTTCCTCTCAGCTTCACCATTTGAATGAGAGACATAGGCCATTTTCTCACTATACAGTTATAGTGCTATTATTCTACTTTCAACATCCTGTGGAATTCTAGGGTTTGTAGTTTACTGAGGCCGAAGAGCTCTCTGGCTTAGAATTCTGAATGCTCTTCTCTAAACTGCAAATCCAAGGATTCCATAAGATGTTGAAAGTGGAATAATAGCACTATAACAGGGTAGAGCAGAAATGGCTATAGAAAACAGCAAACAGAATTCAGCCTTGCCTCAGCCTCTTAAGAGGGGTTGGCCACCTTAAGTGCAAAACTGGCCTAGGGGATTTTTTTGGTGACATCACAGGTGGCAACCAATCAGTGTTGGCTATAGCCAGCTTCTGTTTGTTCTTAAAGAACTTTTTTTTCTCCCAGAGCACAGTTTGGAGAGGAAGGAAGTAGATTTAGATAGAGTTTGGATGCAGTCCTGGAGGAACTATGCTAAATGACATGAAAAAAATCTATCCTGTTTCTGATGGGCTGCCCAAATCTAGCCCTTATTTGTTTGCTTAGGAAATGTATAAAAACACTCCAACTGCTGGTTATGATGGTGATTAATGCTTTAGATGCCTTCTGAGATCACTGGGCTGAAAGAAAGCTCAGAGACACTAAGGACTTTACTGCACTATACTGTTATAGTGCTATAATTCCACTTTGAACATCCCATGGAATTTTGGAGTTTGTGGTTTACTGAGGCCAAAGAGCTCTCTGGCTGAGAATTCTAAGTGCCCCTCCCTAAACTGCAAACTCCAGGATTTCATAGATGTTGAATGTGGAATAATAGCACTATAACAATGTAATGCAGAAAGTTCCCTAGTTTCTGAATCCAGATAGAAGTCCTACTTCATTCATCAGCCTAAAATGATTTGTTTTTACAGTGTGTGAAAGTAGCTGGGCTGTCCCCTCTTTGTTGTTGTCTGAGTCACTGATTTGATTGGAAGGAGATGTACCTAATGTAGTCACACTTGTAGGAAATGATGGGAAATCCCTTTGGAGCCCGAGTTGTTCTGTCACTTAGGAGTGTTGCTAGAATAATTCACTCTATCTGTATCTATCTGTATTAAGGATACAGAAGAATTCCTCGCCATTAGTGAGTGCTGATTGGGAGACTGCAAGCCAGAATCATCCGTCATGCAGAGACACAGGGCATATCCTCCTCTCTGGGAGAACACTCTGACCTTATTAGAACCTTTCACTGTTTTATTAATCTTTTTCTTCTGGATGGGCACTCTAGCGTATTCTTCTCTGGGAAGTGTGAGCCAGTGTGTCTCATCCTGCACTTTGGGAATGAGCAGCTTAAAAACAGGAATATTTTTTATAGGCCTATGACTGCCTGAGTAAATACTGTAGAAGAACAATGAATACATCGTTCTCTGGGATCATTCCTAGCCCTTTCAGCAACCAAGAGAAGGCAGTAAAAGGTTTTCTTCCTGTTGTAGGTAACCCATTCAAGAATCTGTGTAAACTCTTTTTTATCTCCTACAGCAATGATTTTGAACTGAACCCTCTTGGCCATGATGACATCAGCCTGGCTGACATGTATCGCTGGAAAGTGTCGGCCTATGCTCCTTGCAGCTCCACATGCACATCAGGTAGATTTGGGGATGCTGGGAGTGGTTTTGAAGAGTGACTGTTGTAAGAGACTCAGTACTTTATTTCCTTTGCCTTCTAGCAACTTGGAGGTCTGTAGGAAGGCTTTTTTTTTAGAAACAGGCAACAATGTATTGGCATGATAGATTTCAGTTTACAACAGTGCATTCACTGTACATCTATGTATCTGTTAACTTTAAACTTCATAGAATAGCCTTTGTTGCCTAGCACCCACAAATGTGTTGGACTACAGGTCTCATCATCCCCAGTTATCTACTGTGGTTGCTGGTGGTTGTCTAAGGTCTCAGACAGAGTGGTTTTCTTAGAGGTTCTTGGGGTTCAAATTAGAACCTCTCATAGAAGGTATGCTTTTTCTCCATTCTAGGCTACTTTATATCCATGCTTTTTCTCCATTCTAGGCTACTTTATATCCATGTGATAGAATTGTTCTTCAGATTTACTTATGTATGTCACTATGCACATAAGTTTGTGTGCCTTCCCCAGCTACTCAGGAACACTTAAACTGCTCCTGTGTAATTGGCCTTAACGATATCAAATTATAGTAATTTTATTAATTATTGATGTTAATAACGCATTCTCTAGGACAAAGCGCTCTTTGCATTCATGGTGCATATCCTGGCTGTAACTACTTGTGCAGCCTGGGTCCTCAGAAGCACTTCAAAACTTCCAAGGAACCACAGAATCATAGAGTTGGAAGAGACCGCAGGGGTCTTCAGTCCAACCCCCTGCTATGCAGGAACACCCATCAAAGGATTCCCAACAGATGGCCATCCAGCCTCTGCTTAAAAACCTCCAAAGAAGGAGACTCTACCACACTCTGAGGCAGCATATTCCACTGCTGGACAGCTCTGACCATCAGGAAGTTCTTCCTGAGGTGCAAGTGGAATCTCCTTTCCTGCAGCTTGAATCCGTTGCTCCTTGTCTAGTCACTGGAGCAGGAGAAAACAAGCCCACTCCCTCCTCGACATGACAATATTTAAACATAGCTGTCATGTCCACTTTTAACCTTCTCTTCGGCACACTAAACATACCCAGCTCCCTAAGGCATTTCTCATAGGGCATGGCTTCCAGACCCTTCACCATTTTGGTCGCCCTCCTCTGGACACGCTCAAGCTTGTCGATGTCCCTTTTGAATTGAGGTGCTCAGAACTGGACACAATATTCCAAATGAGGCCTAACCAATGCAGAATACAGTGGTGCCATTACCTCCTTGATCTAGACACCATACTCCTATTGATGCAGGCAAGAATCGCATTGGCTTTCTTGGCTGCCTCATCACACTGCTGACTCATGTTCAGTAAGAAAGAAAGCATGAGTGACTTGTGCTTGCACACTTCTGGGCTTTCATGTGTTGAAAGAAATATGTGGCTTCTTTTGTTGTAGGAACAAAATGATAATTCCCTTGTAGAAGAAATGCTTATATTCTTCCTCTAGATGAGACCCACCAACATTGGGAATGGAAATGTGCATACCCTGTGGATCTGATTCCACTGCTTTTTTGGAATGAACACCTTAAGTGGCTGTCAATTGCCTTATCCGTTGGAGCTGCTGATGGTCATTTAACAACTGTTGACTAAAAAGAGTTGTGTTTGGTACCCACCTAGGGATCAGCAGCTCCTATGCTATGTGTGTCCGCTATGATGGAGTGGAAGTGGAGGAGACATATTGTGATGCGCTGACTCGTCCTGAGCCCACTCATGAGTTCTGTGCTGGCAGAGACTGCCAGCCTAGGTGAGTAGAATGAACCAGCTCCTGGGGTGTGTGTGTGTGTGTGTGTGTGTGAAAAGAGAGAGAAAGAGATTTTCAAAAGAGAAATAATGCTGCACTTCATACAACCCTTCTCATCCTAATCACATTTTCTCAGGGAAATTCTATTGATGATGTTTATTTAAGCATTTACTGAATTGTTTAATGTTTATATAGTTGGTATTAACTAGCCAAATTCAAATTGCAGTAAGTTAAAAAAAAATAGGTTTCAGTTAAGGTGGAGTTAGTTCATAAACATTTTCTTGATGTACAAATTAGATTAATAGAACATTCTGTTTATTTACAGCTTTCTCAGATTCTATTTGTAATGGCTTTAAGTGATATTTAATAAAAAGTTTGACTTGACTTATGATGCTGTCATGCTACCATGCACTTTTATAATTCAGTTTCAGTCCTGAGTCATTATTCATTATATTTTCCTAGTTACTGTACTTTTTATATGCATTTTCCTTACTAGTAGCATCTTTTCCAGTGAAATAACAAGTGAAGCAGGTACATTGTGCTCTGTAGCAGTGGTTTTTAACCTTTTATTTACTGGGGACCCCCTGTAAATATAATTTGTTGCCAGGTACCCTGAAGACTCCAGATTTAAATATTTAAATTTAGATTTAAATATTTAAATATAAGGCTTCTGGAGACTAAAATTCAAATCTTGACTCAGACACTGGGTGACCTTGGGCAAGTCACATTCTTTCAGCCTCAGAGGAAAGCAAAGAAAAACCCACTCTGAACAAATCTTGCCAAAATAATCCTGTGATAGGGTTGCTATAAGCAAGAAGTGACGTGGCACACAACAGCAAAGTGCCACTGGCACGGGGAGATTTTTTCTAGCCCCTCCCCTTTGAAAACTGACTTGTGGCGACTCCATGGTGAACCTATCATGGGGGTTTTCTTGGTAAGATTTGTTTTCTTTGCCTTTCTCTGAGGCTGAGAGAATGAGACTTGCCTGAGGTCACCCAGTGCATTTCCATGGTCAAGTGGGGATTCAGACCCAGGTCTCTGGAGTTATTGTTTGAAGATGTGCATATGCCTGCTGCCCCTTTGTCAGGGACATAGCAGCAGTGAAAGGGTGCCGGAGCCAAAACTGCTGCCTCAGTTTTTTGAAAATGAGAGAGCAGTCTGGGGGCACACACAAACCTTCTTCCATGTCCTTTTGCACCTTCATCCCATGTGGCCACATTCCTGATGAAAGGGACATGGTGGTAGGCAAATAAGGGAGCAGTTTTGGCCTTGGAGTCCAGTAATGTATGGATGGCTACAGGTTGTCCATCTTGATATAGATAGTAAAGAAAAGCACTCTGAGTAAGTAACAAGTGTCTTTACTTTAAGTTATAATGGGGATTGAGCAACTGGGGAAATTGCTTAATTGTGAGTTACTTTTTGCCCTCTCTTCCCATGCAGCTGTCTCATGCACTATTTGTTTTTGTTTTTTTAATATAATTTTTATTGAAAGTTTGTCTCGAAAATACCCCCCCACACACTTTCATGCTTAGATCTTCCAGCTGAAATTGCTTATTTCCATTCCATTACAAATATAATTTCCATCTTACAGAGAGAAGAACAGTTACATTATTTCTTCTTTGATTTCTTATACATTTATATCCTTACACAATCCATTACTCTTTTCCATTCTTTCTTAAAGTTCTGGATAGATTTATTCTTCAAAGAAAATGCTAACTTTTCCATCTCTATCATATCTAGAACTTTTAACTTCCATTCTTCTATATCAATATATTTCTTTTCCTTCCAGTGCTGCGCATATGTCAACCTTGCCACAGTTATTAGATATAATAGTATCTTCTGATGACTTATTTCCCTTTGTTGCCCTAGCATTTTTAACAAATAAAGCTCCAGTTTCATTTCAAAATTCGGTGTACAAATTCTTTGGATTTCGTCAGGTACCCCCTTCCAAAAATTTTTTGCTATCTTACATGTCCACCACATATGGAAAAAAGACCCTGTTTTTTCGTCACACGCCCAACAATTTGAATTCCCATTTTTTGTTATTTTTTGTAATCTTTGGAGTCATATACCATCTGTGAAACATTTTATAAAAGTTTTCTCTTAAATTTAAGTTTGGTGTAAATTTTATATCTATTTTTCACACTCTTTCCCAAGTTTCTAATTCAATTGAATGTCCCAAATTCTGTGCCCATCTAACCATTGTATCTTTAACTACTTCGGATTCCATTTCTCTTTTCAGCAATAATTTATAAAATCTGGAAATTCTTTTCTTTTGGTTATCTTTCATCAGTACATCTAATTCATTCTCTTTTCTCTCAAATCTGTATAGTTTTTGGTCCATTCTAAATCTTTCTCTGAATTGTCTCCATGGAAACTAATTTAGTTCATGCCCTTCAGCCTTTAATTCTTCTTCTGTACACATTCTTGGTTTGTCGCCCTCCCATTTCAATAACTCTTGATATTTCCTTGTTTTGTTGGGGTGATTTTATAAGCTTCTTGTGGTGGGGTCCATACTGGTAGTTTTGTATAAAATTTTTGCTTTATTTGTGACCAAACCTTCAACAAGGTCTTTCGGATGCAGTGCTTTTTAAACTCTTTATTCACTGTAGATCTGTCACAACATAGGTATCCATGCCATCCAAATCTATTATTTATTTCTTCTAACTCTTTAGTGGTTGTGTTTTCTAATTGAATCCAGTCTTTGATCCAATCTAAACAGCATGCATGGTAATAGATTTTTAATGATGGGAAGTCAAGTCCTCCTCTCTCTTTTGCATCTTTGAGTGTTTTAAATCTAATTCTTGTTTTTTTCCCTTGCCATATAAATTTTTGTAGGGCCTTTTCCCATTCCTTAAATATGTTCTCTTTCCTATTATTGGTGTCTCATGCACTATTTGAATGGAAGGTCCCTCTCTTAGGGAGCCAGTTTATGTCTTAAGTCAACTAATTCCACTCCTCTGTCCTTCCACTTGACTTTAAACTAAGCAGAGGTTTCTCTTCTCTCTGTCTTGCTGTTGGGTCTCACGTGGAGGTGGGAGACCAGCCGGTGGAGTGAGTGTTCCAGGACATGCAGTGAAGGCTATCAGTACCGAACTGTGCGCTGTTGGAAGATGCTGGCTCCAGGCTTTGATAGCTCTGTTTATGATGACATGTGTGAGTCAGCTGGGCTAACCAGACCCATGGAGAGGAAACAATGCAAGAACAAGGCTTGTGGTCCACAGTGGGAACTGTCGGAATGGTCTGAGGTATGTGCTTCTTTGTCAGAGTTAAACAGAAAAGAATGGTCTACAACTGCAATGAAGAGAGTGCAACCCATTGAGGCTATTTGTGAGGCCCAGGGATGTTCGCATATGTAATTTTCCAAAAATATAAAAAAAACCTTTATTACTTTTTTCAGGATTCTGAGGGTAGAGAGGTCTGATGGAAGTTAGTGACCCTTCAGTGTCCTGCCAGAGCCCACTGTGCTCTCTCCCGGCAGTTGCCCATGTTGTCTGCAACATATTGTCTGTGCCCATGTTGTCTGTAAGATGCAACTGGGGAATAGCTGAATAGAATTTCTTTTCTCCAAACATGGACCCAAGTGTCTCTGAGGAACAACAGAGAGGAAGCCTGTGGAGACAGGATAACCAGATGTGAGAGAGAGCAGGGCTCTTGCACGTTCAATAGCTGTGTGGAAGAGACGATGACAAGCTACACTTGCTGAAACAATTGATACCCACCTTCAGAATGGATATCAACCACATGCTTGTATTGTGGAAGAGGAAGACAACCAGCAAGGACTTCTACATTGGATGACCAGATTCAAAAGGCCAAGATAGGGCTCCTCCACACTTTAGACTTGTGTTAAAAGTCTAAAGTGTGGAGGAGCCCTATCTTGGCCTTTTGAATCTGGCCATCCAATGTAGAAGTCCTTGCTGGTTGTCTTCCTCTTCCACAATACAAGCATGTGGTTGATATCCATTCTGAAGGTGGGTATCAATTGTTTACCTTTATAACATTAGTCTATAGTATTTTCTTAAACCTAGGTCTGTGCTTTACTTGAGGCTGGGGGTAGGGCTATTCTAGGAGCAAGTGTGATATATTTACAAATTTGTTAATTTGTATATTTACAAATATGTTTACAAATATGTTAATTCAGTAAATAGGTTAGCTGTCCTTCAATTTAAACTCCCATGGTAGGAGAGGAACACCGTCCCCCCCCCCGCGCCCACATGCTAACGCCTAGTCTGTCTGGCTGCTTGAGTATCAATGGGATTTACATAACTGTTGATTGCTGGCCCTGTTCTACGTGGGCTTGCTAATAGGATTCAGGAGCCAGATTGCCAGTGATCCAAGAAGTAAAGCACTGAAGACTGATGACAAGAGGCTCTGGTTTGACAACATCTTAATATTATATTATATTATCATTGGCCACCTCCCCTCAATACATATGCACTTTACAGATGTCATGGCATTCTCAAATTTCACAAACTGAATGCTTTGCCTGTGAAATTATGATTATAAATTGTTCTTATGAACAACAAAAACCTTTACTTTTTCAGTGATGATTTGTAATGGCCACTCAGATCTGGTACCTGAGTCACTTTATCCTGCAGCATGGCTTGTCAAGAAGGCATGGCATCAGGAATTGCTTGTGCTAATCACTTTAGGAATATTAAGTAACTTTCTTATGAAGGGTAGAAGAAAATGGTGACATGATTTGGAATACATGTGGCCATAACATAATAATATACTGTTTCTTCCATAGTGCTGTCATGTTTCATGACTGTTTTCCTTTTTTGTGTCCTATGTTGCTGTGGGTCTACTGTTCCCATCTTTACAGTGTTCTGCTCGGTGTGGTGGTCCTGGTACAATGAAGAGGGAAGTGCGCTGCTCAGTAGAACCAAATTTATGCAACAACTCTGTGAGGCCTGTCAGCGAGAAGGAATGCTCTGGGCCTCCTTGTGACAGGCACTGGATGACCTCAGACTGGGGACCAGTGAGTCAACATAGATTGCTCTTTATATTTCACCCCCTCCACATTAAGAGGATAGGATTAAAGGGTGGGGACATTACAGGTTTGTGATTTGTGCAGAAACAGGCTGATGCATACCCACTGCTTCATACTCAAGATCAGTTCTTGGATTCTGTCTCTATGTCACATTCTTGCATGCCCTAGATATGGATGGTCCTGTACAAGTGGAGTGAAGATGTTTACTTGTCTACAAAGGAACCTCAGCGTGTCGCAAAAGATTTTGCCGTATGATTAAAGGTGGCATAATTTTCATGTGGTACACTGGCCAAGCCTGTTTGGCATCACCTCATGAGAGTATGTTCTGTTCTGAAAATTCCTCTTTGGCTTTGAATTTTGTGGTGAGGTTGATAGAAGCAGTTACAACTTTTTTTCAGGGAAGCTGTCCACCAAAGTTGATCTTTTTAATGTGAGACTTGTGTGGGTTTCTAGTCTTAGAATGGTCTATACTGCCTGTATTTTCAGAAATTATTTTACAGTAATGAGGTTTCTTTTTTAAAAAATGAACAAGGATTTCTAAGAAGCCAAATTTTGGATAAAAACCACATTCCACACTGCTGTGTAGAATACAAATGCCCCATAAATGTGCCAATCTTGTACAAATATTCCAAATGGCAGATGAAACCTCTTCCAGATTAAAGAATGCTGCTCAGCTACTGCTATCTTGAAAAGCCTTTTTGTTTCTCCAAGTGCTCAGGTTTGTGCGGTGAAGGACGGATGAGCCGCTTTGTCACATGCCGCAATTTGGAGGGGAAAGTGATCTCTGAATCCCAATGCAATCCCAACACCAGGCCTCTGGCAATCTATCCCTGTGGAGACAAGAACTGCCCTGCACACTGGGTTGAGCAGGAATGGGATCAGGTGAGTCTGTACTTGATCATGACATTGATTTTCTTAGGAAGCCATTCTCTCAGCTAAAACAGAACCAAAGGTTGCCTCCCACTGACGAGTGTGTTTCTCAGTTAACCTGGTAAGTCATTTCTGTGCAGTGCCTTCACCCGAGCTTTCTCTCTAGGGCATTAAAGGTCTTACGTTAGGGATTCAAGATCTCAACCTTGTATGCTGTTACAGCAGCTTGCAAGCTGAGGGACCACCTTAACCCTCAGCTTGCAAGTGCCATCTGAAGAGGACTAGAGAGTAATATAGCAATGGCTAGTAAATCAGATTCAACCACTTTTGATTGTAAACTCTACTGCTGCTAGTCTGACTCCTCAGTTGTTCATAGTGAGCTTTTCTCTGCTAGCCCATCTGCCTGCTTCTAGGATAGGGGTGCTCAACCTGCAAACACGCACACCTGTGTACTTCATTGCATTCCTCTTTCTTTGCTTGGAAGGACTGGAAAGCTTTCTTTCCATCTTCCCGCTCCCTCCACTCTTAATGCAGATTACTCTTTCCTCACTGAAATGAAGAAAGAGCTGCAGGGGAAGAGTGATGTGTATACAATTGGATGAAATTGGCAGTATGGGGGTGGGGCAAATTGATAGTGGCTGTAGGGCCCTGGGGAGGGGTACAGTTCAGTTCTGGGCCTTGTCACTTCCTTTTTGAGTTGACATGTAGGAAGAAAGAAATGTGGGGAAAGAACCGTGAGATTGATTATGAGGTTCCCTGCATCAACCTACTGGAATCAACTGATACTCAGATCCTCCCCTTACCTCCCATAACATATCCAGATTTACAATCGCCTGCTGAGACGTGGAGAACAGTAAGGCCTTTTGCAGGAGAGCCAGTGTGGTGTATTGCTTTGAGCAGTGGACCATGACTCTGGAAACCAGGCTTTGATTCCCCATTCAGCCATGGAAATCCCCAGAGTGACCTTGGATGAATCACATACTCTCAGCCCCAGAAAAATGCTGTGATAGGTTCACCTTAGATTTGCTGTAAGTTGCAAACAACTTGAAGGCACACAACAACATCAATATCATCATCATCGACAACAACAACAGCGGCATCTTCCATTAGCCTTCTGAAAGAGACCGCTGTTCATTTAATACTTATTAAGTTAACTTGCATGGTTTTGCCTTCTGTGGGGGAAAAAAAATAAAAAATTTAAACTAGAAATCTAAATGCTAATGAAATATAACCTCCAGTTTCTTGAGTGCATCAGAAAGATAATAATAATAATGTAATAACAAATGATGTAATAATAAAATAACACAATTCACATCCTGGGTGTAATGGAAAGGGGAACAGAGTAGCGCCGAATTAATGCAAAGTAATAAAAGTGAGTTAAGACTTATAATAATAGAGAGCTAGCATGGTGTAGAGATTTGTGTGTTTGACTCTGGGAGACCAGAGTTCAAATCTTTGATCAGCCAAGGAAACTCACTGGGGCCATTTTCACACTAGACTTGCTATAGCGCTATGATTCCACTTTCAGCATCCTATGGAATCCTGGGGTTTGCAGTTTCGGGAGGGGCCACTTGGCCCCTCCCGAAACTGCAAACCCCAGGATCCATAGGATGTTGAAAGTGGAATCATAGTGCTTTAACAATCTAGTGCAGAAATGGCCTGGGTGATGGTGACTTTGAGCATGTAACACTTTCTCATCATTAGAGGAAAGTAGTGGCACACCCCCTCTGAATAAATCTTGAAGGCACATAACAACAATAATAACAACAATTAATACTACTGGTTATATTTTTTAAAAAGAAAGATAAAGTTTTATATTTAGCTTACTCCTTGCATCCTCTTGAGTTACAGCTGCCCAGACAAAATGTATCTCAAGCTGATTGCTGACATCACCTGGGCTTGTAGGCTAAAACAGAAACCGTCAGTTTTCTAATACTAATGGATGAATGGCCTCTCACGTTCTCCCTTTCAGTGCAATGCCACATGTGGCCGTGGCGTCAAGAAAAGAACCGTTTTGTGTGTGGGACTAGAAAATGGTCTGTACAGAGAATATCCTGAGGAGCACTGTGATGCTTTCCCCAAACCAGAAGTACAGGCATCTTGTTTCAAGAGACCCTGTTCAACGTGGTTTACGACCTCTTGGTCCCAGGTAGAGGATGGGGCAAGTGTGGGTTGGGGGCCGTGATGATGGTGGGAGTTTGAAGTAAGGATGGAGGGAATGACAGAAAAAAAATCACCACTGTGAGGAGGTAATGGGTGGGAAAAGAATACGTTCAGATTTTTAGCTGTACTGTACAGGAACCTTGACAAGTGTAACAAGAAGATAAGCCATCCTTACATGGTATTTGTTTCCTATCCATCCTGTGAGAAGTCCTGATATTAGCTCTAACAGCCAGCCATATCTTCATTACTGTTTTGGGCTTCAAGTCCAAGTCTCCCAGCAATAGGTTCATCACATTGCCTACTGTAACATAAATATAAATGCTGCAGTCTGGCTAGAGGCTTCTCAGATTGTATCTCTAAGCCAAGGAGGAGCCACACACGCAGATAGCCACAGCATTTTCTCACCCTAACATTATCCAGCAGCTCTGGCTGTACATCCGTAACCCTGGCTGATGATCATCAGTAACACCCATAAGCTGTTCAGGAGGAACATGCACCCATTTTTCCTTGGTATCTGTACTCTTGCTAATTATCTGACTAGGGCTACACGTAAGGAGCCCTTGCCTTCTGTGCACACTGAATTAAAATAGGGCTCCATATACTAGTTCACAGTTCACTAAACATTGCTATATTGTTCTACTGATTTAACTCGGGGATCCAAAACTGAACCAAATGTGGAAGCCTCTAGAGCAGTGGTTCTCAACCTGTGGGTCCCCAGATGTTCGTGGACTTCAGCTCCCAGAAGCCCCAGCCACTATGGTAAATGCTCAGGGCTTCTGGGAGCTGAAGTCCACAAACATCTGAGGACCCACAGGTTGAGAACCACTGCTCTAGAGGAAGGGAATTCCATTAATATCGGGAATTTCATTTTACTTGCTCTTTCTCTTGGTATAAAAGTTGCAGCCTTCACTTCACTTCCTGTCAAAGGGAGGCATCTGTCAATCCTTTCCCACCTCCATTCCTCTGCAGTGCAGCAAGACTTGCGGCGCAGGCCTGCGTTTCCGTGAGGTGAAGTGTTACCAAGGAGAAGTCCTAGGACAAGGCTGTGAGTCAGCTTCCAAACCTGAAGCCAAGCAGACATGCCAGCTACAGCTGTGTCCCACAGATGCCCCAGGTAAAGAGGGAGAATTTCTTCACAAGTACCATTGCGGGCTCTGACTCAAGAAGGCAAGATGCGTCACAGCTATTTTGTTTGATAATGCACTTGGAGATTGTGCAGTGGGGAAAGGGGATGATGGTGAAGGCTGAGTAGCTACAGTCTTCCAGAAATGTGGGGCAAAGAGCAGGCTCTCTGGCTGCCATTGGCTGATCTCTTTAGTTCCTAGGTTGAGGGTGGAGCATAGAATAAGAAGGGGCAGCTGAGAATTGTGGGTTCCAGGCCAGGAGGACGGGGAGAAGAAGGGACTTCGGAGGGATAAGTGGAAGAGAAGAATGCATGGAAGAACTGAAGAGCATTGAGAAAAGGAAGAGGGGAGGAAGAAAATGGGCAGGACTGAAGAGCTCATACTGGGAGCAGGGATTAGCGAGGAAGACTAAAGGCTCCGTATTGATCTGACACTAATGAAATCTTTGAAATTGCTCAGGTGCTATTCTTATGAAATAGTCTGGCAAGGTTGTATTTGGAGGAACTGTTTCTTTTTCTTAGATGAAGACTGTGAAGACAAAGCAACTGCAAACTGCATGCTGGTCCTCAAAGTAAAGCTCTGTTCGCACTGGTACTACAGGAAGGCTTGCTGTAGATCTTGCAGGAGTAAATCACTCTGATTCCTCACATAGTCCTTTTCTGCCTGGAATAAGGAACTTGACTGAAATACGCATTTTGCTCCAGAAGCTTTGATGCCTGACTCACATGGACCCCTAGACTACATCCTATCCAGCTTCTAGATTTTTTGTGTGTGTCCAGAAGTCAAAAAAGCCCTGTTTACAGGCCTTTCCAAAAGACACTGTCCCTCTATACATCCCTCAGGCAGTAGGACTATTAGAACTGATGGAGCTGGCCACAGACCTTTTGGCACAGGCTTTTTGTCAAGTGGAATATTAAAATACCAGATTTCCTGACACGCTTGAGCATGATGGACTGCCATCTCTCCTTGAATGATCTAGGTATCCTTTACCCACCACATCCCCTTAGGTGTCCCTCTGTTCATTGTTGATGTTTCAGCTCTCCCCACCCCATACATCTCATGAACCCAGACCTCACATTTATGTAGTACTTTGGATTGCATAAAGCTTTGGGATCAGATCAAAGTCCGTCACCTCCCCCATCCTGTTTCCTGTAGTAGCCAACCAGAAAATTACGGGAAGCCTACAAGCAGGCAGTAGCCCCCCTCCCAAGCAACTGTTATTCATCGGTATATTTTCTCTGAACATACAGGTTCTGTGCAGCTGTCATGGTCAATATCTGCTGATAGATGATAGCCAGTTGTTAATCTCAGCTAGAGTAGACTCACTGAACTGAAACTTGCATAAGTATGAACTTACCAAGTTGCCATTGATTCAGTGGGTCTACTCAAGTTGGGGAATAGCACTTGGATTCTGGCCATGTTCTCTGTTAATTTTCCTAGTCTTTAAAAACCATCTAAGGTACTGGGAAGCACTACATCTTTACAAAGCTTTGTAAAGTAGATCATTATTATTTTTCACTGTATTGCAAAGCTAAGCTGAGGCTGGTTGAGACTGACAGTCCTGAAGGTCACCTGATTAGGTAAAATCTGAAAGCAATAGACAAGTGTCCTTTCCCGGAGCTTGTTGAAGAGGGTGCTGCCTAGTTTTGTACGTGCTGGCTTCACAAGCCATATCATATACCTACATGGCCCCTGGTATATCCATATGGAATTCTATGTGGCAATTCAGGAAACAAGGGGTCATTGTGAGAGGCACAGTGTTTATGGTACAGGAGAAACAGCAATTTGATTGAAAACCATGTTTTGAATTTGATGCAAAATATTGATTTTAAGACTATGAAGTTTCTGCTGAAGCTGGAAGTTTCAGTGCAGACATGAGTTGGTATGAATATCACAATGAAACACACACAAAAACACACGCATACAAAGAAAGGAATGAGGGAGAGGAAAAAAGGTAGATTGTTGGAATGATCCATATAGCAAGTTGTCTGTATTTAGTAGCCTTCCATCCACATGATCAATTTTTTGAAAGCATCATTTCACAATAAAGAGAGCGAGAAAACAACATTTGCTTTTCTGTAGTGTGAAAAGATTTGTGGGTGGAGAAAAGGGTTCAAGGCAGATGATAGAAACAGTTTTCATGTGGCAAGAGGCAACGGAACTCTGGCTGACATGGGAATCTGGGAGCGGTGTGTGTTAATGGCCCTGTGAAATCTCTGGGTAGGATTTGGGCCTGGACTGACCACAACATTCGGTAGTAGCTGGGGAAGCAAGCACATGTCAGATTGGACCTTGTGGGGAGGGAGCAGGTCTGCCTGGGAGGAAACCCTGTGCCACCTGGGAGAGGCCATGGGGGAAGGAATGGGGAGGGGAGCCAAGCAAGGCTCCGCTTCTGAGCCAGAAGTAGATTATTCCTTAAGGTCTTCTTGCCACAATGCTGCACAACTTTGTAAGCACTATGATTTTTTAAAATCCTCACCACTGAAGATCCTTCATTCTCCCTTTCAAGCAGACAAATAAATGTGTTTATGTTCACTTGACCAAAAGGGTGGGGTGGAGAAAGTTTTTCCACTCCTAGCAAGATTTTGTAGCAATCTGTAAGAAACAGAAGAAAGCCAGCAAATGCATGGTTGATGATCACATAGAAGTCCCAAAAGATAGTCCTGTCTTGCTCCCAGCACAATTATATATGCCTATGTCTGTACCATGAGTCTATGATAATATTTGCTCCAGATTGCTCCAACTTGTACAGTGCAACTTATGTATTGTTACTGTCTTTAATCAAATGTGCATAATTGGTATCACTAAGCTTGAATAAGGCACTGTAGTTGGACAATGAGTTGTGTAGATTATTATTATTATTATTTTTTGGCAAGGGGCATGCAGCTAGTATTTATAAGTCCAGAGGCTTTCTACTGCCTGCTAATCATAGGGGATTGTATTCTGGCTGTGCCTCATGAAAGATCTGATATCAGAACACACACTGTCCCAGATAAGTCCATGGCAGGATCCATTGGGTTTTGCGCCTCCAAAGTTCAGGTTTTCAGGTTGTCAGAGCCAGTCCCAAGTAGGCAAAGCTTGAGTTCACAACAGCAACCAAAGATCAGAAAGGCCTATACTCTCCAGCATTTCATAGACGGAAACAGACATGTGGCCAACCAACATCAGAGTGTAGTCGAGTGACAAGAGGATAAAAGTTATAAAGGGAAAGAACATGCAAAACTACCATTTTAAGCAAAGGAACACGGAAATTTATGTACTGAGTTTAGGAAAGAAGAAAAAACCCAAATGAGCCTCGTTTAAGATTTCACTCCTTTCTCTCTCTCCTGCTGAGTTAACTGCGTGAAAACAACTTTTTCACTTTGAACTCAGTTTGAAGCAAGCTGAGGAAGAAGGACAAAAGTGGAAAGCACAGAGGAACCGGGGCATTTTGAAAGTGGGACAAGAGATGATTAACTGGGACCATCTCTGTTCAGTGGGATAGTTGGAGAGTATGAAGGCCAGAACATAAGACTGGCTCAGTTCCAGCAAAGAGGGGGTGATGGAGGACAGAGTGGCAGCGATGCTTAGGCTGGTAACTTCCTTTCATGAAATGACTTTCTTTGGCTGAAAAGCAAGTGTAAAGGTTGGGATTTTAGAACACCTGATGGAACTGAACAAAATATTGACTGAGGACTTAATCAAGTGGCAGGGATTCAATTTGTTGCTGTTGCTGTTGTTGTGTGCCTTCAAGTCATTTTTGACTTAAAGGTGACCCTAAAGTAAACCTATCATGGAGTTTTCTGGGACTGAGAGTATGTGGCATGCCCAAGGTCACCCAGTGGATTTCCATGGCCAAATAAGGAATCATACCATGGTCTCCAGGGTCATAGTCCAATGTTCAAACTACTACACCACGCTGGCTTCCTTTAATGTGCCCTGAAGAACACAGAAAACCACCACAGCATCACAGACATAATTTAGTTTGTGAAGCTTGCAGCAGAAATGCAACTCTTGTTGCAGAGGAAGTAAACTAGTAGAATCTTGCCACTGGAAATCCCAGCTAAGGACAGCTCTTCCACCACTCCACTCTGTCAGTGATTCGCATGAGGCCTCTCCTTCAAGCCCTCTAGGTCCTGATAAACTGAAGGAAAAGCATCAGTTACCTACTTTGGTATTTCGAAGTCAAAGTGTACTTTGCTCTTTAGCTTCAATCCTGGTTCCATCATGGTGCAACAAGGACAAGTTGTCAAACAGATCTAGAATACAAAAACTGAATAGATCTGAACATTCCCCTTTCCATTCACTTCTTCTTCTGACAGTGTTTGCCCCTGTCCCCTGCAACATGCTACAAAGCCAATGTAGACAGTGGCTCTTGCTTATTTCATTCAAGGAATGGGAGGGTGATAGAGGAGTATGATAAGATGGGATTCAGTGCCATAAGCAAAATTGTCTGAACTCTGGCTTTGAAAAGTGGGTATGCCAGTGCTTTTCCTGTGCATCTTACAGTTTCCAGTGTCTGCATACTGGTGTAGCCAGAACAGACATGTAGCAATTGCAGTCTGCAATTTTAACATCCAAACATGAATTGAACAGTCGCAGTAGCAGCATAACACAAAGCAATGCCTGCTGGGATATTTGGGCCACCACTTCTACTTAGGAGGGGCCACATAAAAGATGTTATGGGCTTTTGTCCTGGAAAGAGCTTTGGGACAAGTTTCAAATTCAGAATGGAAATTTGAGTATAGCAGGCCACACGCTATAAAATTATAAACCTTATTTACAAATCTCCAATGATCTGACTTGTGTACTACAAATTTGTATAAATTTGATTTGTATACTACAAATCCCCAGATTTCACAGATTGGAATCATGGCATTAAAGGTGGAGTCATAACACTATAATTCTGTAGTGTGCATGAATTCTCAGATACTTTTACACTCCAATGATACCAATAGTCTTTTGGGAGGGATTTTCTCTAGGAGTAGGATTCACATTATCCCAGTGTTATGTGGTATCCTCATGTTGAACTGAACCTGACATTACAGGTTCTCAGTAATTTCTGTCATTGTTAAACCAGATTAAAGAAGAAAGATGATTCATTTTCAAACAACATCCACAGAATATGGACGTCATCAATTGAACAAGCACAGCTTGGCTACAGAATCCTCCACAGTCTGAACAGCTTCTCAATTCAGATCTGTTTGCGCTTTGTGAGCAATGGATGATCTCAGGTGAAAATGCACATCCACAGATTTGATGGCGAGCATAGGAGCAGCATGACGATCAGGCACTTTCAGAACTGCATATGAATCTCTCTTCTATACTAGAATATTTGCAGATAGGATTTAAATTGAAACATGTAAATGAAACCCAAAACAAAATTAAATTTTCACAGAATATACTTGAGAAAGAAAGATCAAGACACATACATCACTGGAACACTTTCCAAGAATCTGTGAGTACAGCCTTATGCGCAGTTCTAGTTTATCTATGTTCACCCATGCTGGGTACAATTTGTTGCAACCAAATCAATAGACCTTAGTTATGTATCTGTTGCTAACAAACCATTTCTCACGCTACACTAAATAAGACTATAGGATAGTCATGTGGATAGTCTGCTCTCTGACAGGATGTCAGAGGAAAATAATAAATTACAAAATCATAAAAGTACAATTGATAGCTAAAATACCAGACAAAATATTTAGAAAAAACAACAAAGCCAAAAAGGTCATACATTTCCTTACTACACCATCAAAATCATCAGTACAAAGATAGAGGGTTCCACAAGAACGTGTCTCAGGTAGAAGTTCCAGAACATGGGCACTACCTCCGAAAAGTCCCCTTTGCCACTCAACTGACCTCAGATGATGAGGTTACTCAAGTGCAGAGCCATCGATGATGGGAGAATGCGATCCTGCAGTTGTCTTGCATCTTCCAGTGGCTGGAGATGATGGACTCCATCCGGACGATGCCAGATCAGGGACTTTAAATTGCATCTGGAAACCAACTGGAAGCCAGTTTTGTGTGAGGCAATTCAAAATATATCCCACTCTTTCACTCTGAAATGTTATTCAGGACTTTGTCACCTCAGTTTCTTCCTTGCAGTGTGTGATGTAGTTTCAGCATGATCTATGGCAGATCCACACATTCAGTCTAATGAAGTAAAAAACAAGACAGGCTGCACCACTACACATTGAAGGTGTGTGTGTGTTTGTGTTTGTGCTTGTGGGAGGATAACATGTTAGGATAACATAGAGAAGCTCTTGAGGGGGATGTCTGTAAATCCATAACCTGGTTGAGTGATATTTGCAAAATCAAGAGGTGCCTTATGGATAGATACCCTGTCACTTGACAGGAACATTTGTGGTTCTTCTTTGTAGTATCTCCCTTTGCACAAAAGATAACAAACCTGTGGTGCTCCTGATGTTGGACTCCATTCACAAGCACTGAGTGTGCAAAATATTGAAATTCAACACTCAGTGGATACAAATGCCTAACCCCTGCTTTAAGATCTCTCACAATGAAGATGTCATATTCTGTTCAGCTTTACCCTACTTCCACCTTTTTTCCTGCTTACACAGAGATATAGCTGGGTAATTTCTCCTGTGAATCTTTTGATGACGGAAGTGTGATCATTTTCCTCTTTTGGGACAAGCTTAACAAAACTTGCACCACTGGACCAGAATTCTATCAGTGTACTCTACTAGCAGTTACACTTCTTCTAAGGCTTTGCTGGAGTTGTGAGGAAGGGCAGTCAAAATCTGCCACCTCTAAGCAGACTAATACCCAATGCCTTACTTCCTTCATAGCTGCTGCACCCATGCCTTTTTTCTCCTGATGCCACCACCCAGGACAATATAGTTAGACCAGCACAGTGTGCCAGGAGGATTCTGGCCTTGGACTATAACTCCCAGAACCAGGAACTATAGTCCAAATAAGTAACCTTTTGTGGTCCAAAGAAGTATCTCTAACAAGCCTCAAGTGGGTGACTTCCTTCACAGTGACTGTGCCCGTGGCCTTTTCCTTCCTACCACCATTGCCTACACTGGTGCAGTTACACTGGCATACTATGTCAAAAAGATTGCTGCTTCATACACACATACAGAGGTGGGACATTTTAAGTTGATATGAAAGATGGCAAGCTATCCCCCCAGCTCCTAAAATGAGTTGCTAGCAGGTCTATTGAGTACATCTTCCCTTCCTCCACACACAACCTGGCCCTTGGGTTCACTCCTAGTTTAGTTTCAGATTGTCTGATCCATTTATCCAACTTAGGAAGAATTACCATACACTGAGCAGCATGGAATTTTAAACACTTGGATGGGGACAGTCAAGTCATACTAGAGTGATGGCTGCTCATTATGCCAGCAGATGAATGACCCCAGCCCAGTGCCTATGAAAATCAACCCCCTCGCCTTTCTCCTCTTTTTTTCTTTACCAAGAAACACATCTTCTTTTCAGTGTTAATAGCATTCCAGGAAATTGTCTTGCCGTTCATGGAATTTTCGGGAGCGCTATAGAGCTAAGGCATCAAGCACTATGGTTCTATAGGGTTCCAGTGCTATAGCTCTATAGTAATCCTAGATACTGTACTGGTGAAGAATATCGAAGCTTTCTGGAGCATTAATACAAGATATCAAGAAGCTTGTGTGTTTTAAGACAGAAAAATAAGGGTTTTATTTTCAGTAATGATTTGGTTTGTGTATGTGTGTGTGTGTGCGTGCATATACCTTGAAGGTCCTATATATTGCAGGGATAGGAATGTCTCAATGTAGAAAGGTTTTCTCCTCTGCATCATGCCTCTGACTGCAATATGCTCATCATATTAAACGTGAGTAATGGAGAAGTGAGATATTCTCTGGCTACAGCCTTTGAATTCAACGTCTTGGTCACACTAGAACACGATAAAGCAACAGAATCCAGAAGCTAGATTTTGTGTCCGAGATGTTTTCACTAAGAGATTTGCATATATTTAATAATTTTTTCTTTATTTCTCTGACGCTACCAAAGTTGAAAGAAGCAGCATGGTATACTGGTTTGAACATGGATTTGGATACTGGGAGACCAGGGTTTCAATCCCCACTCTGCCATGGAACCCCACTGGGCGACCTTGGGCACACAGCCTCAGAGGAGGGCAAAAAGAAACCCGGTCTGAGCAAATCTTGCCAAGAAAACCCCACAATAGATTTATCTTAGGGTTGCCATAAATCTGAAATGACCTGAAAGCACACAACAACAAGCAACTGGAGACATATTTGGATCAGGAAAAAAAATCTGGTTCAGAATTTGAAGGTGCAGTATCTGAGCCTTTTATAGTAAGTGTCTCACATCTGTACTTGGAAACATGAGTTTTCACTGAATGTATACATGTCACTATTTCTGATAGTATCTCCGACAATCCAGTCATTTCCTAACTTGTACAGGAGGGGGCACTGATGTGTGTGTCTGTTGGTACAGGAATTGACTCAAAGATCCCCGGTCCACTCATGGATGTGTGATGGAGGGGCCTTTAGAATTCTCACCCAGAGAGCTCTTTGGGCTCAGTAAACTACAAGTTTCAGAATTCCACGGGATGTTGAAAGTGGAACAATAGCACTATAATAGTGCAGTGCAGAAAGGCCCTGAGTGTGTGTTGCTGTGTGAGGCACTGACCTACATTATAAAGGTAGCAAGATAAATCATTGATTTCTATGCAATGTAAGACTCTATTATGCAGGATTGCTGCGTGAATGCTGCAGGACCTTGAGGACTAAAAAATGTATTTTGGCAAGAGTCCATTGATAAGTCATTTTATCAGATACATTGATGTGTCCAGGGAACTGTACATTTATATGAAGAGGAGGATAAATACCAATAGTTTTTAAAGTAGGCTGATTAAAAATCAATGTAGCAAAATAAGTAATATATAGTTATGTATTGGGAAGATGGGGTTGAAATCATTATAATACTGAATAGATAAGTTATCTGGACTACTGCCTATGGGAATCTGATGAAAAAGCTTCACTGCTCAAGTCGCTTATTTGGTTTCCCAAAACCAAATAAGCAAACATATCCTACTATGTTTGCTTCTTTTCACATTATTCGGAACAGAAATTCTGTTCACCTTTCCTGAGAATAAATTGCATTGAATTTAATGATCCTTTTAAATAAAAATACTTAAAATTAGACTTCACTGGGCTCTGTAGACAAACAACTCTGTGTAGTCAGATAATCAGTTAGTAACTTAGATTTCACTCAAATTCCTACTAGCCCAAATTCTCTCATTGGCATGTGCGTCTCTTAACTAAAATCTTACATCTCCTCTTTCACTACATCCTTTTTCTGTACAATCTGCTTCATTGTAGTAAAATACCAGGGAGCAGCCCCACTGGCCTAATCTCCGCCAACAGTGATTTCCCAGCATAGTATATGGCCCTCTCATTCAACATAACTTAAAGGGAAGAGGATCTTCTTGATGGTGGGCACTACTCTGCCACCATTTCGACAAGACATTCATGAGTAGGGACTTATATATTTGACTATTTTGTAATCACAGATAATTTTTACAGTTTTCTTCTAGGGTGCAAGAGAACATGAGCATTTCTGCACTTGACATATATTCACATATTCTGAAGTGTTTCCGGAATTATTCTGCATGGAAATGCACACGGCTTTTTTTGGTGGAAAAATAATAGAGTTTTGTGCAAAAAATACTGGCTAGCACCTTCTTGGGAGGTTACATCATCGTGAACCAATTTACAATCATGTAGAGTTTAATGCAGCTGTTGCACAACTTTCATGTTCTCAGGAGATGAGTGGAGACGCAGTTATGCCATCGAAATCATGGCGCAAATGGAGCCAGCAGCATGGCTGTTGCACAATAATCCCTCTGTACCATGGGTCCCATGGCACTAGAAGGTTGTATATCTTGTCAAACATGTAGCTATGTCATTGTACAGCTATGCATCTAGAAAGTGGGGGTGGGTTCACAGAAGATGTGGTTTTTTTTAACACAACATATACATTTTTTTCACACAAACACCACTGTTACAAGACAGCCACAAGTCTTTTTGCTTGAGTTTTGTACACCTCCTCCAAATGTATTCATTCACAGAATAATTTTCCCATGTGCTTCAGGATCTACAAATAACAGGTAAAAATTGCACAGATTTCTTGCCAGTGTGTTATTCTTCCCAGCAAGGTTTCCTGTATATTGGGAAACCAGTTTTTCAGTCAGGAAATACATAATGATTATTCTTTCCACCTTTCCTAAAGAGATGGCATTCAGTTAGAAGAAAGTACTCATGAATCAGAGTGACCCTGGAGATCAGGGTTTAGTTCCCTACCCAGCCATGGAAATCCACTGGGTGACCTTGGGCACATCACAGACTCTCAGCCCCAGAATACCTTGTGACAGGTTCAATCAGAAAGAACTTGATGGCATGCACACGAGAACAAAAACATGGCGCTGCTCTTTATTTTTCCTGGAAAGGTAGTCTAGGAAGATCTGGAAAGCTGTGACAGAATGCACTTCTGTTTGAGGTTTCTTCAACATGAAAATCTCTCTTGAGATGGCCAGAGGAGGTGGCAGTGGTAGGAATTGTGTGGTACTCCAGAATTTGTTGGATTGCTTCTCCCAGCCTTCCTCACCATTGGCTATGGTGGCTAGGACACTTCAGTTCAACATCTGGAGGACCACAAAATCCATGGTCCAACTGTATGCACGTCCATGAGAATTCCCCCTCGATCACTGTTTCACCTCCTCCATTTCTAACCCGATCTAGTCAATGCTGTCACCCATTGACTTGTTTTGGTGTGCTGAGATTTCAAGTACCCTTTGCAAAAAGTACTTTAAACCTCATCTGAAATTTCAGCTTTTGCCTTTAATTATGTAGCAAAAGAAAATAAGCACCTGGAAATCACTATTCCACAACCTCTTTACTTTGTTTTGAGTCTTTATAATCAAAGGTTGTAATTGACTCAGAACCTTTGAACTGAATGAGTTTTCTCTAACCGCCTGCAGAGAACATAACTTCAAGCCCTGCCGGCAAATACACTCTGTCTATAGGCTTGTGTTTTTTTTAAAGTGCTTGCTTACGTGCCAATGCTTATAACCACAAATTCCTATAGTCTTGATTCCTGGATTTGAGCAGATTTCTTCTGAATTTCCCCTTGCAGACGTTTCCATTAATGTAGCCTTGACATAGCCAAGGAAATCTTTTCTCACACCTCACTTCACCCCACCTTTGAATTTACCCTGATGGAAGGAAGGATATAACCCTTGTCTCTCCACAATTGTACTTCCCACTGCTGCACCCTCCTTGACAAGCAGAAAGCAATAACTGGATGGCCCCAGTGACTCACAGCATCATTTTCATTCCCCCCAACTTCCTGTCACAGGATAGCCTTCACAGTAAAATATTAAATTGCCTGAATGAAAAGTCAGTGTTTGGGAAGGCTCCAACTTTATCTTTGTCATGCCAAGTACCTTACAAGGGCACTCCTCTGCCTTGACGAAATGATATGAGGCTGTGCATGTTGTGCTCTTGTCTATCTGGATAATGTCCTAGTTTCTGGTCTTGCTGTTCCAGACGGTAGTCTACCTGGCAAAATGGAGCCTGAGTTGCAATGAGAAATAGATCCTCCAGCACATTTTGGCTAAATTCCCCCTCAGTATATCTACCATAGTTGGGACAACAATAACTATCGGATGGCGATAACTATCTCCACTTGGCCCCCACATATTGTGACAGTTACACTTTTGCCTGGCACTTGCTGGTCATGCTCCAAAATGCAGACCATTTGTGTTTTACTAAGATTTTTGTACAGTTGCAAATAAAAGTATAAAAGGTCTTATGCACTATACAGTGTCCTTCAGTTTTTGTACTGCTATGAGAATTACCACATCCTTGGAAAATGCTCATCAGGTGTTAAAAGTCTTACCACATCAGACAACAAGTAAAAGAATGCGTACGAATGCGTTTGCTCTGGGCACAATTTTTTTGCATGGGAAACAATTTTTAATAGGCCCTTGTGATTATGAAGACAGGAAACGAGTCAGATCATCAGCTCAGTTCTACTCAGCCATGCAGATCCTCATCTGTACAGTGTAGATTTTAGTCAGAAAACAACACACGCATACCCACATACTCCCACCTCAGTTATCAGCTCCAGTGAAATTATGTATTGTGTAGAAGTGGTACCATCCAGAGAAAGACCAGCTTCATGCACTTCATACAAATAATTAAACTCTGTTTCCCACGGGGCACTGATGAACTTGATTTTCAAGGAATTATGACTGCTTTTAGGTAATATAAATTTTTTCATAAATGTCTCATTCATATAGGATATATCTTTAGGACTTAGGACTGGGTCCCAATCCATATCCAAGAGCTCCATAGAGTAGGGGACCATTGTGCTTATTAAACTCTTGTCCAGTGCTGGCTGGACAATTTGGCAAAGCAAGACACCCTTTGTGCCAAGCTGGTGCTGGATAACCTATGGCTGCCCTTCTCAGAGGATCAACCGATGACCATTCAAACACATGAACAATACTTCACAAATAGCAAAGGGTGCCACTGCAGAAGTTATCAACCAAAAAATTCATGAAGCAGTACAGTACATTCTTTGCTGTGGATGCAAAGTGTTCTTCTTTAAAGGTGCACACTATCCTCTTGTCCCAACATATCATGAAACATTCAAATTTGAGATTGGCTTTGACACTCACTTCAGGTCTGAAACTTCTTTTTCACATTAGGAATGTGGATTGTAACCCTCCTACTTATTCCATATCAGGACATAATTATAAAAATAATACCATAAGCTATTTTACCAGAATGTATATCAGTAGGCAGCCCCATACAAGGGCTCTGAAAACTAGGGAAGGGGGTGAGGTGGTAGAGAGACCTAACAAAGCTTTAGCTTTTTTTAAAGTTGTGTAGCTTTTAAACATCAAAATTCCATGTACTTAGGAAAGCCTGTGAATATTAAGGAATTGGGAAGAATTTGGGGAGAACAGAGGGTCTTTTTTCCTAAAGAAGAGCCACCAAAATTCAGAAAAGGTTAGTGGCTTCACTTCCCTGTTTCTTTCTCTTCTCCTTTATATATGTATGTGCCTGTGGATGAAATAAGCAGAAACTGGTCACCCTATTTTACATTCTAGTACACATAAATTTCAGTTTGTAACAGATATATTACAGGGGCCATTTCTGCACACTATTATAGCGCTATTATTCCACTTGCAACATCCTATGGAGTCCTGAGGTTTGCAGTTACAGTGCTATTATTACAGTTATAGCGCTATTATTCCACTTGCTATTATTCCACTTGTTATAGCGCTATTATTCCACTTGCAACATCCTATGGAGTCCTGAGGTTTGCAGTTATAGTGTTATTATTACAGTTATAGCGCTATTATTCCACTTGCTATTATTCCACTTGCAACCTCCTATGGAGTCCTGGGGTTTGCAATTTCAGGAGGGGCCACCCGAAACTGCAAACCCCAGGACTTCATAGGATGTTGCAAGTGGAATAATAATGCTATAACAGTCTAGTGTGGAAATGGCCAGGGATAATCAGACCACCTCATCCCTTGATTTCCTCTCACTCTACTTCCACAGATCAGTACCAGTAGAAGTGACTTATCATCCTTCTCCCTAACAGCACTTTCACTGCTGGGGATGACATTTTCTAAGAACCATTGTGTTGACTAACTTAAGTGTGCTCACATTACCTGTCAAGGGAGGCCGGTGAGGATGGCTTTGGGGAGAGAGATAACTAGGGTTTGCTAAGTGTAGATATCAAAGATGCCTGTGAAAGGTGGAATTGCAAGAATTTTAAAAGTTAGTTTGTACTGTAAAGTTAGTGTGTACTGTACATAGCCCTCCTTGGATAAGACTGTCTCGTTGGAAACATTGACCCTGGTTGCAAGTTCAAAAATGACCAAGTTTGACCTCCGTAGTTACAGTGTTACTTCTTTTCCTCTGAACGAAAGTCTTGCTGCAATGATTAGGAACAATGGTAAGTCTTGGACATAGGTTCCATTTTTTTCCAAAAAGTTTCCATAGCAAACCCACAGAATTAAAATCCCCAGCACGCAAAGGGGACACCCTGATGCCCTTTGTGATAGTGATAGACAGTGATCATACTTGGGTACTAAAAGCCTTCGGGTTTGGAAAGGTCTCATGTATGATGCAGTGGTGGGTCACCGGGTAACTCTGGAAGGTTGCCATTTTAATGGGCAGTCCCATTTCCTTGCAGCATGTGGGTGCATAAGTGATCCTCTCACCCCCATTCCGCACCATGTCAGCGGTCCGTATATAAAAGGGAGAACCATAGGGGGAGCAGGTCGGGCAATAGTTCCGATTGCCTTGCTTGTTAAACTCATGGGTTGGAAAGGAGGGGTTGCCCTGCCCATCCATGATACGAGAGTTGCAAGCGTTGCACATGACATAGTGGGAGTGTGGGGGAAAGTCAGTTCCCTCCTCCTCCTCCTCCTCTTCCTCCTCTTCCTCTTCATCAGATTCATCTTTCTTGCAGCAGTAATACTAAAAGAGGAGGAAAAGACTTGGACTTAATTCACAACAAGTGCATTTTCCAAATATTAACATGTACAGTCATCCCTCCACATTCACTAGAGTTAGGGGCACACGATCCTCATGGAAGTGGAAAAACCATGAATAACTCTATGCCCTCCCAAACCATATTTAACACAAAAAAAAGTATGATCACCATATTCAACCCACCATGGATTCCTTTGAGGCATCATGGTTCCTTCATAAGGCAGGAGTGGGGGGCTGGTGGGGCTTACTGCCCACTCCACTGCTGCCCCACACCATTTTTAATAGGGACTTACCAATCTCATTGGCAGTTTCTCAGTCTCACAAGGCTTCCAGTCCCTATTAAAAATGGCATTGGGAGGCAGCAGAAGTGACAGCAAATAATCCATGAATAATCAAATCTGCAAAAGTGAAACCCACAAATGTGAAAGGCTGATTGTATTAGATTGTTCAAACTATTTCATCTAACTCTATTTAGTGTAGCTGTTTTTTTTCAACAATACTGTAAGGCAGGCAGGTGTTATTATCCCCATGCTGTGGATGGATGACACTCTGAAGAATAATGGCTTAACTAAGGCTGCTTAGTGAGTTAATGGCTCAAGTCCTGTTTCATCTGGGGACTTCCATCTTCATAGCTGGTATTTCTTGTCATTACGCCAGCAATAAGTGAAGGCAAATTAGTTCATAGAACTCTAGCAGATGTGTCCAACAATCATGAGTTATTCTTTAATTGTTTTGATCCCCTTTTGGGGAATCAAGGATTGCACTTGGATAGTAGAAAATCTAAGTATTCATTTTTGCTTTTTTCAGATATCACCTCCAGGATTGGCCTTATGGTTAATCAATGTGAAGCAGCTACCTCAGGCTGAAAAGGCCTGATATTCATTTATTTATTAGATATTCATTTAGTATGGATATATTGTTACTGGCAAGAAAATAGGGAGCAATCCTTGAGGGATGCCCTGCCTTTCTTGTGACAGAATTAACTTCGTTGGCCTTGGAAATAATGTAACATGATGTGGAGAGAAGCACTGCTATTTGGGCTCCTCCTTAGGCAGTAAAGTATCTTTGGCTGGCCTTGTTCACTTTAGCACTGAAGTAGGTAACCTTTGGGAAAGCCATTATCCTTGGACAGGGATAATGCTAACCTACCTTGCTAGGGTTCTGTGTCAACTGTGTCAAGTACAGTTTATTTATAGATAAGTGTGCATAGGACGAGCATGATATATTGGATGCAAAATGCTGTGTAGATAGGTGTGCAAACAGTCATATTTAACAGTCAGATTGGGCCAGGGTGCCAAGATATTGCTATCTACACTTTCACATTTTGCAACTCTGGGTATACATGCAATCACCAAATTTCTCACATGAAGTGTGATTTCTTTGGATAAAGAAGGGGACTGTGTTACAAGAGCATAGTTCCTTACTTGTAGCCTACAATAGCAGAGAACAGCGATTATACACAGTAAGATTACTGTTGCTAGTATTCCACCAGTGATTACAACAGTTCCTGCTGTCATCCGACCGGTTCTCCATCAAACTCTAGAAAAACAGCAAACGTAGTAAGTTAAAGTCAAGTAAGGAGTAGCAAAAATCCAGAGTCCCTTTAGCCTTGGGGCCCCAAACTGTGCTGCTGCTAGCACTCTTTTACATTTATTTTAATCAAATCTTTTAAATCTGGGATACTTCTAGAAAAGGGATGGGTAAGCTGCAGCCAGTGGGACACATGTAGCCCTTAGAAGGTCCCAAATGTAGCCTGCAGGACCCCCAGAAACTTCTCAAAGCCCCCCTCAAATCTTTTTAAAAACTTTCAGACTGATTTTGGGGTGATTTTTTTCTACCCAAACCTCTCAAAATCAACCAAAACCACCTAAAAATGCAACAGCTTGTTCCCCTGAACACTTCCACTTCCCCAAAGCAAACAAAAAATGGGGAAAAATGGCCAAAATGGTAGCCAGAAGTGACATCATGTCACTTCAGATGGGCCAAAATGCACTGCTGGAGCTGTCAGGTGTGCACAGGAGGAAAAATGGTGCCTGCCATGTTTGCAGTTGACCGCTGCTGTTGTAGAAGGGGGCTTCAAGCATCACCAGTCAAAAAGCATTGCAGTTATTCCACCTTTTCTTTCTTACATATGTGCCTGTGAAAGGAAAGGATAGTAGAAGGGGCAGGAAACCACAGGAGGGTTACAAGTGGAAGACAAGTGTCATCTGGGCCCTTTCCGCACTAGACTGTTATAGTGCTATTATTCCACTTTCAACATCCTATGGAATCCTGGGGTTTGCAGTTTAAGAAGGGGCCAGCCGGCCCCTACCTAAACTGCAAATCCTAGGATTCCATAGGATGTTGAAAGTGGAATAATCATGCTATAAGAATGTAGTGCGGAAATGGCCCTGGACACACAGACACACAGACTCACAGACACATATCCACTGGAGAGAGCTACTCCTTTAGACTACAGTTCCTCAGCCTCCGCCCTCAAGCCAACATGGCCAGCAAGGGGGGCAATTTGGGAATTTGGTAATCCAAAATAATTAAAGAAATAACTTCCAAGTTTGGCACCTGGTAAAACTGTCTGATAAATGTCTCATCTGGAAAACCTTGTGATATAAATGGGATTTCAGAAGACATGCTAGTTTAGCTGGCTGATTCAGAATAATCAATGCAAGCTTCCTCTGATTCATCAGTGGGGACCACTTTTACTAGTTAGAGGAAAAATTGAGTGTTACTTTGCATATCCTACCTTCAACTGACTATTGTCCAAAAGCTGTTCTCAGTACTGAGGCTCATCTAGACATCTGTGGATTTTAAAGCAAGAAGAAGGTATTTGACAGCTGACATCGGGCTCACATGAAGCCCCTGCATTCTGATGTCCCATTATCTGATAACTTGCTCTTTTGATGCTTCCAAATTAAGAACAAGGTCTATTAATTCAGTGGGGGTTTCACTCATTCATCAGTTCTTCTAGCCTACAGAGGGTGTCTTGGAACCACTTGCACACATGCACTGCTTGCAAAGCTAGCAGAAAGGGGGAAGAGGTGCTGAGCCAGTTGTAAGATTTTGCAAGCAGCATGTGCATGGTTGGTCCCAAGTGAGTTTCCAGAAGTCCTTCATGTTCCCTACCGTACAGTATATGGGTTCACTTTTTAACCGATTCTGTTTTCTGACAGTGCTCCAGTCCCTAACCTGTCAGATAAGCGGGGGAAGTCTGTATTCAGATAGGTCCCTAAGGTTCTATACAACAGCTCTTTTGTTTCAGGCTTAGCCTGAAGGCACAGGAAAATACAACTGGTTGAAAAATAGGAAGAGTGCTTTTGAAAAGGAAACAAGGAAGAAACTTTTCCCAATTAGCAAAAATACGCGCATGAAGTGCATGTATGTGTTACCCCATTTCCAATGGGGCTGCAGCATGAGGCCACTTCTAAGTGAAACATTTCATGTGGAGCTGCCACAGCTAGGGCACTCACAGTTAGTGAGAGTTGGCTCATAAGACATCAGCTGCATCAAGACACACAGTGCTGCCAATAAAAGGCCCAGAGCAGCTATTCTGTCTTCCTCTCTTTAGCAGATGGATTGATTGATTAGAGACAGAAAGATAAAACACAGAAGATGCAAAGAGAAAACAAGCAGGAAGGTTGCAAATAGATAATGATATAGTTTGGACTCCCTGTAAAATTCTGTGAATTTGATAGGTTGATTGTTCAATAAAAACTTTGTCTGGAAATAACTTGATGCTCTTGTCCTTTTGCCATCCTCTTTCCCTGCAGTTCCTACATTTGCTTCAATCTTTCTCTTTTTGCAGAAAGTCTGATTTTTTTTTTTTTTGGAGAAGGATGGAAGGCTAACAGAATGTCTACAAGTGTAGGTGCCCTCAGTGTTGTTCTTTTACCCTTTTAAAGCAATAGATTGTGACTTCTCTGGCAGGTGGACCTGTTACTACTCAGAATATATTCAAAATATAACTTTGGTGACAGAGATCATTTTAGTACACACTTATTAATTTTTTTAAAAAAATGATCTTTTCCATAATGCTTAAATTCCAGTTAGACATTTTTGAACAGAATATTAAATTAATAGTGAAATGGCACTTAAATGAAATAGTGTTATGATTGTATAATGCTTTAATGGATTATATGCATTTTTAAAATAATGGGCAAAAATCCTTTCCAACAGGGAATGGAAAGGACTGTTGGCCATTATTGTTCAATGCTGTTTGATGGAAATGGCTTTTACATTTTGACAAAGCACTATGCTATAGGACAATACCCCTATTGTCCCAAATAAGTGTGAGTAACTGTGCCATCTGGGCTTGTGGAACTACTTGGGGGACATAATTTTTTAATTTTTTTAAAATTAATTTTAATTTTTTAAAATTTTAAAATTTTAAAAATGTAAAAACATTGAATTATTTTTCTTTGTTCCTAAATATTCTTAAATGTTTCAGAAGTTTTCACGTGTTCAATTTTGACCACAGCAGTTCAGCCTTTATGAAACCCTAATGAGATGCCGATGGCTTCTTCTCCTGGAGGAGCCTCTCTATGTCTTGTGGAACTGATGCAGCTGCGACCCACAACTGGCTTTCAAGGTTTATGTCAGTGATTATTGATTGGCGGGGATTCTTTGCCATATTGAGCTTTTAAAAAAACTGTTCACAGCAACAAAAAATAATTACTGTACAACAATGCTATACTCTATAATAGTTCTACTACTATTTGTTTAAAAAAAATTCATTAAAACATTCTGACACTATTCTTTTGTTTAGTATAAACATATATAAATACATTTGTACACACACATATATGTAAATATACATACATATAAACATACACACATATGTATATTGCATTATACCAACGGTGGGCAAAGCATGACCCTCCCGATGCTACTGGACTACAATTCCTGTCAGCTCCAGCCAGCATAGCTAGTGGTGGAAGACGGTAGGAGCTGCAGGCCAACAACATCTGGAGGCTCACCCTTTGCCTACCCAGGCACTGAAGCAACAGTGGGCAACTGCATGGGAGGCACGGGCTGTACTGATGCATTCAGCCAAAAAGGGGTTTTGAGAGGCTTGCAGGATCTGTGGAGGAGGGAGAGGCTGTGCTTTTGAGTGAGTCTAGGAGAAACAATAGCCCAAAAATCACATCTGCTGAACAAGTTCAAACTTTTAAAAGCAACTAATTTATAGAAATGATATGAGGGGTAACAAGTGGACATGGCCTCTTTTAGGATACCTTCTTTCAAGTGCCCCATGCTATCCTCAGTACACTCTGGTTGTTGTTTTTTTCTTTTTTTTTCAGCCTTTCAGTCTCATACTCCCCATAAATACTTTTGTAACCCTTAGGCCATTTCTGCATTGAACTGTTATAGCACAATTATCCCACTTTCAACAGCCTATGGAATCGTGGGGTTTGCAGTTTCAGGAAGGGCCGCTGGCACTTCCAACACTTCTCTCAACACACCACCTGTGCTGGGATGGTGATGTTTTGGCTACATAAAGTACAACAGTAACAGAATGTTTTGCTGATGTTAATAACATTTATCATCTTTTTAAAAAATTACTTTTTACTTTAATTTGCTCATTATATATTTATTGTCCAGTTTTTAGTCCACCAAAGCATCCCACAACTCACAACTGGCTTTACAATGATGGCCCTGTCCTAGCGTTATCTTGGCAAGATTTATTCACAGAAAGTTTCCGTTGCCTTCCTCTGTGGCTGAGACAGCATCACCTGCCCAAGGTCACCTAGTGGATTTCTGTGCCTGAGCAAGGATTCAAACCCTGGTCTCCCAGAATCATAATCCAGCACCTAGATCACTCTGCCACACTGTCTCACAACTAAAAGTATTAATAAATCTACAACCTAATAACAGAAAAGGCAGCACAGATTTGAAATGGTTAAGGGTACCTACGTTCAGTGAAGAGTACGTTGGACCTGCAAGACAGAAAAGAGAAAGGAGATGATACTTCAACCTCTTGTATTGTTATGCAGTTAGAATACCAAGACCCAAGCATTGGGCAGGGTGGAATACAAATCTGAAACCCCAACCACACATGTACCACCATCCTATCTAAGACTTAATAATCTCATGATCTGAATTTCTATCTTGTGGTGTGCATGGATGCACGTGCCCATGAGTTGTTACAGCCCTGCGCACCCCCCAAGATTGATATGGTTTAATTGATAAATATTATTTAATTGGCAACTACATTAATTAGCATTGATATAAAATGGAACCTGAGGTGACTGGAAGATCAAGGTGGAAAGAGGAAAATTACTGACTGTAAATGTGAGATTGCAAGGCAGGTCAGCCACACCCCCTCCTAGCTGAAATGCTGCCAGTCAGATTATGAGACAACCCTGGAGATAACAGGCTTAAATTGAAGCTGGGCATCTCTGTGTAGAAAAGTGGAGTTCTCATCAAAGATGACAGAAATACATGAGAACCCTGAATGCAACTGTCACCAACTTGTGAACAGAGACAAGGAGAATGACTATAATAATAAATGCAGAGAAATAGTAGGTGACAACAAAAAAGACTCAGTAATTAATCAGAATGGAGACTGCAGTCAAGAAATCAGAAGAAGGTTATGACTTGGAAGGGACTCAACAAGATCCTGAAGTGTAATGATATACCATTAAATACTAAAATTAGGACTCTTCATGCCATCATATTTGCAATTTGAATGTATGTGAAAACTAGACAGTGGAGAAAGCTGGTGGTAAGAAAGTGAACTCCTTTCAAATGTGGTGCAGAAGAAGAGCTGTACAGATACCATGGAGAGCTAAAAAGACAAATAAATGGGTCCTAGAGCACATCAAACGTGAACTCTCTCTAGACGCTAAGATGCTAAACTGACACTGTTGTACTTTAGACATATCATGGTAAGACAGGACCCAGTAGAAAAGACAATAATGCTTGGTAAAGGTGGAAGGCAGTAGGAAAAGAGGAAGACCGCATTACAGATGGATAGACCCAATAAAAGGAAGCCATGGACCTGCGTCTGCAAGAGCTGGGCAGGGCTGCCACTGATGAGATGGAAATCTCTTATTTATAGGGTTGCTATAAGTCAAAGTTGACTTGATGGCAGTTAACAAGATAATATGTATAGTCTGCATGACTGGATCTCTTCACAACACATTGGCCAAAGTTTTCATGGCAAATGACAACAATAGAGATAGTGCTACCATATATACTCATGTATAAATCGACTTCATATATAAGTCGAAGGCAGGTTTTGAGGCCAAAATATGGATTTTGATGTCACCTGTGGGTAAGTCAAGGGTCATTCTACGGAGAGAGGAAAGTGCCAACTCCACCTCAGGAGGTCACCCAACCCGGCTGCTCCGTTTTCCCACCCAGGTATTCAAACAGGCCTTTTGCCCCTCTACTCAGAGGAGAAGGCTCTCTAAAAAAATAATAAAAAAGGTACAGTATTAATTCATTTCAAAAAAAGGAGCCATCCCCTTCTCTGAGTAGAGAGGTGAAATGTGTGAGTTTCATCAATCCTGAGATAATCAAAAAGAGGCACTGACTCCCCTCTACTCTCTTGGCACTCCTTTGAGGGCAAGTGCCAAAATGCTGCTGCCACTGCTGTTCTCTGTCCAAGCATTCAAAAAGGCCAGAAGCAGAACCATGATGGAGAGAGTAGAGGGGCTTGGTGTTTCCTTTAGGTTTTCCTGGGATGGACTAAGTTCCTGCCTTCTGCCACTCTATCCAGAGAAGGGAATGGTTCCTTTTTTGATGAGAGTTAAGGTACGATACTTACACTGACCCATGGATAAGTCAACTCAGTTTTTGGGGGGTTGATTTGTTTAGTAAAATTTCTAGACTTATGCATGCGTATATACAGTAGCTTAGTTTAGCCTAGTTTAGTGCAAGTATAAGCTTGGAATCCAGGCCTTAAACACTATGGTTTTGTAGCCTGATTGAAGTAAAGAAGCACAAGTATCCGCCACATATAAAAATTATCATTCTAACTGATCAAATACTTTTTATGTGTCCAGACAGACAGGCAGTATCAAGTAATTTATGCCTTTTTTAAATCTATGCTGTCACATTAAATAAGCATCTGATTGAGTTTGCTACTTCCCTGTGCTTAACTGTTCTTCATTGGTCTGATGCTCAATGTGGGCCATTTCCGCACTACACTCTTATAGTGCGGTTATTCCACTTTCAACATCCTATGGAATCCTGGAATTTGCAGTTTAGGGAGGGACCGGCCAGCCCCTCCCTAAGAGTGTAGTGTGGAAGTGCAGGTGAACAACAAGTTAACCTAACCTGAGAGTTAACGCAACTATTCCATATGAAACTATAGGTAGCATGGGCCATTATTCCATGAGCAATGGTGACAAAGATACATAAGTAGAACTTTTGTGGTAGTGAAACATGATCCCAAAGCTATTTTGAAGAGACACTGACAGTGCCAGTACAGAATAGTGAAACTGCAAAAATCTATTTGCTTCAGCAATTATTTTCAGTTTAGGCAAACACTCTTGCTTTTCTTTTGTGCTTTATTCTGTCCTATTCAGGTACTGGAATACTCTAGTAACAGGCATTCCAGTAGGCAATTCATCTTCTTTGGAGGAATCACTAGATTTGTAAGTTGCACAAATCACAGTGAAAGCAGGCACTCTCTAGCTTCAGGCAGGATCATCAATATAATATCTTGTCCTTTAAGATGGAAAGGCAGTTTAGAGGAAGTACGGAGGAGTATTATGTTCCCTAAGGACTGTAGCATAGGGTTGCAACTGCTTGTGTCTTGTTGAATGTGAATCCTGATATATCTGAGTTGTGGATTCCTGAAGCTTTAAAGGCTCTTTGCTGCAGGAACATGTCAAAATTCATTTCTTAGCGAACTGTGCGAACTGGATGATGCTGTCTCTTGGCTTGTCTTCTTTGATCAGTTCAGCTATGTAAACAAGTCCATGTGCAGTATGACCTCTAAGAACACTGGCCAAGGAAGGGGCTCACTCTGGGGATATTGCACAGGTATAATCAGGAAGAAGCACAAAGGGAATGATCAAGATTTTATCAGATGCATGGTTAAGAGGAAGAGAAGCAGAGGGATCCAAGGCTGGCTCACCACTTTTTGCTTCCTGAGGTGGTCCTCAGTCCAATTCAAGGTTCATGCTACCAAAAGATAGCTGTTACTTTGGCACTTGTTGCAGAAAATCACTCAATTGCCTTTGTTTTAACATGGTAGTAAAAATTCAGCAGTGATAAATACATAGAAACTTTCTGCCCTTTCATGAGATTCAGTAACTGCCTGAGGGAATGACTTCACTCGCCTAAAAGCATCTCTTAGATATTATTCACACAGGCAAGATCAGGTGTCATTCTGGATCAACACTCTTTTGTTCCATTGACCCCCCCCCACATAATCTACTTTCATTTCAAACAATGCTAAAGAATCACAGAATCTTGTGAGTTGTCCCATTACCTCGTTGCAGTCCCAGCAGGGAAGGGAGCGTGACAGGAACGCTCCCCTCTGCATAGGACTGGCTCCCTGTGGAAGGTGGCGCAATGGCCCCATCTCTTCCTTCTACAGTGCAGCCAGGCATTTCCCAGGCTGTGCTGGAGAAGCAAATGTCACCATCGTGCTTCCTGCCCTTCCACAGGACAGGTAGGTACAGGAGCATCATACGATCATGGGTGCTAAATGGATTTTATCTGTTTAATCAATACCCTGCGAGAATGATGCATGGGGACGGAATGGCAGCGGGCCAGCAACGATGTCATGCTGACCACTGCCATCCTGTCCCCATAGCAGGACAGCCCTGTCATGCAGAAATGCCCTTAGAACCATGCAGTTGGACAGAACCTCCAGCACCTTCTAGTTCAACAACTTGACATGCAGTAATACACAACCAAAGAGCTTCTGAGAGATGGCTATCCAATCACTGTCAAAAGACATTCTGCAAAGGAGAGTCCATCATCCTCCATGGCACTGTTAAACAGCTCTTATCATCAGGAGGTTCTTTCTATTGTTTAGGTGGGATTTCTCTCTCTCTCTCTTTTGTAATTTGATCTTCCATCCAGATTCTAACCAGAGCTGATCCTGGTTAGCTTCCAAGATCAGATGGGATCAGGTGTCTTTAGGGCATTTAGTTTTAAAATGCAACAAAACTAACAATAGTTACAAGGAAGAGGTGAAAATATACCCAGATTTTCTAGAGTTTAGAAAGGCTTGCTTCCTTTGGGCAACAAAATCCCATGCTGTCTGGGAATCCATGAAAATAACTTTTCCAAGCTCTGATTTCTCCCTGTCCTCAGAGGACAGGGATCTGGCAGCCTTCTGTTGAATCTCTGGGCCAATGCACATCTCACAGACAACAATAAAGGGTCAAAAATGGCTCTCTGATGTTAGTCGCTCATTATGGAGCTTATTTATCTCTGCTGTTGCAGATGTTTATTGGCACTCCTGGTTCCCAGTGGCAGACAGATAAGGCAATGCAGAGCAAAAGTGTTCATATGCTTCTCCTGGTTCCCACCCCCCCAGTCTTTCCATGTTTCACTAACCATTTTTGTTGATGAATCTTTGGCCTGTCTCAGAGGAAACAAATTTGGTCTAGGAATGTGTTTTTGTTCCCAACTGCTGTATTGCAGTGGCTGCCAAATGAAGATGTAACCAACAGTCTTTTTTTCCCCCCTGGACTAATAAAAAAATCAGCAGGTAAGTTAACACTTACTCTGAAACTGTCTGAAATGGCACTTCTGTTACATGGGCCTGAAAGATGAAGACCAGTCCTGAAAGCTCCACATGGTCACAGAGAGGTCAATCTGTTCCTATGGAGGGAGAGGAGGAAAAAAAAAGCACAGATGAAAACTTGATGTTTATTATGCCATAGAATCCAGAAACACAGTTTGCCAAATAGATGGTTTCTTCGCACTTCAGCATTTTTTAAATGCTTTGTGAATAATTTCTAGCATGCTCTGTTTCTGAAGCCAGAATTTCAAAGAAAGTAGGACTTTTTCTGATTTTCAGTGGATGTAATACAGAGTTACATGCACCATGGAACTTCTGTTTGGCAGATTCCTGCTCCATTGCTGAGTAACTGTACACACCTGAATTTTTACGTATCTATACATATCTGTGAGAGCCAGCATGCTGTATTGGCCTGAACACTGGAGACCAGAGTTCAATTCCCTGCTCAGCCTTGGAAACCCACTGTGTGACCTTGGGTGTGTCATACTCTCAGCCCCAGAAAACTCCATGATAGGTTCACCTTAGGATTGCAATAAGTTGGAGATGACTTGAAGACACACAACGATACATGTCTGTGTAATCTATACATATCTAAATATCCATTTATACATATCTATAATAATGCTGTCAAAGCATTATGCTGCTTTTACAAGGTATACATGGTGTGGACCATTTTGCAACACACAGTCCAGAATGCACATTTTTTGAGGTGGATGAAGCTGTCAACTAGGCCAACAGATGCTGAGCAATGAAGCCTGCTGACTCCAACTGTCTGCATAAACTCCATCCCCTCTGATTCATTCTGGTTTCAGAGTATGTGAAATTTCAGAAACTCCAAACAAAGTCCTTCTGAATGGCAAATACCACCTATGACACAGACTCAGAAGGAGTTGCCTGAAGGTAGCAAATTTACTGATTACTTCCATTCTTTGAACTTCTCAAAGCAAAGGAAAGTTAGTGTTTTGGACTGCACACCTGAAATGACATGGCCAGAGACCATACTGGTTGGGGGATCCTGAGAACGGTAGTAAAAAAAAATTATTCTTCCAGACTTTGATCCTGACTGTCTCACAGTAAGTATTTCCACTTTTGTGGAAAATCATGATCTTCCATCTGTTTCTGTTGAAAACATGCAGGAGAATTTCCTAGTGGATTGTTTTCCAGGTTGTTTTGTGGTTGAGAAAAAATAGGTCTTGAATCTTGATGCAAGTTTCAGTGACTTCAGGGATCTGGTTGGTATTCATTTCAATGACATTGGAATGGATTGATGCTAACAGGGCTGTGTGAGATGCAAAGGAAACTGCTTACATCTCTTGGTTGACTGGCACAGTCCCACACAGTGCAAGTCAGATTAATTTATTCCCTGGTACTGAAAATTTGGCCCTCCTAGCTGAGGCAATCAGATCTAATTAACAAGTCCTTGCTCTTGTTGGTCACAGTGCCCTGAATGGCATGCTCCTGAATTGACAGGGCTGTAAGCATTGCCTGATTTCCCTCCCATCAGATACAATTAAATTCTCCCTCACAATTTATTTATTAACTGGTGAAACAGATTGAGCTAAGTGGCAGGAGAGATGAGAAAAATCACAAACTGGCCCCTCATCTTACAGGTAGCACACAGTGATGTGGAACCAGCTGGATGAACTATGAATTCTCCATTAGTCAAAGGAGATCTACTGCCAAAGCTGGAAAGGAGGTTCCCCATACCCACACCTTCTACCTACAGAGGTGAACAAAACATGAACTGTTCGTGGAGTCCAGTGATATATGAATATAAAAATTATCTTGCTGGATTGTCCAGCTGGCCAACCACTGTGTTCACAACAAAAGTGGGAATGTAAAGTATATTTGAAAACGTTCAAAAATGGTCAAAAGGTGTCAGAAAACCACTGTGAGGAAAATTCTAGGTGACCAAGAATTTTCACTTGAAGTTTTTGATGTGTGAGTTGTGTTTTTTTGAACAGAATAAGACTGTGAGTTGTCTTCAAAAACTGCATAGTTTTAAGTCCCAGAACAGGAGGGGCAGGAGGGGTTGTGGCTCCCCTAAGGCTAAGCTCTGAGGGTCCTGACCTCCTTCAAAATGACCAGGCACCAAAGATCAGGACCACCAAGATTCCCATGTAGTTGCAGGAACTACCAATCAATAGTATCCTGGTTTATATTCAGCTTTGTACATACTTAATAGGGTCTTATATATTTTTATGGTTTAGCCATGTTAGTAACATTTCATTTATTATTTTCTCATTAGTTCATAGTCACACTGTTAATCGCTTCAAATGATGATGATAATGATGATTTACTGTATTCTGTGTTTTTAACTGTTTGTAAAAAATACATGAAAATATGCAAAATTCATAATGACCTGTCTGCCAATCTTGAGTCCCACCCTACCCCACCTTAAAAGCAGTTCCAGGATCCCTGAGCCTGTCTGCTTCATAACTGCTGTTACCTTATGGCAAGCTATTCACAGGAGCTAATGCTGAAACAACTCTTATCAATTTGCCATACCTCAAAAAATATGTTGTTATCTTAAACACAGAAAAGGGGCAGAAAAGGACAGCTGTATTGAGTGTGTTTGGATATTTTTAGTTTGGAAAAAAAATGGTAGGTGAGGGTGGATTTGTAAGTTTTACGTTCTATAAAATTAGTAATGTTTTCCTCCCTTTTTCACAGTACTGGAATCTAGGGGTCATCCACAGATACTGAGTGGTGGGAAGTTCAAACAGACAAATAGAACCATTTATTCACACAATGCATAGTTTAAATGATGACCAAAAGATGTAGTAAGATCTGACAATTTTAGAAGTTGATTAGGCAAATTTATGGGTAGGGATGCTAAAATCACTACTTGTCCTGATGCTTATATCTTACCTCAATTATCAAAGGCAGCTTGTCTCTATATATCAACTGCTCTGGAAGAAGATGTTGGCCTAGATATATTTGATCAAGGGGCTTCTTGTATTCTTGTAAGTTAATTTCCTTTGCTCTACCATTGTTTGGATTCCTACACTTATACTTTTTTCTTTTATTTCAGATTTTAGTCCCACTATAATTTTACAATAAAAAGTGTTGAATCTAGGGACCATATCATTGAGTATTCCATGTCCTACAAAGCCACAAGATTCCATAAGAAATCACAAATGCAACGCAAATGCAGTCATATATTTTTAGATTCTATATTTTAGTTGAGTTTATAAACATTCTAATCTATGTTTAGACTCTGCAGACTCAAGTATTTTCTAGCTTCTATAGTTTTTAGCAGTGATGTATTTAAGTCTTTTACTCCAAGTCTCAAATCAAGTCTCAAGTCACTATTTTCAAGTCTCAAGTCCTTGCAAGATATTTTCAAGTCAAGTCTCAAGCCTGGGAACCAACTTTTCAAGAAGAAAAGGTCATAGTGATGCTGTGTGGGTGAGTGAGGGTTAAGTTTCAATAACTAGAAAATCAAGAAGATGTTCACAAAGTCAGGTAAAAACATAAATTATAGGCAAGTCCAAAACTTTATTTAAACAAAGCTATGCTGTTAATTAAATTTCTTTTGAAATGGGGAATAGGATCCTTCTTACTCCCCCTTTCCAAAGCTGGAGGCTTTTGTGTCAATGGGCACAAAAGAGTCTGCAACTTCTGAAGTGGGGAATACGATCCTGCTTACTCCCCATTATTGAAGCTTCAAAACCTTCCTCCTCAAGCCCATTGCTTAACACATTTGCTGTTCTCTGAGAAATGTGTCCTGTGCTCTGGGGGTGAGTCTTGCCTTCTGTTCTTAGGAAAAGTTTTAGAAGGTTCCTCTGATATCCAGTGGGGACAGGATGGCAACCATACTCCAAACTTGTTGCCTAAGATGTTTGCTGTTCCTCTCCAAGAAATGCACCTATGCTTTGGGCTTGAGACAGATTGTGAAGTGGCCAGGAGGGAAAAAAAGATGAAAGCGTTCAAAGTCAGAAGGTTTCTGGATGAATGTGTTATGTACTGAACCAAGGGCAGCAAGTTGATCACTAAAAATATACAAGTCATGAGTCAAGTCAGTGCATTATTTATTGCCAAGTCCAAGTCAAGTTATTAAAGCAACTTGAGTCTGACTTGAGTCTAAGTCAATCAACTCCAATCTACATCACTGGTTTTTAGATCCTATAGATAGAAATGTATGTAACTTCAACATACGGTAAACCAGCTGGGCTGGTTAATTAGGGCCCTCCTGCTCATTCTGCTGAGCAAGGCTTGGATTTCTTCCCTCAAATCCTGCTCTGATTTCACCATGACTGAACATGACAGCTCCCATCATGGCCATTTACTGGAAGAACAAAATCCTATGTTCCTTATAGTTGGATACACAGGAACAAGCATCCTCCAGGACTTCCCAGGGGTCCTGCAAAGATCCTGGAATGTGATTTCATTGCTGTGCAACCAGTCATAAGCGCAGAACTGGACACTTCTCCCACCCCCTGGGCTGCAACAGCTAAAAGGTGGCTTGGGAGGGAGTTTTGTCACTGGATGGTTGATAAAGGACTATAACCTCCACGACAACCAAAATAAGAGAGTTATATCCAACTTACAAAGTCTAGTTTATGTCTCTGAAAAGTCCCAAGTTTTGTTCCTGTACAAAACAATTTTATTTTGGAGATCTGCACGATGTTTTCCCCATCCTGAAGTATTCTTAGGGAACTCCTGGCATTTACAGGGACTTTTTCTTTCTACACCCCAGTTCTGTTTAAGTGAACCCAGTATTTCCCAACCTATCCATTTTTCTGTGTTATTCTTAGCTAACTAAAATGGCGGCTGCCAGGAAACTCAGGGCCTTTCTGCACCATACTGTACTGTTATTCCACTTTCAACATCCTGTGGAATTCTGGGGTTTGCAGTTTACTGAGGCCAAAGAGCTCTCTGGCTGAGAATTCTAAACTGCAAACCCCAAAATCGCACAGGATGTTGAAAGTGGAATAATAGCACTATAACAGTGTAGCGTGGAAAGACCCTCAGCGATTGTTCCCAGGACAGCAGATTCAACAGGGATCAAGTGAGGAAAGAGGTATGCTAGCAATAAAAGAAAATGATCCTAACTAGTGTAATATTGCAAAAACATGTTTATACTGTGGCCATTTCTGCAGTACACTGTTACAGTGCTATTGTTCCATTTTTAACACCCTATGGAATTCTAGGATTTGCAATTTAAGGAGAGGGCTTTAGAATTCTCAGCCCGAGAGCTCTTTGTAAACTACAAACCCCAGAATTCCACAGGATGTTGAAAGTGGAATAATAGTACTACAACAGGATAGTGCAGAAATGGCCTATGACTGTAACTCCTGAATAATAATTAAAAAGGGCCCAGTGAAAATTGGAGAAAGTCAATTTCTGACCCACTACCTGAGTCTAGATGTGACACATGATCTGTAGGCGTTGAGGGAGGGGAGGAACAATCTGAAGGAGCTGGGAGTGAGGGAAACCCAGCATTTTTCAAGAAAAGTTTTGCATGCAAAACCATGAATATGCAGATCAAAGCAAAAAGAATTAGATACTTCCATGGATTTTCTTCCTTTCTGGGTAAGTCCTAAGCCTGGTTTAATAAGCATTCAAGGATCCCTAAGAATGGTAGTCATGAGGTATGGTTTTTAAAGGGAGAATATCCAGCAAGCTTCTGAGGAAATACTATGGTTTTTGGTCTCTGTTTTGTAGCATAGCCATCCCCCTGACATTCTTGAGAGTTGTCTCTCTACTACCCATCTATTCTCTCCTCTCATCTGTGGGAGCTATGTAGTGGGATTTTCACCCTGGCTTCCATCACTGGATTATAATTATCTGTGTCCCTTCTCCCCTTTCCCAGCATCTGGGATAGCCTACATGTTCAAAAACTGTCTTTTCATCTTAGCAGCCCTCCTGGCTCAATCAGTAATATTGAAATTGACAGAAAGAGGAGCAGTTAGGAGCCCCCCAGTTGTCATGGCAACTCGAGTCCCCATCTCTCCTGCAAAGTTTACATCCCAAAATTAGCTCCCAGTGTTCTAGAGGCCACTTCCTTCAAGAAACCAGAGACCAGGTATCACAAGACAGTTCTATTCTTATCCTCCCCTTCCAACAAGGAGGTGACCTGCATGTTTGGCTGCAGAAGAAGCTCTGTGGAGAGCACAAAATCCTCCTTTTCATTTCTGCTTCTTTTTCAAATGTGAAGCGGCCTTTGGGCTCTCTCTTCTGTCTTCATCTTCCTCTAAGCGCTCTCTTTCTGAATTGCAGACCTCTCCAGCCAGTGACGCCATGATAGGGGAAGGTGTGGAAACAGGAGGACACAGTGGTGTAGCGACGGGGGTGGGTGGGTGATGCGCCCTGGGTGGCATTTTTGGGGGGCACTGCCACTCCTTGCCTGCCCCCCACGTGCCATCGCCCCACCCATGCGTGCCGTAGCCCTGCCCACACACACCGTAGCCCCGCCTGCACGCTTCCACCCCTGCCCCTACCCCGCTTATGGCAAGCTACACCACTGGGAGGACATCTCCACCATATCACTACTGGACAGACAAATCACACCTGTCTGGGATATATTGATAACACTGCAAGAGATTATGAGTATGGGTGATGAAATAACTATGGAATTATCAGGGCTATGTGGATATGGCACTAGATTGTTACAGTGCTATTAAAGGCCCCTCTTGAGTCTGCCAACCCCAGGATTCCACAGGATGTTAAAAGTGGAATAACAGCACTATAACAGTCTAGTGCAGAAATGGCCTAAATTCTGCAGACTATCAGCTGCAACCTACAACAGGATGCAGGACCTGAATCTAAGAAAACAAGAGTATAACTTTAATATTAATACATTAATTCTTCATCTAATTTTCAAATGTAAAAGAAAGAAAAATTAATTTGAAAAAAAAAGACCTGTCATAGCAACTAGGTCAACAGAACACACCGGCTTATCTTACTTATTCCCACATACCTGCACTGGATGACAGCCCAACAACTTGAAACAGTAAAAAAAGAAGAGGATGGGCTATATTATAATAGGGAGAAAATTAATTAGATTATTCATTCTCCCTTGTAGGAACAAATAATTTTTCTCCCTGCTGCCAGATATTATCAAAAACTATGCAGTTTTGAAAGAGATCTTACATGAGGCGAAAGTCTCTGGCAGCCCCTGTGCAAGATCAGGAGCTGAGGGAGAAGGCAGACAAAGATTTGAAGGCTACAGTTTTCCATATCTTTGGCTGCCTTTCCCTCTCACCTGCCCTGTATGATGACCAGACGAGTACAAGTCCACCTTAAATACATTTTGTAATGCATTTGATAAGGAACAACATTCCTCTAAACATCATTATAAAGATATTCTGCTTTCCTAAATATGTGTGAGTTGGCAGTGACTATGTCCTCTGCCACCAGGGTTTTTAGAGTTCTTGTTAGCATCACAACCAAACATTAATATCTGTCCAGTTGCACAGAAATGATTGATTTGTGTTTAGTAGATTTTGCTTAGAGAGCCGACATGGTGTAGTGGTTTGAGTGATGGACTATGGCCCTGGAGACCAGGGTTCGATTCCTTTTTTGGCCATGGAAACTGAGAAATGCAAATAGATGACCTTGGGTGCATCACACACTCTCAGCCCCAGAAAATTCTGTGATAGGTTTACTTTAGGGTTGCCATAAGTTGGAAACAACTCGAAGGCACACAACAACAGCAACAGACTTTGCTAGATAGGCCATTTCCGCACTTGAGTGTTATAGAGCTGTTATCCGACTTTCAACATAGAATCATAGAAATGTAGAGTTGGAAGAGACCACAAGGGCCATCCAGTCCAACCCCCTGCCATGCAGGAAAACCCTCAAAGCACTCCCGACAAGTGGCCATCCAGCCTCCGCTTAAAAACCTCCAACGAAGGAGACTCCACCACACTCCATGGCAGCACATTCCACTGCCGGACAGCCCTGACCGTCAGGAAATTCCTCCTGAGGTTCAGGAGGAATCTCCCCTCCTGCAGCTTGCATTCATTGCTCCTTGTTCTGATCTCTGGAGCAGCAGAAAACAAGCCCACTCCCTCCTCGACATGACACCCCTTCAAATATTTAAACATGGCTATCATGTCCCTTCTCAACCTTCTCTTCCGCAGACTAAACATACCCAGCTCTCTAAGTCTGTCCTCATAGGGCATGGCTTCCAGGCCCCTCACCATTTTGGTTGCCCTCCTCTGGACCTGCTCCAGCTTATCCATATCCTTCTTGAATTGGGGTGCCCAGAATTGGATGCAGTATTCAAGATGAAGTCTAACCAATGCAGAATAAAGTGGTACCAATACCTCCCTCGATCTAGACACCATACCCCTATTGATGCAACCAAGAATTGCGTTGGCTTTCTTGGCTGCCGCATCACACTGCTGACTCATGTTCAGCTTGTAGTCTATTAAGACTCCTAGATCCCTTTCACACATACTGTTAGCCAGCCATGTGTCCCCCATCCTATATTTCTGCATACCATTTTTTCTGCCTAAGTGTAGGACCTTACATTTCTCTCTGTTGAAATTCATTTTGTTAGCCTTGGCCCAGCTCTCCAATCTGTCCAGGTCTTTTTGAATTTTGATCCTGTCATCAGGCATATTAGCAACCCCTCCCAATTTGGTGTCATCTGCAAATTTGATCAGCGTGCCCTCTATTCCTTCATCCAAGTCATTAATGAAGATATTGAACAGCACCGGGACCAGGACAGAACCCTGTGGCACCCCGCTAGTCACTTCTCTCCAGGATGAGAATCTGCCATTGGTGACCACCCTTTGGGTACGGGAGGGGCTGGATGGCCCTTTCCAAAACTGCAAACCCCAGGATTCCATAGGATGTTGAAAGTGGGATAACAGCGCTATAACAGTCGAGTGAGGAAATGGCCATAGTTTGCTTTAACTTGGCAATTTAAGGCTGGGAGAAGATGTGCAGCTGGGAATGGAATGACAGTGTATACTTTCCTGTAAGGAACATGTTTGCACAGTAACCATAATTATTAGAACACCTGCATACTTTTGTTTCCTTTGTTTGCTTCTGCAGTATGTTATCCTTGAAAACCATCTTTCACAGGTCTTGCCCAAGGGTGCATGTGCACTGCCCCGGGGACCCTGTAGCCAGCCATGGGGACCTTGAACATTATCCATGAGACAGTCTGAGTAGAATTAGTTGTTTAGGAGTGTAGTTCTGCCACTTGCTGCAAGGGGATGCTGGACAGCGTCCACAAAAGGACTCTGGTTTAAAGGATCTGCTGCACCATTGATCTTATCTTTTAACAGTAAAAACTTATTCTAACAATAATTGGTGTCAGACAAAGTCTATGAGATACTGCAGCCAGCTTCAGCTTAAAACAGAGGCTAGTTTGTAAACCAGTCTTAACTGAACAAAAATAACTGTTAATTTTTTTCTAGATCATTACAAGTGATATTCTAAAAGCTGTGAAAAGATTCCTAATGCAGGTAATGTTTTCCCCTCACTCACTGCACCACTCTCATTCTGGGTTCTTAAGCAAAGCTTGAGCTTGCATACTTAGGAAATTTGTTTTCAATGGGACAGCATGATGAAGAGAATGCTGGTGACCTTCAGAAGTAGTGATACACAAAGACACCCAGACCTGACCTTTTTCCACTCAAGTTCCTGTCACTTAAAGCTCCTTTCAAGTGTTCTACTTCCCAATTCCAACTTTATTTCTCTCCTGTAACAGCAACAATAAAAAAATCTTTAAGCTATTTTTAAATGCTTATACTCTACTAACATACTGCTTACACTCTTGCCAATCAGACTGGTAAAGCGAGAGACTGTTCCCACTGAGAAGTAATTGTATGTTCATACTGTAAAGCACATGTGTCAAACACAAGGCCCGTGGACTGAATCTGGCCCACCAGGCCATTTCATGTGGCCCTCACACCTCTCTTGCAGCTGCAGCACCCCTACCGCCTAGTGAGCCTGGCGACAGAAAGAGGCACAGAGAGGGTCTGGGGAGCAGAAAGTGGCATGCTTTGGATAGGCTAACCAGTTCTATGTCACTTTACAAAGGTACAGGGACCATAAACTACAATCAAATAGCCCCAAAATGTCCAAGAAAAGACAAGTTGATGTAGAGGGAAGGCAATTTAAAAACCAGTAATAATCAAATGTAGAAGCAATTATTTAATATGATAAAAGAGTAGATACATTTATATAGTCTTACAGATAGAGCTGGTCCTTTGAGGGCAACCATAATGCTGATGCAGCCCAAGATGAAATTGAGTTTGACACCCCTGCTGTAAAACATCAATCAGAGCCTGGATTCTCTAAGGCAGGGCCATGGCTCATTGCTCAAGGTAAAAAGTGCAAGTGAACATGACCACTGCTGCTATTTTCTCTGTCATAAAAAGGACTCGGGTGGAGCAAGCACCAGTAGGCAGTTGTTGGCTGGAGGTTGAGGAGAAATGTCCTCCTCAGCTTTTGCTCTAAAGCTTAGCAAGCCCAACTGTCATTAGCAACAGTCGGCAGCGATTGGTCCTTCCACAAGCAGATTACAGTAGAGTCCCGGTTATCCGACCTAAACGGGCGAGCGCAGGGTCGGATAATCGAAATGTCGGATGACACAGAGGCCCGTGGCAGTTGCCATTTTGGGGGCGTGTCTGGGGGCATGTCTGGGGGTGTCTGGGGGCGCAGAAATGCCTACAGCCACACCCCCAGGCCGCCGCGACGTTGGTTAATCCAGAAGGTCGGCTAACTGCACGTCGGATAACCGGGACTCTATTGTATTTTGAGAGTGCCTTTCTAGGCCGTTTTCCCAAACTGTAATGTTTCAGCCACACATTTGGTCTTCCAGAAACACACATGCCTGAGTGGTGTACTGCCAAATGATTTATGGAAGGTCTCTGCTAGAAGCAACCAATAATATGAACCAAGATTGCAACCTTTTAAACTTTTGCTGTTCCAAAGGGCTGCTACTGAGTTCTAAAGATAATAGCATATTGGAGACAGACATCATTTGGGCAGACTTGGTGAGGATGCTACCCCTCCAGGCCTCTCCCAAAATAGAGATTTTCCAAGGCACATTCTATGTGGTTACTGGGATGACCAATAGTTCTGTTTGGGAACAGTAAGACTCCTGTTCGCAGGCTGCTACCAGAGCCCCTGGAACTGTACTGTATGAGGTGACTCTGGCTAAGACAGCTGTGATGCCAAGTTTAATTCAGTTCAGCAGGGAAATCCAAAAGCATATCTGTCTATGGGAAGGAAGGCAAAGCCACTGGACAAAACAGCAGTTGGGTGTGAAGGTGCCAAATCATCCCTTTGGTTAATTACACTGAAATGACTTCATCATTCTCCTCTTCTCCAGGTCTCAATGAAATCTTGACCCTATGGCACATCTGCAGATGACTACATAGGGACAGGTGGGCACTGATCCAGTACGAGGTGGATTGCATTAGAGCAAAAATGGTGCCTTGGCAATCACAGCACTTGTCCATCCCAAAAGCTGAGGCCTTGGGCTGCAGCCAATGTGTTTCATTACTTCACTTGCTCTTTTCCTTAAGAAATTGTCCAAATCTCTTCCTTCTCTAAGGGAAAGTGATTACAGTATTCTAGCTAAATTTGGAATCAAGGGCAGATTGGGAGTCATCATGCCCGAGGCCTCCACATTAAAAACACCTGCTACTAGTTCAGATCTTGGCCTTTAGGATTCAGGTGGGAGGGGGCACACTTCATATGGGCTCTGCAGAGCATGATATGGCCTATTCTAAAACAGGCTTTGACTCTTTCATTGCAATTACCGTACTCTTATACTTCTGTGTATAATCTTGCTGCAGTGGTCATATATTGTAATTTCTTGCCATATTTCTACTCCAGTTAATCACCTACTACGTAATCCCAACTAATATAGTTCATTCAAATGGGACAAATGTGTTGAGAGGTTATGGTATTTTTTGGTCTAATTCCTCATTTTTTTTTAAAAAAATATCAAATGATACTTCTGTTGTCCCATACTACTTCTTGGTAATTGCCAGCACAATTTCAACTCTTACTGAAACAATATATTGAAACAAAAAGCATAATTTACTCCCTTCTCTTTTTACATTTTTTAGAGTTATAGTGTACCAGTGGATGAATGATACAGCACTTTTCCACTTTATTTATTTATACACTTCTTTTCTTCTCTAAAAGACCCAAAGCAGCTTATAATAGTTTTAAAAAAAAATAGACTTCCAACTTTCTTAATGATTGTACATGACTATGAATACTAGTTTCTCTGAGTGTCAATACCATTCCTGTTCATCTACTGCTTATTTTCCCAGATATACTAATTATCAAAATTTAGGTACTTTCCGCAGCACGCTCCCATCTTACAATGGGAACAGGAGAAGAACGGGACCATGACAGTGCTTCTGTATAACGTTGTCACTTTCTTGTCTTTCTCCTGTCCCCAGGTGGCATGATCACAGGTTAAATCAATGACAGGTTTTCCCCATCAATGACATGCGATCACGCCATCATCCTGGACTTACCTGTCCTGTGGAAGCTGCAGAAGCGGAATGGCTGCACTTCCTGCCCCAGCACAGGCTGGGAAAGTACCTGGCTGTGTTGTGGAAGGAAGAGGCATGGCCATTGTGCTCCCTTCCACAGGGAGCCAGGCTCCCGTCGCACTCCCTCCTGACAGAGCTGCTGCTGGGGTCCCCACTGGGCAACTTTGGGATATGGTAGGGTGCAGAAAGGGCCTTACAATTAACATATTATTCTCTTTTTCTTGCAAAGGTTCCCATTCTTTCAAAAAAGTCACCAGTGATTTTCCTCCAATCAGTGTTGTTAATTTAAGTCGCCAGTCAGTCACTGTATTTTTCCATTTCTGTGTGGATAGTAGTCTTGCTGCAGTGATCATATATTGTAATATTTTTCCACACTTCTTCTCCAGTTAGTTATCCACCAATCCCAGCAAATATAAGTCAGGTTTCTATTCAACATGAACTTTCAGAATTTTTTGCACCATACAATGTATTTGATTCCAGAATATTTTGGCCGTTCCACATGTCCACCACATATAATAAAAAGATACCACATGCTGCTCACATTTCCAACACATGTTAGATATATCTTTATGCATTTTTGCCAATTTTTCTGGTGTCAAATACTGACAATGCATGATCTTGCAGTTCTCTTTAAGATTGTAACGTAATGTACATTTCATTCCCTTTAACCACATTTTCTCTCATTGTTCCAACTGCATTTTATGTCCAACATTTTATGCACACTTTACAATACAATATTTGATTTGTTCCTCTTCTGACTCTATTTTTTTTAAAAAAAAATTATACATCTTACCAATCAAATGTTCATCACCTGAGCACAACTGCTGCTCAAATTCATACAGTTTTTGTCCATTTCAAATCTATTATTTGTTTATAAGATGATAATTGAAAACTGTGACCTTCTGACAATAATTCTTCATTTGTTCTAATTCTATACTGTTCTTGATCAAGAACCAAGAGATATTGGTAAGTTACCCACTTCTCCTTTGCTGTCTCCTTCCTATAAAAAGTTTCTTGTGATGAAATCCACAAAAGCATCTTAAGGCATAATCTTGGTATGTATCTATTCCACATTCTTAACAGAGCATGTCTCACATAATGGTTGTCAAAATCTGTATTCACTTTAGCTTTATCATGCCACAACTAACCATGCCACTCAAACCTCAGTTCATGACCTTATTTGTGAGCACAATCCAGTCTTTCAACCAAACCAAACAGCATGCAGAATAATACAATTTCAAGGCCAGTAGTCCCATTCTCCTTCTTTGTTCTACATCTTATAAAATTTTATATTAAACTCTCAGTTTCTTCCCTTGTCATATAAATTTTGATAAGTCGCTCTGCCATTGTTTAAGTAGCACATCATTTGTCAAAATTGGTATCATGTGGAACAACAACAGCAAAAACGTTCTCAGGAAAACTGTCATTTTTATCACAGATATTCTCCCCAAAAATAATAATTTATGTTTTGGCCATTTTTGCAAATCTATATTAACATTGTTTCATAGCATAATTATTCTTCAATAGCATATTCTTCAATGCATATTTGTCATAGTAACATCTAAATATTTCACCTTTTTTCTCAGTTTTAAAGCCTAATCCATCAATTGTATTTGACCTTGTCTCATTTTTTTAACATCATCATTTTTTGCTTATTTATATTAAATCCAGCCAACTTTCCAAATTCTTTTAGTATCTCCAAGAACATTTCTATACTGTCTAAAGGATTCTCTAATGTAATCACTAAGTCATCTGCAAATGCTCTTAATCTATATACTTCCTTTGTTTATTTTTACACCTTTAATTCTTTTGTCAAGTCTTATTGTCCTGTTAAAGACTTCAAGGGCTAAAATAAACAGTTCCTTTTGCATATCACATGGTTCACTCAATTCACCATTGACAACCTTATGAAGAATGGATGAGGGAGTTGACCCTTGATATCTCAAGTAGGGTATGTTTAGTTGGATTTTATTGTCTACTGCACCTTGGTGCTGTCAGGGGTCTGCCTGACCTAAGGCTCTCTTTTTGCAGTCAATTCTCCCCTTCCCTAGTGATGAAGGCTGGTCAACCTGCCATGGCAGCTAACAGTGAACTGGATGGTGCCAGTGCAGATACCCACAGCTTCCTCCTCTCCAACAGTGCAAGATGATCAGTTAATGACTAAGGGGTCAATCCCTCTGTATAAAGTTATATAACGCATGTAAATTTCATTCAGAATAATATTTTCAAAAGAGGCCTGTGTGACTCTGAAGTTGAAGTTCTCTTTTCAGAAGGAGATTAAGATTGAAAACAATATAATAGAACAACATATTTAATACTTTGGGGTTGGTTAAAATACTGTGGAAGCTCTACCAAAATGCATTTATGAAGTGTTTGGCATCTTCCTTTTAAAGAATTCATTTTTTAAAATGAAGACCTGAAAGCATTAACCCCTCTCCCGCACACTATATTTTCTTTTTGACAAGTAAAGCAAGAAGTGCACTCTCTTCCCCCTCCACGTTCTTTTTCTCTTTTAGATGAAAGTGGACAAATAGATTTGCTGCCAGTTCTTTAAGTAAATCCATTCTTGCCTCAAGGCGTTTTGTAATATGTTGAATTCCCAAGTGAGATTCCTCTTTTCTTTTTCATTTTAAAAAGAAATAGGTCTCTGAGCATCAGAACAAAAGGATTTGTGATGGGACCAACTCTCAAGTCTGAATGGCATTCTGCATCGGAAGCACAACTTTATAAGGTGTGCTTTGTTTTGCCCCTTCTTTCTCCTCCTTAGTGCAAACTGATAACATGGAAAAACTGAAAGTTTGTGTGATAAAGTTTCATTACACAGATTATGATGGAACTACACTCATCTGGAACAGTTTAAGAAGAGGACTTGGTCATGTAACAACCTGAGAGAAGTAAAAGCATCTTAACAGTGCTCTTTGGAAAGTGCTTCATACCCCTTCACCTTTTCTGACATGTACATTTAGCAAAAAGATTTTATAGATTTCTCTTGTGTCCACAGGGGCAGGAGAATGCAGAGTAAAAATATTTTCCTGCATTTTTTTCTGACTCTGCAGTATCCACCTTTTGCCAACGTTATATGAGGATCGCATTTCAATGTTTTTTGTCATGTGAGACTTTGAAGACACTGGTGCACCCTCATGTGTCTTTGGTATGCCTCAAAATGCTGCTGGGAATAAGCACCCCAACCCTTGTGACATGTTTTCCAAATCTTACCACAGAACAGTAAACAAGTGGGAAGGGAGAGCAGTGACTTTTGCAAACTGTTCAGTGATGGCAATTTCAGAAAATGCGGGAGGAAACACAACAGCAAGGTGAAGAACTGTAGCCCAAAAGAGATGGGATGTTAAGAGTGTGATTAGTTCTCACATTCTTGGTTTTTGTTCACTAAATAACAGTTATTAGAAGTGGTAAGGTCTAGATTGCCTTGTAAGTGGAAAGGGAATTTTCCCTTCTGTCCCTCTATGGCCCCAGTACAGATCCTCTGCCCCCCTGCAGCAGCTTTATTCTCTGGGGGGCCATTAATGGCAACCACAATTTTCCCATTTGGTGGAAATAGCTGCTGTGGTGTGGGTGACTGAAAGCATTCCGGGCACTCATCCGCAATGCCAAGTTCCTGATCTAAATCAACTCACTCTGATGCCAGTCAGCAAACAAAAACCAAGAAAACAAGGGCTAGTCACATATTTAATCTCCGGTTTGTCCTCCAAATGAACACCCTCCTGGCACTCTAGCGTGCATAGTAAGTTATCCACAACTGACTGGGGATTTCAATGAATACGAGCTACACTGGGTATATGTACATTGATACATGTTTTAATGGGGAACAGGATGAGCATTTTGAGACTGTGGTGAGCAACCTGTTATTGGTCAAGAACCATGTTTCTTTGGGAATAATTCGTTGGGGTCTGTGTACCAGTGGAGGACAGGATTAGAGTCATGGGCCTACCACCGCCTCTTTCTTTCAGCCATCCCATTGCCTTTCTCTTCCAGCCAAACTTTTTCATATGCCCACTGGGCTTCCAGTGCCAAGGGAGAAACAGACTTCTCTTGGTCCATTACTACAATTAATGTTTAATTCAGATCTCTCTTGCCAGAGGTCTGAACTGATCACTTGCAGATGGTTTTGAAAATTCAGCCAAAGACCACATTAGCTGGGACTACGGGACACATGTCACCTGAGAGCTGCAGTTTGCCCACCGCAGCTTAGAACAAAAATAGATACAGTGAAGAATTATTTTCTCAATAAGAAAATATGTATAATTAAGCCAGGTTTCTGTGCTTTAAATGGGCAGTAATGTTAAATAATATTAAATAGGGGAGCCATGTTAAATAATGCTACTAAGACCATTTCCACACTTGATGTTATAGCACTATTATTCCACTTTCAGCAGACACATATGCTAGCAGTCAAGGATTATAAACAAATATATATACTTCCTGAATACATTAAAAACAGGTTAGAGCAAAAAAATGACCAAAATGTTGGAAGAGGTAAATTGTAAAGATTTTTGCATCAGACATATTCCCTTCTGTTTATAAAGTATGGTACTGCTGGGTGGAAGAGACACCCTTTAGAAAAGCATTTCTCAAATGGCTTTTATAATAAAGAATAGTAATTGCTTGCTGCTGGGAGGAGGCATCAGAAGAGTGAATGACTAGAAAAGGGAGTGACTTCCTTTGAGTGAGCAATGTCCAAGAAGAGACCATGATCTATGAGGCCAGAAGCTCGTTGCATCCAGAAAACTTCATTTTGCAGAAGCCATGATTTGATTTAGAGTTCTGAAACACCATGCAATTATCCCAAAGTTCAGCACAAGCAAACAAACAGGCAGGCAGGCGGCCAGGCCGTGGAGAAGTTACACAGTGCAGGAGGGAAGGAGCAAATTGCCAGGCCACATCCAAATATCATATGCAGAAAAGCAATGAAAACCACAAACGTGTTCCTTGTTCTGTAAATGATGGTTCAGTATGGGGGACACTCTTTTTACATGCTAAGCAGTCAGAATGACTCATTTCATGAACCATGGTGATAATTCAAAAATTGGCATCCCTCGTATTGGTTTCTCTCACTTTCTCCCCATATTGTTGGGAAGTGCTGTCTCCATGTTGTTCATTCACCTCTGACTGTATCTTGATGACTTGGATGGGCACAGGTGAGTAAGCTCACAGTGTCATAATGTTACATATCCTCCATTTTTGCCATAATAAAGTAGGAACACTTACTGGTGTGACATGGCTCCATCCTATTATGAGTTTCCATTGCCAGTTGTGTGGAGTGGGATAAGGGAGGTATTCCATATGCTGATTTCACAATACAAGGTGAGCATTCATATATGAATATATATGGAGGAAAATTCAACATGGATGTGCCACTGTTGGTAGGTAGCACCTTCAGGATCTATATACATTTATAGTTGTATGCGCTAATTCTCATAAACTGCACAAAACTCTAGAGCGGGGAATTTGGTCTAGTCTGGACATTTGGAGCCTTAAAATGTCAGGAAATGCAATGAAAATACTAATCTGTGGAACAAGCTACTTTGGGTACAAGAAGTATCATGCGAGTGCATGTGCACACACGCATGCATGCACACACACTGCATGTGCATCCTTTTGGGGTGATCTCACATTGAAAAGTTGATATTTAGAGACATGTCAGTAATTTATGGTGTGGTGGGTGGCTTTCAAAGTGCTTTTGTGTCACTGCTAGACCACAGGCTCAGTGTCTTCTTCTTCTTCTCCCTGAAAAGCAACCTATTTTTTCTCCGAAGGGGGTGGGCATACTGGAGTGGGGTGGACAGAGAAGGAATATTCACAGTAACAAGGATGGAATAATGACCCTTGCATTGCTCATTGAGCAGCACACAGCAATAATGAGACGAGCACTTTAGGATTACATAACTGTTGTTAGCAGAGCAGCTTCAGATGCCCTTGAGTCAGGTTACCAAGCTACATCAGTCAATATTTCCATACAGATGTTTAAAGAATGCTAATTTTTTTTATTAGAGATTATAGCTGCAACCAATTGGGAACTGTTCCTATAGGACATACCTTCTGAAAAGAAAGGAGCTATGGTCTTGCGCATTGCTGAGATATTTTGGGGAGAGAGGAAGGTTGCAGAGAAAAAATGCTTTTCTTTTTTGTATTATTCTAAATTTTATGTTTCATCCCCTATACAACTTATGCAGCTTACAGAAATTATCAGAGGTGGGTGACTAGTGGATCTGTGGGGCCAGTCCTGTTCTCCAGATCCTCGGGGGGTGGGGTCTCATGCACTGTCAGAAAAGCCCCAAAGGGAGAGGGCAAATCTGAAAGTGGACATTTTAAAAAATTATTATTAAAAATTATTTTAAGAATACTAAGCACTACGGGGTATGAGTGTATCTGCAATCTACTGAAAAGATGAATTGCCAAGGCTTCCAAGAAAGGCAAAACACATTGATTTAGAGACCAGAAAAAGATTACTCTGAGAAGCCTGCGTCCAATTCTGGGCACCCCAATTCAAGAAGGGTATGGATAAGCTGGAACAGGTCCAGAGGAGGGCAACCAAAATGGTGAGGGGCCTGGAAGCCATGCCCTATGAGGACAGATTTAGAGAGCTGGGTATGTTTAGTCTGCAGAAGAGAAGGTTGAGAGGGGACATGATAGCCATGTTTAAATATTTGAAGGAATGTCATGTCGAGGAGGGAGTGGGCTTGTTTTCTCCTGCTCTTGAGACCAGGACAAGGAGCAATGGATACAAGCTGCAGGAGGGGAGATTCCACCTGAACCTCAGGAAGAATTTCCTGACGGTCAGGGCTGTCCGGCAGTGGAATGTGCTGCCACGGAGTGTGGTGGAGTCTCCTTCGTTGGAGGTTTTTAAGCGGAGGCTGGATGGCCACTTGTCGGGAGTGCTTTGAGGGTTTTCCTGCATGGCAGGGGGTTGGACTGGATGGCCCTTGTGGTCTCTTCCAACTCTACATTTCTATGATCTATGATCTATGATAAGCCTGACAGGCAAACAACCAAGGAGGGTGGGGGTTGCATGTAGTCCCAGGGCCACTTTGATTACCCGGGAGGGGCTTTTAGGACCCTCCCCAAACTGCAAACCCCAGGATTCCATAGGATGTTGAAAGTGGAATAATACTTATAATACCTATAACAGGCCAGTGCAGAAATGGTTCCTAATATATAGCAGGGGTTATGCAGGCAGTGGAGTCCCTACAGGCAGGGCACACTTCTTCTCCTAAGCAGGCATGATGCTAGCCTGCATATAGCAGCCTCATGTAACCACCAGGGTGGAAGGGGACAGTTTCTCACACCTAGCCCATCTTTTTTAAAACCAGCTGTCTGATCTGACTGACAATCCTGTCTAATGCATATGTACTCAGAAATAAAACCCACTACTTTGATTACCACCAACTCCAAAACAACGAGTTCCAGAATTGTAAACTGCAATCCTATACATGTCTATGCAGAAGTAAGTCTCACTGAGTTCGGTGGAGAAATGTAAATAGGATTGTAGCCTTGGTAAAACGCAAGTTATTCCCCCCCTTTCCTTATAGCTACATGCCAAAAGATGGTACATTTAATCCACGAATGTACCAGTTTACAGGACAATAAATGAATGGCTAACGTTGGATCAACCGAATGAATAAAAAATCTTATTTGTTCAGTTGATATGCTAATGCAGGAATTGTGGACTGAAATGTGGATGTGTGACTAGGTTTTAATAGGAGAAAAACATTTTGTGATGACAACATTATGATGAACAGTTCATACAAATTGCTTATTTTAGGTTATGAACCAAGACTTTTTTCATTTGCTTAAGAGAAAACAGTTGCTTTTGTTCAGTGCCATTAACAAATCACTTATGCTGAGATACTACAACCCTTTCTGCACGAGGGGCTGCACCACTGTGGGGCTAGGATGGCAGCAGTCGGCTGGTCGTGCTTCTGCATGACATCATTGCTGGCCTGCTGCCATCTTGCCCCAAGTGACGCGTGTGCATGGTATTTGCAAAATGGAAAAAACCCATTTCACACCTACCATCGTGTGACGCTGCCGCCATTCTTGGTCATGCAGAAGGGTGGAAGCACCTTGGTGACGCCTCCCTCTCCAGCGCAGCAATGGCAAGTGCCCGGCTGCGCTGTGGAAGGGAAGAGGCGGAGCCAGTGTGCTCCTCTCCGCAGTGACCCAGCGATGTGTGTAGGGGAGTGTTTCTGGTGCGCTCCCCTCCCTGCCAGAGCTGCAACGGAAGGACTTGCCAGAGTCTCATTGTGCAGAAATGGTCTAAGCTAGTCTCCATTGTTATCTTTCATTTAGTATTACTTACCCAAGCTAAAGAAAGCTGAAGTTCATGTCACTATAATAAGCAATTACAGGAAGCAGGAACATATGTGGAAAAAATAATCTGAAGATTCACTTAGCAGATCAGAAGGGCACAATTTGTTCTGGCCCTGAAGAACAAGTTAAGCATCCACATTTTATGAGAGAATGACAATCCCAGCTATATCTTCACAGAGGTTCAACATTTCTCTGGCCCTTTCTGCAGCTTACCTTTTTTCGGTGCTGGGGTGTAGGGATCACGTGAGCAGCCTCCAGCGAGAGGCTCTCGCGTCCCCGCTGCTTCAGCTCCACATGAGCTGCCTGCTCCCAAGCAGGTAGCGTGAGAGCCCCACCTCTTCCTTCTGCAGTGCAGCCTGGGACTTTCCCTCACTGCGCTGGGGCAGGAAGTGCGACTGCCATGGCTCCAGAGGCTCCACATGCATGGCAAGTGCGCGTGGGGCCCCGGAGCAATGCGCAATTGTGCACCATTTTTGGCTGAAAGCTGAAAATGAAAAAGTGCATGAGCGGCGCCTGCCCTACCCTGAAGCATCGTGTGATTGTGAGTGCGTTGTGCAGATCACTCCTCACAATTGCGCGACGCCCCAGGCACCCTTTCGCACGGCAAATGCCGCGCAAAAAGGGCCTCTCTTTAGCAGGTCTTGCTGCCAGCACTGTTCTCCTATAGACTATATATTCCCTGCATAGCAGAGGGGTGTATTAGATGGCCCTTGTAGTCCCTTCCAGCTTTATGATTCTGCTTTTCTAATTAGGTGACAATCCTGAGGTATTAAATAAAAATCAGTTGACCAGCCCAGAAACCAGAACCAACACATTAATATTATGTAAATCATGTTCTGTAATTTTGTGGTATTTCCCCAAGAATGATAGTATCTTCATTTTCAACATTGTTTCTCCCCTTTTATGCGACCATTCATTCACACTGCAGTTATCTACACGTTAATCTTCCCTTTTGGGGAGGTGTTTGAATAATGTATGGACAGGGTGGGGGTAGAGGTTGGATCATTGTCCTTAGGAGTGCTAGGCTGTTCTCCAGATGTTGTAGAGGTCTATCTGAGGATTGCTGAGCTCTCAAATTGAATTTACTTTGTTATCGGTTTACATGCATTGTTTTGTGGCTGGAGTGCTAGAATAGGATTTAGCACAAATTTACTATTATTTCTTCTCTTTTTATGCAATTTTTCTGCAATTATCGTACTAAGTAAGAATCTTTCTGTCTTCTTCTTCTTTCCTGTGGATATGTATTTATGGATATGTATTTATTTTTACTCTCATTCATTCTCCTACGTCGGGTGAGATCGTGAGAGTTCCCCCCCCCAAAAAAATCCACATAGCTATCTTTCTCTGCCAAACTCAAACCAGTGACCACTGGGTGGGTAGGGAAATGCCGGCACAGAATTAATACCAGTGGGTGGCATCCTATCAGTGAGTTAGAGATTTTAAGCCCAAATTGCATCTGTGCAACTCAATTTTGTGAGGTTTTGTGGAGCTTAGAATTTTCTACTGACCATGCAGCAACCAAACTCTCCCCCAACCCCACCTTTTACTTGCTGCAGCCTCCCCACCCTGAGCAATTTACTGGCCAGTGGAGGAGGGATGCAGAAGCAGCATCCAGCTATGTTTGTATAGCTGGAAACACCGCCATGACATCATCCTCTTAGACCTTTGAAGGACCCCTGGGAGGTTCCAGAAGATGCCTTTGCTTGTGTCTCCATCTACAGAAACCTAGCTGGACTCTTCTCTTCTGTTCGTACCTTCTAGCCAGTAAATGTCTGTGCTATGAGCGAGGGCTGCAGCAGCTAAAAGGTGTTTTTTGAGGGGGTGTGTCATTCTGGCTGTGCAGAACTTTACAATATACCTCCTTGTGCAGCATCTTGGTCATGTGCCTAACAAAGTGCTCTTTTTAATATAAGAGTAATTAAAGTTTAGTGTTTTTTTTAAAAAAAAGAACACATTCTTGGCATGAGTGCATTTGTTTCGCCAAGTTTCCTATCTCTGGACCAGCCATATTGATGCATTGAAAATGCATAAGGAAGAAAAGAAAGAAGCTGAGGAGAATTTCCTGGAAAGTTCTCAAATTCTACCTTCTGATTCTCAGGACTTGAAGTCTCAGACTACTGACTCTAGTCCAAAGTTCTGTTTCCAGCTGGCAGCCAGCCAGAAGAAAGGAACTATTTCCTTTTGCCATTCCTGACCCTACTGCCAATCAGCATCATGGAGCAACTAGTGACTTCTCACATCAAAAGGAAATTATTTGTCCCTCCTCCTTCATAAAACAAAAAGCTAGGGGTCATCTATTGGAGCTGATTGGCAGCAGATCCAGGAATGACAAAAGGAAGTACTTCATACAATTTACAATCAATTTAGGCGTTCACTGCCACAAGATAAGTACAACTTCTGGCTTGGACTGTTTTTCAAACAAGACAAATAGTTCAGCAGCTACCAGCCATGACAGTTAAATGGACCTGATATATGAAGAAGCAATCAACTTGACTTCCACAGCCTTACACCTTCCAGATGCATTGGACTGCAGCTTCCAAAATATCCCAGCTAGCTGCCTGAGGGATTCTGAAAACTGTAATCCAATACATCTGGAGGGCACCAGGTGAGTGGACAGCTGCATTGAGCATCTGAATGCCAGATGCTGGTTGGGGAGGGCAATACTTCACTTTCCCACCATGTCTTTGAGAGTTTCCAGACTTCTACTAAATGGCCACTGTAGCAAAAATTGGGCTAGATCAGCCTTCTCCGGGTTGCTGTTGTTGTTTTTGTTGTTGTGTGCCTTCAAGTCATTTCTGACTTACGGCAACTGTAAAGTGAACCTATCATGAAGTTTTCTGGGGCTGAGAGTGTATGATGCACACAAGCTTACTGCACGGGTTTCCACGGCCAAGTGGGAAATCAAACCCTGGTCTCCAGGATCATAGTCCAATGCTTAAACCATGACAACATGCTGGCTCTTCTTCTCCAGTCTGGTATTCTGCAAATGTGTTGGGCCATAAACAGCGATGTCCATCATGTTTGAGGATGATGGGAATTGTAATTTAATACATCTGGAAAGTGCCAGGTTGAGGAAGGATGGACTAGATAAACCCTTGGTCCACACTACCAGAGTAATTTATATGTTTTTAAAGGTCCTTACCAGTCTCTCTTTCACTTCAGAATGTCACTAGGCAAAAATCAATACTTGGATTTGAGTTATGGTTGATCACTAGTTTGGCTGTTAACTGCGTATTAACTTGCGGTTTCAGAATTTATTAAAATGATAGCACACAAGGAACTGAGAGAAAGAGAGAGAGGGAGGGAGCACAAGCAATTCTGAGTGGAGGACAGAAACGGTACTGAAGTCCACTCAGGCCAGTTGGTGCAGAGATACATTTGCTTTAATTGATGCTGCACTCTAATGCAAAGTTATGCTCTGAAAAGTGACTCTGTAAATTAATAACACTCTGATGTTCTATATTTATTCTCCTTCAGTGACGTCCATGCCCAAATGTGCACACTATGCAAGTCAATATGAGATTTTGCCAACAGTCACAGCCCCAACAGTACAAACCACAATAATGAAGCCCAGATCCTGGTCTCTCATTACACTAAAAGTAACAGCAAAACAGCAACCAGTGTACTGCTAGTTATGTGATTGGTTAAACATTGGCAACGAATCCCCTGTATTGTTGGAGTGTGGTCAAAAATTGTGAAATACTTTTATCAAGTCACAAATGTCTTTGTTTAATGGCAGCTTGCTTTTCTAACTACTTTATAGAGCTCTGCAGTGGCAAAAATTAAGGTTCCCTCTTTCCCAATACCTTGCTCTTAATATTCTTCCAGATACATTCTACATTTATAGAGTGGGAATAGGCAACTTGTGAGGCTCCACATGTTTTTGGACCTTACCTACCATCAGGCCTATAGTCAGCACAGCTAATGGTGAGGAATCATGGGAGATGCAGTCCAAAAGCCTCTTGAGGGCTATGAGATGCTCACCCCGATTTAGCAGAAGACAAGTCCCTGTCCAGTCACTCTCTTGAGAGAGCTTGTTCTTCTGGTTTGTCTCTGAGACTAGCTTCCCCTACTGGTATGTGGTGTAACTGCAGGCATCTCTGAACAGAAAGGTGGATATGGGAAGCCATTCCGTGGAAACCCTCATCACAGCGGCATATTAAATCAGGACTATCGTCAAATCCTTTTATGTTTGTTAGGAGTAGCATGGGGCCTCCATGTGACCTGTAATGGCATTCTCTAATGTGTTTTGAAGTAACAGGACCAGTTTTTGAGAAAGTTACTTTTTGTACAGCTCCCAGAATCCCTCAGCCAGCATGGCATGTGGACATGTTGGCTGGGGGATTCAAGAAGTTGTTATTCCCAAAAAGATAATTTTTCTAACTTTTCTTGGCTTAGTTGCTGGAAAAACAACAGCCAGAGTGGTCTATTGCCCTTATGGGATAAGAGGCATGTGACCAGCTACTGTGCAAAAAAAGATGCTAGCTTAAATGAGGCTTTGGTTGGATCCAGATCCTGTGAGTAGCAAGGCTAATGTTGGCTAATGTAAAAACAGTGGCCAGGATTCCATAGGATGTTGAAAGTGGAATAATAGTGCTATAACAGTCTAGTGTGGAAATGGCCTTAAACTGCCACAAGGCACCTGTGGGGTTCCAGCCATTGTTTAATGTGATGATTTAGCCTGTTAGGTAATAAGTGTGTTATGATTTTACATTCTGGAAGCAACACATCAAATCTGAATTAAGATTTTATAATTAGTGCAGTGAGTGATATTTCCTAACTACTTAAAAGTTACTTTTAAAAGGCGTTTTTAGAGAAATTGCACCACCATTTTTCAAGTTTTACGTTATTCTCTTAGTAAGTTTATCTCTTTTTTATTTGTGTTTCAAAAAGCATCTAAAGCAATGGAAAAGTAACCTGGAAATGCGCAGGGTAATGCAAAAATTTACTTTTAAATGCCATTTAATCAGTCATGACAACAAATAACTTTTCAAATAGTATGATAAGGGGAACAAAGTATTTTCTAAAAGCAACTTTTCACACTGTAATAATCAGCATGGTTCATTTTATGTTCTCATCATGCTGGATTCTTCTAGAAGCCAGCAATCTAACAAGCATAATTCTCTCTGGGCTCATCCAAACTGGCAAAAGTGCTGATTCAGTCATCTACATTTAGTAGCACTTTGGGCTCCTTCTTCCCATTCCCACATCCACACGTTTCAACAAACAGATAGACAGATAGATAGATAGATAGATAGATAGATAGATAGATAGATAGATAGATAGATAGATAGATAGGTCTACTCTTCCTTGTTATTATACTGCGTAAGATCACCCTTCTTCCAACACACACACAAAAAAGTGTTCTGATATTTTAAATTGATCAGGGAATCTTGACGATCTCCTTCTGCCACCCCCTTTTCCTCTTTGCACCGTCTCTCCTCCCCACCTGCCCACCCAGCAGTTTTGCAAACCAGTGGGGAGTGATAGGTCCTATGTCTCCTTTGCTCAGCCACAGAGAGAGAGAGAAAGAGTGAGAACTGCCAATCCAGCTTAATTGGGGGGAGGGGAGGAAAAAATCAGAAGTCTAGAAAACTAGAAAGTATTGATATTTTTTTTAAAAAAGGGCTGATCCTGCTGGTAAGGAAGAAAAGGACTAGGGAAAGGAGAGGGAAAGGCTTGAAATGTCCTGAAATTATCAATGGAAACAAATAAAAAATAAAAACCATGGTCTCCCAATGTATTGGGCCAGTCTGGACAAGCTCTCTGTTGTTGCAATGATTTAACTAGAGTACTGTTATCAGACCAATAGTTAACTGGTTAGTAGACGGGAGTGTGTTGTTCTTGCTACTGCTGTTGTTCTGCTCGGCAGTCAGATTATAGCTACAAAACCAAGGGTTGATTAAGTGGTTGGGGGCCAGAAGTAGTTTCAAAAATGCCCCCCTTTAGACAGTAGTGTGGGCTACTGGAAGAGGCAGCATAGAAAATAAAATCAGAAAGAAGAGAGAAAAATTGGTAACTGCTGTCAAGTTCACTTCAACTTACAGTGGCTTGATCAATGGGAGGCCTCTAAGTCATCCAGTTATCAACAGCCCTGCTCAGGTCTTGACTATGGCTTCCTTAGCTGTCTAGCCATCTGTAATGCAGTCTTCCTCCTTCCCTACTGCTTTCTACTTTACCAAGCATTATGTCTTTTCTAGTATGTCATGTTCAGCCTCAGTTCAGTCATCTTGGTTTCTAGGGAGAGTTCTGGCTTGATTTGCTCTAGGACTCATTTGTTTGTCTTTTTAGCAGTCTCTAGCACTACCTTTCAGATGAACTGATTTTGTACCTATCAGCTATCTTCACTGTCAAGCTTTCACAGTCATACATAGAAACTGGAAATACAACTACACGGATAATTCTAACTTTGGTATTCAATGATATATCTTGACACTGCAGGATCTTCTCTAGTTACTTCATAGCTGCCCTTCCAAGTCCTGGTCTTCTTCTGATTTCTTGACTATAGTTTCTATTCTGATTCAAGACTAAGCCAAGGTATGGAAAATCTTGAACCATTTCAATGTATTCATCATCAACTTTAAATTTATGTAGGTCATCTACGGTTGTTATTTGTGTTTTCTTAATGTTCAGCTGTAAGCCTGCCTTTGCACTTTCTTCCCTAACTTTCTTCAGTCATCATTCCAAGTCTTTGCTGTTTTCTGCTAGTAGTATGGTGTTACTTGCATATCTTAAATTGTTGATATTCCTTCCTCCAATTTGCATGTCTCCTTCCCCCAAGTCTAACCCTGCTTTACATATGATACGTTCAGCATACAGTTTAAACAGGTTGATAAAATGCAGCTTTGCCTGACCCCTTTGCCAGTTGGAAACCATTCTGTTTCTTTGTATTCTTTTCTGACACTCTCAGGACACTCTTGTCCTGAGTACAGACTAAGCATCAGGACAATAAAATGATATGGCATACACATTTCTTTAAGAGCAGTCCATAGTTTTTTCACAATCTACACAAAGGCTTTGCTATAATCTATAATTATTCTAATATTAGATGCTAGTCATTCATGGCCTGTGCCACAGTCTGCTCCTGGTCTTGTTTTTGCAGAGAGAATGGAGCTTCTTCAGCTTCTCCTTCTAATTATGTATTCTATTTGGTTTTTATATTGACCATTAAGTGACGTCTATATATACAGTCCCCTGCTTGTGATGAACAAACTGTTAGACTCCCAAAATTCAGTTAGTCATTCTCCTGCTTCATTCCCAGATTCTAGGGCAAATTTTCCTATAGTCTTTGATTCTGCTCTTTCTTACTTTTGCATTCCAATTGTTTATCATTAATAAGAAGTCCTGCTTTGGTGTGTGTACAATTTCCTCCTGGATTCCTGCATGTAAACTTTCACTTTCTTCTTCTTCTGCCTGCGTATGGGAGCCAAAACTTGGATTATGGCTATATTGATGGATTTTCCTTGAAGTCTTATTAATATTATTTAGTCAGAATTTGCATTATATCCAGTGACTGCTTTTGCTACTTCTTTCTTCACTCTTAACTCTACCCGTTCCTCTTAGATTTTCATTTCCTGAGTAAAACGCTGTCTCAAAATGTCCCATTCCTGTCCACTTTTGCTTGTTAAGCTACTTATTGCAATATTTATATTTTCATTTTTTGTTTTAATGTCTAGAATCCCCAATTCAAAACTGTTGAACAGTTTTGGACTTTCCTTTCACCTCTGGGCATGTCAATAGCTGAATGTGCTTTTGGTGTGAGCTTGAGTCTCGTTGCATTGTTACTTGTAGTTGTCCTCTGCTCTTCCTCATTATCTCGTTGAGTGCCATCTAAGCTGGGAGTATCGTCTTCTGGCACTCTCTCTTGTTTCATTTTGGATTGTCTTATAATAGGGTTTTCATGGTAAAGGACATTCAAAAGGGATTTACTGGGTCTCCCTCTGCACAGTACTAATGAGCTTTAGGTATGTTGCCACTGCTGTTGTTTCTGAGAGATCCTCTGCCAGTGTCACTCCCCACTAAAGCTGCTGTTTGGCACATATTAGTTTGGCTCTCCAGCAAAAGCCTGTCTGACCCGGGAGACCCAACCAGCACCACTGCTGCTGCCAGCATAGCCTCTTGCCTCACAGGGGCATGCCATCCCACCACTGTGGAAAAGTAGTGCCATAGGTAGAGAGAGAAAAATGCAAAGTACAAAAATCTTACTTTCTTCTGCACCCCAATAAACACAGTACAGCTAATATCTTGCCATGCAAAATATTAAAAACAATTAAATAGAGTAGACTATAAAGTTACATTGCGATAAGAGTTTTTCCTACTGGCAACAACAGTGCTATTACCATTTCAAACCATTTCCCACATAACCCTAGGCTGGAGAAGTCTTCCAGTTGTACAGCTTACTTCTTGTCATAATTCCCCCTGAAGAAGCAGAGTCAAAGGATTCAGGCACAGTGAGTTTCATCCGTTTCATGTAATCTTTAGTTTGCCAGTGGACAATATGCTGACAAGAAATTTTCTCTCCTATATTTCTCCTGATTTTCTCTCTTATATTTCATTGATTACTCAGTGGGAACCAACTGGAAGTGAACAACCCCTTTAATATTGTGGTCTGAGTTCTGATTTGGTGGGTCTCAGTTCTGAACTCAGAACCAAAATATTGTGGTCCGAGTTCTCCTTTGGTTTCAACTGTTTTCGCTTGGCTTTACTCTATGTTACTAAAAGTTTAGTAATCACTTTGGTACAGTTCTGGAAACAGTTCCATTTCAGTTCATGTGGGAAAATCTAAGAGGACATTACTCATACTACAGTGCTGATTTGTAAAGTGGGATAGGAGAAGTTAATCAAGCTGGTGGTGTAACTCTTAGCCGGAACCCATAAATATAATGAGGCATGGTATGACACAAAAATAATGGGAACCTTCAATGTTAAAAGTGTAGGATGTTTTCTGTTTGTACTTTTTAAATACAATACAGTGGAACCTAAACTCTCAAAACAAAACAAAACAACAATTAGAGTTTTGTTTGGCCCTTTCCGCACCTTACCTTGTTCTGGCACTGGGGTGCGGGGATGACGCAAGCAACTTCCAGTGAGAGGCTCTCGTGTTCCTGCTGCTTCAGCTCTGCACGAGCTGCCTGCTCGCGCGATAGCCCCACCTCTTCCTTCTGCAGTGCAGCCTGGGAGTGCAGCTGGGGCAGGAAGCGTGACCGGCGCGGCTCCGGAGGCTCCGCACAGCAGGTAAGTGCACGCGGAGCCCAGGAGCAATGTGTGATCGCGCACCATTTTCCGCTTCCAGCCGAAAATGAAAAGGTGCACAATCGGCGCCTGCCAGCCCCTGGACATCATGCGATTATGAGTGCGTCATGCAGATCGCTCCTCACAATCGCGCAACACTACAGATGCCCTTCACATGGCAAATGCCATGCGGAAAGGGCCTTTGACTTAAAGGTGGGGAATGTTGTTGGGCTACAACTCCCATAAGCCCTAGTCAGTATAGCCAGTTTAATGGAATTACGGGAGTTGCCACATATGATTCTTCTTCTCAACATTAAGAGGACAAAAGTGAAGGCAAATTCCAAGCCTTTTCCAGACACTTATAATATGTTTATAGGCCCATGTGTGTATGAACAAATGATCATGGCTTAGTTGATCCCTTATTCTGAATTGGCAGTTTCAATTTCCTTAGAATTCTGTGTCAGGCATGACTGAGTTTCTTAGTTTTAGATTCCGTTTCAGCTTGGCAAAAAAAAAAAAAAAAAAAAAAATTAAAAGCAAAAAGGTCTGCTTTTCTTTCAGAGATAAGGAAAAGGCCACAGCTCCTGGCAAGCAGTAGATCAGAGTGAGGCCTCTTCCCTGGGTTTTATCATGCTTCCTCCAGAGCAATGCCCTCTAGAGGGTCCAGGAACACTGCAAGGGCCAGTGTGGCAAAGGGGGACGGTGGAAGAGAAATGAAATGCTGCTGTCATAGAAACAATGAGGAGGAAAGGTCACAATGCTTTATTCACTTTCATTTGCCCTATACCACACTGAGGAAGGAAAAAATGCTTCATTTTTCTCAGCAAAATCCATACCCCACTTAGCAGTCACCACAACGTTGTTGTGCTCAGTCAACAATGCCCATGCTTCTTCTGCCATCTAACACCACCCTCTAGAAAGCGAATAGGCGTCTGTTTACCAGGTTCTGGTGCTCAATGGCATATGCTAGTAGTCTGTTACCAATTGTCTTACAGCTACTGCCACTCTTGATTTTGCTCCAGGAGACTAAAATGTCTGCCTGTTCGCTTTGTATTCTTGGAGCAATAAACTTCTAGCCAACCACAATGAATTTTGGCAGAGGAGAACAGTCTGAGTGCCTTATCGCACAAGGCAGGAAAATCATAACTGCATCAGGATAATAGCACCTTCTGTTAGGGCTTTTTACATAATGTCATTGGTCTTCTCTTGTCCCATGGGAGACGGTTTTAAAAGTGATTCTTTTTACTAACACAAAATAAATCTATCAATGATCTCCTTTGCCATTTATGTCATGCTATGATTTCCCGTGTAAAAGTTCAATTGTGCTTTTATTCTGATTTTGGGTGGTCAGTGGGTGTGCTTTGAAGGGTAAAACTACTGATCACAACGAGATACAGCCCATTCTGGAGTCTGTTACAACAATGCTACAATGCCATGGGGTGCTAAGGGCCTTATTCTGTCTCTCTCATTCATAAATACACACATACCTGGAAATGTAAGAGGAAAGGCTATTACAGTTTAAAAAAGCATTCATTTCATTAACCCTCTGCATCTTATTTGCTGTTTCTTCCCTCAGACATACTGCTCACTGCCACATGAGAGCCAGGGATAGATCAGATAGATAGATCAGTGGCGATTGACTTTCCTCTGCCAGTGATTAGTTAAGTCTGGGAACTCTGATGAGGAATTCCTCTGGTCAGGAATTCCTCCCCATACACAGGAAAAAAGGTCTTTTTAAAGATAAGACATTTCATTTATATTTATGTATGGGGGATCTGTGTGTGTGTGTGTGTGTGTGTGTGCGCATAGATGCCAAACAATGAAAAGGGGTGGAGATAATGTCTTGGGAGAGCTAGCGGGCATGCTGTCCAAAATGCTGTGTGTGGTACAGTTTTAGCACAAGTGGACACTGTAATCCAGGATAGTTCTGAAGATGCACAAGGAAAGAGAGCAATTCTAAATAAACAGTGTTTTTACAGACAACACAATTGTAGCAGGAGAGGAGCCTCATGTGCATTTTAAGCATCTCCATGCAAGAGCAAACTACCTTGGACTCCTTTTGTGTGATAGTCCATACTCAGGACAATGGCTTCCCTACTCTGACTGGTTTAGATAACCAGGAAGTGTTTCTTGATAAGCTGCATAGATATTTCACTGCAGCTTGAATCCATTGTTCCATCATTCTATAGGAGTGTTTTATCCACTGCCATATAAATGGCTAAATGTATACAAGGATGTGACAAGTGGGATTTCGTGTCATTTTTATAAAGTGTCACTAGTGCTACTGGCCATTCTGGTTTGGGGGTTCAGGAAGTGGTAGTCTGAAAAAGTAATCAGAGGATGTGGGGGAAGGCATATTAAGGAGACATTAAGATTGGGATCACAGCCCCATACCACTTTCCTGATTAAAAAATCTCCTCCTTCTTGAAATGGTGCCTGCAGTGCAGGACAAAAATACAGGCAACTGTGAATATTTGTCCATTGTGCTTTGTGCACAAATAGAGACTGTAAGGGCAAGCAAAGACAATTTTAATCAGGAAAATGGGATAGGGGAAAGGTTATCCAGGGATTTGGACTGTGGAATTATTAGTATGCAGATGACATCCTTCTCTGTCTCGCATTTTCATCTAATGGTTGGGAGATGGTAGGGGTACAGAATGACTGACTGGGACTCTGATGAACCTTAGGAGGCAAAACAAGCTTAATCCTGGCAAGATCAGAAGTACTGATGATAAATGTATTCCCTAACTTTGGCTTAGGAGCACAACCCACCTTGCTTCCACTCTTCTTGCTAGATATGTGGGAAGCACTGCTTGAGACGAACGGCTTTTCCAGCTTTGGCTGGCTCAACATCTATAAACGCAGGCCCAGTCAATGTCATTTGTGCCCTGTTCAGATTACATTGTTGTAACACACTCCTCATGGGGCTTCTCTTGATAACTCTTTGGAAATTACAGTTTGATTTAAAAAAATATGGCAGCAAGTTCACTGATAGAAGCTTGCTGTTTTGATTAGATTGTTAGGTACAGAAACTCAGTGTTTGTCTAGGTGGTTTAAGTCATCTCTGACTTGTTGTTGTGTGTCTTCGAGTCATTTCTAACTTACGGGAACCCTAAGGCAAACTTATCACAAGGTGTTGTGGGGCTGAGAGTGTGTGAGGCACCCAAGAATACCCAGTGGGTTCCAAACCCTGGTCTCCAGGGTTGTATTCCAACACCCCAAACCCTCATGCTGGCTTTCCATCTCTGACTTACAGCAACACAATTTTAGGATTTTCTTGGCAAGAGCTATTCAGAAAGGTTTGCCATTGCCTTCCTCTTAAGCTAAGAGAGTGTGACTTGCTCAAGGCCACCCACTGGGTTTCCACGGCTGCACTTTGAACTCACTTTGCAGCAACTGAAGTAAGCAGAGGACAAAGGGGAAAAGTGGGAGGAAGAGAGGGAAACTGGGACATTTTCAAAGCAGCTAAAAGGTGGGATGACAGAGGATTAATCAGAACTGTGCCAATTTCAAACAACCGGAGGATATATTATTACTAGTTGAGAAAAACCAGGGCATTTCTGAATAGTCATACAGTGGGTCTCAAAAACTTGACCTTCTGTGGGAGTCTCCAATTAACACATTTCTGTATCTTGACTCTCACATCCTCCTACTAAGCTGTCATGCTGAGACCTGGTACCCCTACTTATATGTGCACTAGTGACAAGGCATGGCATGCATCCACTTGAGAAGAGTGCTAAACTTTAAACAAGGGCAACACTACATAATACTCACATTTTTACTTCAATTGATTTTTTTTAATTGGCACACCAATAAAACTGATCTTCAGTTTTGTTAATATAAAGAAAGATATGTTTCTCTGCTCTGTGCTGAATCTAGAACTTCTAAATTGGCCAAGATAAGAGACAGAACTGAGCTACACCTGGCTTTTATGTTCTTAGAAATGGTGATTGGACATTGCTTTTTCCTTCCACAATCTGATAACCTGCAGCAGCACCAATGACTAATGAATTCAGCCCAGGAATTTCCATTCTGAGACTAGATCTAAACTGCAGACTGTGAGGCCATATCATGTGGCTTGATTTTCCACTTTCCTGTTTCTTTATCCCATCCCTTGCTTTTTGCACCACTTAACCTAATAAAGCATTGCAGAAAGCCTGCAAGCTTTTTTGGCTTTTCAGGTGGCCCTGGTAATGTCCAGCTGTGAATTTTAGCATGTTTTAACAAGTTCTCTGTAAAATAGATGGCAATTTACAAAGGACTGGCAGGGAGGGGAGGAGGATAACGAAACAACTACTTGCCCTGATAGATATGTATAGTTGGACATATAACAATGTATACAGAATTAAATTCCCAGTTGGTTTGGGATTCTTTGTGCAGGCAGCTGTTTTCCTAAACCCCAAAATTCCTAAGGCAAGGGACCAGGGCTTTCCCCCCCCTTTTCTTTTCTTTTCTTTCTTCGTTTTTTTTTAGTGTGCAACTGAGAAATATTTTTTGCAGGTGGCAAAGCGATAAGGTGCAGTTAGAAAAAATGAGGGAAAGATGACAAATGAAGCATTTAAATAACAGTGTTTATCAGGCAATGTTGGTAAACAGAGGAGAAGACCCTTGTTGGAGAGGTATCAGTTCTGGGAGTGCAAGTCTCATGGGCCAGCAGGTCTGGCACTTACACTCATGTAAGTGGCACTGCATTGGGATTTACATTGGTGCATGAGGCATTGAGTTGTTTTGTTAGGTAATGAACTAAGGCATACTCAGATATGTAGTAAATAAGAGCTACCAATTCATGTGCAGAAACTGCACTGATGGCTGGCCCCTCTTTAAACTTGAAACTCCAGGATTCCATAGGATGTTGAAAGTAGAATAATCATGCTATAGGAGCATAGTGTGGAAATGGCCTTAGTGTGGGGTGTTTATTTAATATGTGGAGTATTCATGGAATCCTTCTGGGCTCCTTGCCTGATATGGGACTGGGGTACTATGCTGTGTTGGTTCTAGTCCTTTTTATGGCTGAACATTCCCAGATGGTGGGGTTGAGGAACTGTTGCTCAAAATCTTGCCCATTAGCCAGGGAGTAGAGGTCAATACTATCTCAAAGCTTTTTAACATTTATATGAAGCAGCCAAGGGAGGTCATCTGGAGTTTTGGGTTGGGTGCCATTAGCATGCTGTGAAACCCAGCTCTATCTCTCCTATACAGCTGATGCCAAGGAGACTGTGGAAGTCCTGAATCATTGTCTGGATGCAGTGAAGATGGATGTGCGTGGATAAACTGAGGCTCAATGCAGAAAAGACAGAAGTATTACTATTGTAATTGCTATTGTTATTAACAACTACCAACCTCCTTGGGCTTATCATTGAACTGCTGCAGTCCTCCATGGCCACCCTATGGCTGAGGGAGAGCACAGGTGATTGGATAAGGATCTGGCCATATCCCAGTAGCCACATGCAAAATGTTTATATCATCCGCTGTGGTCTCTGAAGGACCCCAGCCTCACACTTGGTTTCAAATTTCACATCTAGCTCTGGGGACATAACCAGATACTTCTCTGATTCCTGCCCCCATTCCACTAGCCATGCAATGACTATGTGGGTCTGCAATAGACTCAGCCTGTCTTTAATAACAGTTGGAGTGATCAGACACTTAAGATAACAAACTATTCTACAGATGAGGAGCTGTCCCTTTCTCACCATCCCTTTGGGTATAAATCCTTCCTTAAACTGACAAGGGTGGAGGCATAGACCCAAAAGAAAGTGTGCCCAATCAGCAAGAATCAGTCTAGCTCAGGAAAGCAACAAAGACAAAGAGAGGCAAAGAAGGGCCTGTTGCACCAGCAGCAGCCAGACAGTATCTATGCACTTCTGTCCTGGTCTTACTGTTCTTCCCATTCTTCATTCATGGCTGGTGACTTCCATGTCTGTGGGTGGTGAAGCTGCTCTGGGCTTTACCAGGTTTAAATGCCCTATTCAAGGTACAGAACCTAATTCTCCAAACAGGTACAGTACCTTGAATTGCTCTTTTAAAGTTCAAACTAAAACTCTTATCATCTGCCATTGCCCCTTCCTGGAGCATTAGAAGGGACCTTCTCTTCAGAACCTGTCAATTCTTGTATTGTGTTCTTCAGTAGGGCTCAGATATAGAAGGCCTCGGGCTAGTTTCAGATCAGACATGTTGCTTTTTCTGCTCCTAGGAACAATCAGTAGTGGTTGAAATAGATACACGGTGTTTCAGCCTAACAGTGTTTCAGCACCTCATGAAAACTGATACAACAACTTTAGCTTAATCCCAGTATGTGCTGGAACCACCAGAAAAGTCCTTCTGTAAGATTCTGGGTTCCAGCACAGATTGGCCAGAATATGAGCAGAGAGTTGTTAATTCACACTTTGAGTGTTCCCACTTTCAGTGGCACCATCAGGGCTGTGATATGCCCATGAATTTCTTACGCTAGATTATCCAAACTCCGGACAGCCACTTTCTGAAAAGGATGGGGACTGTGCAGTCCGGAGAATGGTCTGCCTACAAAAATGGACCTCCTCACAGAAGGTCAGTTTCTATAATAAAGTTGTCACCTATCTAATAATAAGAACTTCATGGGTCTGAAGCACACACAGGAATACGTGGGGACAAGTCACAGCCGTAAGTCATAAGCAATATTAAAGTGTGAACTATTTTCTCTCCAGTGGTGGAGCTTGGAGTGTGTGGAGGGGGGGTGCGAGGGGGGGTTACGGTGTAAGGGGCATGGCCACTGTGTGTGGGGCATGGCCAGGATGTGCAGGAGCGTGGCTATGAGCTGGGACGCCCCAAAAATATTGCCACCCGGGGTGAACTGCCTCTCGCCCCCCTGTCCCTATGTGACTGTTTCTGTCTCTTATAACTGGGAAACATTTACTTTTTACACCTTGGCAAATGAAGTATCATACCTTTATCACATGTGAATAGCATCCAGAAAATCTTGGGCCAGGTTTTCGGTTCCATGGGATGCTAACTAGCAACCCTTGAGCTAGATGTTGATTCCATTCACACTAAAGAAAACAGGAGCTGTACTGCCAGGTGTTCCAACATCATACTGCTATCTGATTTTGCTTGCTCCCTTGAGAACACAGAGCTATAATTTCATTTTGGAGATATGCAAGATAATAAAGTCTCTTGGCAGAAATATCTCTCAGAAATAACCCTCGCAACATCACCAGAATGGCCAAGATGGGAGGAGCCCATTGTCTCCCTCTTGGAATGGAGCCAAGAGAAGACTGGTATTTCCAATCGCCTTTAATTTATAACACACCATTCAGACAATAGTTCTACTCCCCCTCACCAATTCTTCATAGTCTTTAATATGTCTACAGAAAAAATGTTGCAAAGAGAAATTGCAGAAATCCTAGTGAATTTCACAGAAGTACAGTACTACTTTGAAAAATGTTAATTCATAGCACGAAGACAAAGGATTATTATTATTATGCTCTTCATGTGTACATCTACTTTTTCAAAGTATATACCACGAAGGCCCCATATAAAATCTGAGTTTGCTACCTTCACATGGTGGGGACCTTTAACTCTAGAAGGCTATGCCAATAGAATGCAAGCTGTGGCAGATTCCATCAAGCTAGAAGCACTTCAAATATGACCTTAATGGCAGTCTGTGCACCTATTCTCCGAAGATCAGCCTACTTAAGAAGGGAAGGGCTTTTCACCAGACGGCTGGCTACTGGGTAGCTAATTGGTCACAGCAATTACAAACGCAATGTTGAATCTTCATGGTTGGAGGTCTGTCCACACCAATGAAATCACAGGTATTCAAGATATACATCTAAGATGAAAAATGTTAACATGACAAACAACTGTTGGAAAACTCAGGCATCACACCATTTTAGTCACTGTAGAACCTCAACTGTTCATGGCAGTGGGTTCAGCATGTACTCTGTAGCAAACCTGGATTTGCTTGAGTATAGTGTATGACATGGACCTATAAGTTAAAGGTAGTAAGCAAATAATACTTAATCAATAGCAGAGAATACAGAATGTCTCCTGACATACTAGACCCACGAAGAATGTCATCCAATTTTCCAGTGATTTTAATCAAAGGCCCAAATAAAATGGATATATGGAAAACTATATCTCAGGGGTTAGAGCAAGCAGAAGTCAGACAGATTTACTGGTAGCTCTCCAGGTGATTTATAGAAAGGATTTTCAACTTGCAATGCTTTAACAACAATGGAAACAAAAAAGCTGATTCCCTCTTCCTTCTTAATTCAGTGCTAACGTGAAGAACTGATGAACAAGGGGAGATCTGAGTATAAAAGGACTGTGTATTAGTTCCTGTTCTGGTACAGAAAAGAAACCCCCAGGCTCAGCATGTGATCAGAAACGCTTTCCCTCTCATTTCTGCATTTACCTTCCTGTGGCACTATTTTCCACTTATCTTTGGAAGACGAAACTTGAGGTCCTAGTATAAAGTGTTTTGATCCCACAAGAGTAAGTATTTTTTACAGTACAAGTGGGGAAAAATCAGGTATACTCTAATTATTCTTAATTTATTATTCATATAACACAGCCAGTGTACATGGCACTCTCTGCAGTACAAGACTACAAGTTCCTATCCTGAGAAGTTTACAGTTTAAAAATTGAGAAGGGAAAGGAAAAGAAAGAAAGAAGCACAGGAAAACAAACAAAGAAGAAATATCGAATTGTTTCAAGTCCGTGTGCTCCTCAGCTGAGTTCCCACTTGTCTTACAGTGAGTTAATGCATGGAAATTAAGAGCTTGTGTCCAATTGTCACAGAAAAGGTTGGTTTTCATGAGAAATTTGAAGGAAATTAGACAAGTACCTGCTTCATAAACAGAACTTGAAACCAACATGTTACAAGTAATGATGTTACCCAGGGTGCTTGGGGAGGGATGGGAGCAAAATGAGAATGTTGCCTACCCAAATAAGAATTTTTTCCAGCCTCCATGAAATTTTCCTTCAGCTTCCAAATTTATCGCATTGCTAACTTAAAACTTCATTTGAGCATCTAGAAATATGGTTTAGGCAGGCAAAGAAACAGGACGGGCAAAATAAACAAGGAAATGCAAACATCAATAGTGCAATTGGCCCTCCGCATTTGCTGGGGTTAGGGATTCAGGAACCCTACAAAAGTGAAAAAAAAATCACAAATATCAAAATATGTGTATGTGTGTGTGTGTGTGAATGAAGTGAAAGCACAATGGGGAGAATGGGCATCCAGGATCCAAACCAAGGCCTCTTCCGCACTATCCTGTTATAGCGTGACGATTCCACTTTCAACATCCTATGGAATCTTGGGGTTTGCAGTTTCGGGAGGGGCTGCCTGGCCCTTCCCAAAACTGCAAACTCCAGGATCCCATAGGATGTTGAAAGTGGAATCGTCGCGCTATAACAGGATAGTGCGGAAAAGGCCCAAGTCAGGGAAAGGAGAGGGAAAGAGGGGTGGGTCAGCACGGTGATACTGTACTTCCTCCTCTCACCCATCTCCTTCTTTCAGTGTGTGTGGGGGGGGCATTGGGAGAGGGTTTGTGCTGCTGAGAAATTAGGCTGCAATCTTCCCTTAGATGGCCAGGCAGTTGCTGATGGAGGAGGAAAAGGACCAGAGGCAGGTTATTAAAGAGCTATGCAGCCTAATTAAAGCAATGGAGAGGAAAAGTTCTCCTAAACAGAAACCTGAGGAGGCAGGGGTTGGAGAAACACAAATAATCAAATCTGTGAAAGTTAAGCTCACAAATGTGGAGGGCTGACTGCATAACTGGTCTTGACGTGAAGAATTTTCAGTGTTTCACTTTCTTCATTTTCTAGAAATTTGGGAACTGAAGGAAAAATTCACAGAATTATTATTTGGAGTGGCAATACCCTCGTTTTATCCTGTCTTCCCATAGCTATATCCCACCCTGTAATATATTACATTCTGGAGGCAGCAGAAGCATAATGTCTTTTTTTAAAAAAAAAAACTAAATATTGGTAATGTTACCTTCAAAGTACAATGACTCGGAGGATCACTTCAGAATGGCAGTTTTTTGGGCCACCAATCCCCTTCCCATTTTGTTTTTTTATGGTTAAGCATATAAAAATAGCAAAAGTAACTAAAACTTAATGCAATATTGGTCTTTTTTTTAAATTAAAAATGCACAGTGGATAACATCAATTAGTTACATGGAGCAAAGGGTTGAGCAACAAATCACTTATTTTTAAAAAAAAAATGGTCTCCCATATGCTGCCATACGAAGCTTATGCCTGAATTTTTACACAATAGAGAAAGAATGGGATGGGGCCAGAAGGACTATAAAGTCAAAGACAGCCAGATATGAACATGAGCAAATGCAGTTGTACATACTTTTGAGTATATTCTGATTAATGATAAAGATTAGGGTGGAATCCAATTAAGCTCTTCCTCTGACAGAACTGCTGCTGGAAGCAGAACTGTAAGAACCCTCTTCTCCCTGTAAAGCCCCCATGGGTTCTAAAAACCTGTCCTAAAGGATTAGGGTCCTCCAGAGCAGATTTTTTGGGAAGAGCAGCAGCCAAGAAGAGAGAGGGAGGTAGTGGGTTTCTGCTTATGCAGTGCTGGATTTACTCCCGGTGTTTTAAAGAATTTTGAGGAAGGACTTTAAGAAAAGCATTAAAGGAGAGATAAAAACTGTATTTTCCATGTCAAGATGTCCAGTGAGTTGTATCTTTTCAATTATGTGAGCAGTGACAGCTGAATGGTCACCTGGAGCCTCCTGTAGGCATCTCAGCTGGGACAAATGCTGCATGTATTCTATGGGTGGGTTAGCTATGAAAACACACATATTGGCCAGGACTTTATTTTGACAAACTCTATGTAATCTGAGGGACATGATAGAAGGAGGTATCCTGTACTTCTTTGTGTAATGCACATTTCCCCACTGCTCCTGGTTACAGCTCTGTTCCCCAGCCTCTGATCACCTGTAGGAGTATACCTGGGTATGTTCCAGCTGCCCTCCTGCACCCAGGGAAGAAGGAACAGTGTTATGCCAGGGACGGATGCTGCTTTAGTCCTTCCTGGTTATACAAGGGTGGTTGGAAGACACCCAGGCACATTCTAGGAGCTGAGCAGAAGCCAGGAGATGGAGGTATGATCAGGGAACCCTCTGTTGTTGGTCTACAACTGAGGAGGGAGCGGGGTGAGGGAGAGTCCTTCCTGCAATGATAGTACAAGTGTGCTGGTGGGTACTTGTGTGCCACAAATGTGCATATTGAATGCGCACTACTGAATCGTTCACCTTCTTCCATCCTCCTCCCCTAGAGATCTTCTAAGGTGAGACTTGTAAGCACTATCCCCATCATCATCATGGATCAACTCCTATTTAGCTCATCCTCTGCTGAAGTGACATCCGGAAGCCGTTCCTCTTATGCATTAAACATTTTTATATCTCTGTGGTTAAATTTGCTTCTTTTCTGTTCCTCCTGTCACTCATCCCCTTTTGCATCACAACCATTGGTCTGTAAGAGAGAAAGAGACAAGTGCATTGACTGGGGATGAATTGTCTCTTTTAAAAAAAAATCCATCAGACATTAATTAACTAATTAAATAAATAAGATATCTTTCAAGGCAGCGGCATTTATTTGAATAAAAGACTAGCTGAATCTTCAAAATACGAGAATGTTGACATTAGAGGGAGCTGATTTAAGGATGGGTTGGGATGCCTATATGTTCAATGGGAAACCTGTGGTTGACAAAGACTTTGTTCATCATTTTGTAAGAAAATCACTACTTAAAATATGGACTGACTACAAGAATAAGAACATTAGGCAACTACCTACATGGGTCTCCCCTCAAGAAGCCTTCTCTGGAAGATGGTCTGATTCAGATAAGTGGCTGTGTTATGATGACATATTAGAAAAGACAAATCTGAATCTTTTTAAGATGAAATCAAGAGAAAAATTGGAATCAGAAGGAATAAAGTTAAACTGGTTCCCTTACAAACAGTTAACTGAGAGATTCCAGATGGATGTGAAAACTTACGGAATAGAACAAAAAGAGCAGGAAGAATGCTGAAGTTACTGTGGGAAAACCCGCCTCATTTATTATCACATGTATACCAGGAGATTTTAAATCAAGAAAGAGAAGATGAGACAGTTAAATCAGCAATGATATTGTGGGCTCAAAATGTTGGACATCCAATTCAATTAGAGCACTGGGAACAGAGCTGGCAATGGACACAAAAATTTACTGCAGCTCAGAACCTAAAAGAGAACTATTATAAGCTTTTTCATAGATGGTACATGACACCAGAAAAATTAAAGAAGATATATAATACGGGAACAGGTAGTGTTGGAAACGTCAGGAGAAAGTTGGAACACTATTTCATATGTGGTGGTCATGTCCTAAGGCTAAAAAATATTGGAATGATATACACAATATGATATGTAAAATATTGAGGGTTCAAACTGAAAAGAAACCTGAACTGTACTTATTAAATATGGCACATGTGTTAGATGGAACTGTTGCAAAGAAATATTGGCGAATAATGCTGTATATGATTACGACAGCCCGTATTGAATATGCAAGACTATGGAAAACTGAGCAGATACCTACAATAGAGTAATGGTGGGCAACTTTTATTGAAAATCGGAATGCAGATATAGTCTCTCAGAGATTAAAAGTAAAATCAGATGATGACATTAACAAAGAATGGCAAATTGTTCTGGAAATGGGTTAGGTGTTGACAGGTAACAATTCTTAATTTATGGTAGCATGAGTAGTTAGAAGTAAAAATCAGTGGAATATCATGGAACATGTAAAGTAGGGCCGAAGAGCAGGATCTATCTTGTATGTTAACAAATGTAATGCGATGCATAATGTTGATATGTCAATGAAATAACAGGATTGAAATCCAGAGAGGAGTGGAAGATAGTGGTAATAGTTCGGTAAAATGTACAACGAGAAATGTTGTTTTATACAATGTAACCACAATAAAATTAATTTAAAAATAAATAGATAGATAGATAGATAAATGGCTATAGTGCTAAGCATCCTTACTGGAGAGCTGACCGTATCAGTATCAATAGCATGGGGTTTATTTCTAGAAATAATAAGTTTAGGATAACACTGGAAATACAAATCCATTGGTGATTAAGTATCTTGGTACTGTTCTCCCATTATGTGGCAAGCAAAACAAATACCATTTTTTTCTGAATAGTAGGAGAGCTCCATGCTGGAAGGTGGCTAAACCATAAGGGCCAGGAATTCTTGTTTTTGGGCGGCTCCATACTGCTTGATCCAGCCTGGTTGCATTAAACCAAACCAAACCAAAAAATGTACATTTTTCATTTTCCCAGCATGGGCATCAACCAGGTGCATGGATAGGCCAGACCTGGGGGGGGGGGCGCTAATCAGGCCTGCCAGAAGGCCTGTGACCCTCAACACATCATTGGCATGGAAGAGAGAAATTTGCTTTCAGTGTCTTCCTGTCCCCCTCCTTCTTTGGCAGAAAGATGGTAGAGATAGAGGTAGGGGTGTGTGTGTGTGTGTGTGTGTGTATCCACACCACATAGGGACATCAGCACTGAGGTGTGGCCATATTGCAACTTTTTAAAAAGAATCAGTCTTCCTGGCATGGCGGGGGTGTGTGGAATAAGATGGATGTGGGGAAATGGAGAGTTGCATTTCAGTATTTTCTCTCTGGTCTACCAGCCCCAAAGCTTTTGCAGCTGGCAGTAACCCCTCATGTCAGAGACAAAACTCTCTCAGGACTAAATACAGCTGGCAGGAAGACTGACTGTTATTTGTTTTCCAACTCCACTAACCCCTTTTTATTGCAAATTGGCAGTAATAAAGAATATTAGATAAGCAGCTGAACTGACGTCATCCTGGCCTCCCTTCCTCTCCTCTTTCGCTGCTCCATTTTGCCCCAGCCCTCCTTTGCCAGCTCTAGCTTCTCTCTCCATTGTGTTTGCTTAATTCAATGAAATGTCTTTCTGTCAAATTAGACCAGTTTCAGTCTTACCAGAATCTTCTAAAGGGCCTAATTGGAAAAACAGCAAGAGGGGCTACCATTTCAAACTGGATTATGCTGACAAACAGTAGGGAATGATTTAAACCCACCCCAATCTGGATGATTTAAAGCAGGCTGAGTTTATTCCAGCACATAGGCTGCAAAGTGATACAAACAAGGACTCTGCTACACGCTGTTAGGGATTGATTCCTGGGGCTGATTCACAGATACATGTACATCATTTGATTTCTCATCCTTTGGATTTTTACCTCAGTTAGTGAACTCTGTGCGCTGCATCTTGACAAATTACGTAACTTTTGTTGGCAGTTTCCTCTCTGTGAGGGCATATTTACATATACAAGCCACCACTGAAAGCTGCCATCATGCATGTGTGAATCAGGCCTTGGGAGCCATAGATGGAATCTGTAAACTCCCTGTCTTCCCTATTTCCCTCTGGAAAAGATTCCTTGATCAAGCCCTGTATATATGGCTACTTATCCACACACACATACTCTATGTACAAGGTCAGAGGAGAATGTGGCACAGTCTATGGAGGTACTTAATGACTATTTGTCAAGACCCTGTTGAGTACCTATGTTGACATAATTTACAATGGCATGAGTAAAATACAAGCTGTTAGTGTAGCACCAAGAAAGCAAGGCAGATTCTTTGTGGGTTTTCTCTTTATAAAGCGCTTCTGACTCCAATAGCCTAGTTCTTCAAAGTTGGCCTTCTATGGGTCAGGGCTGGGGAAGGCCCATATAGATAATGTGTGGCTTGCAAAATTGCCTGCTCCATTGAATCTGCCTTTCTTTTTTTAGAGAATCTCTCTCTCTGCCTTCCTTGGCAAACCAGGTTAAAGTGCTCTGAGCTAGTGTAACAAAAGCTTGGGTTAACATAAACTTTAAGATTCCTGCCATTGAATTATAGGGTTGCCAAGCATCCTGGAGCTCAAATACAAAGATTCAGAAATTGGGACCTAAAGGGCAATACCTGGCAGACCAGCGTGGAGCCTAGGAAGAGCCTCCAGCCTCGGCCATTTCCACTCTAACTGGAACGGAAGGAGGATGGAAATAAGAAAGAAGCTGTCTTTGTGAATTAGTCTGGACTGTGGAGTAACTCTAAAGCCCAGTTTTTTTAAGATGAGGCAAGATGGAGATTATATGAAATGCATTCTCCAAGAGGGAAAGAAATGTAGTATAATATTTTGCTCTCCTACAGATGTTCAAGATGATTTTCCAACACTAGCAACATCTGGGTGCATCTGTGTGCGTGCATATATGTACATGAGAAAGACATCATGATTGCCATGCTGGAGAGAGATTTAAGCATTTTCGTCCTGCTGTTGGCCTATGTCTTTCTCTATAAGTGGGTGTACTTCCAAGCTGGACCTTGACACACATTACTGCCATAGGATAAATTTTCTTGATGATAAATGATGTAGGAGATGGCACACAGCAGAGAATCATTCCATCCTTTTCACTGATGGGGTCTCACATCCCCTCACAGCCAATGATAAAATTAGTCTGCCAAACAACTTCTGCCCAGACTTATCCCTTGGCCAGCAGTCAGATCAAATGCCTATTGTACTCAGAGGAAATATCTGGGATGGGATGCACTTCCACCACCAGCCAATGAAAGATGGGCTCACAAAGGTTATTTAATGCAGAAGCAAACAACAAAAAACAAAGTACACAAGTGTGAGCCGTCTCCCTACAACAGCTATGAGAATTGTATAAGCAGGTTAGGAACATTCTCATCCTCCATATTTTTTGCAATCTCAAACTGCAAAGCAAGCACAAAAGGTGCCCAACAAGGTAACTCTTTTATGCCACTGAACAGCTGTTAACATTTGGCTATTATCTTAAGAACTCTGAAACCCGTCTGCTAGTGGCAGGGGCCCAGCTCACTACAGCCCAAGCTAACCCTACCTACACTGTTGCTATTTGCCCTTTAGGAGGATATCTCTGTGTGAGGATATATCTAAGGACTACCTGAGGAAAGGCAATTCCCATTTAGGGATGTAAATATTTTCTTAATTCATTCTTGAGGAGAATTTCAAAGGTTTTCTTCCATTTGGGTAAGACAAGGGTTTTGTACATTTTTAATTATTTTTTTCACATTCTGGAAGGTGTTTGTTTTTTGTTTTTGCAAATATTTTGTTTGTGCAAAAATATTTGTACACAGAAAACATTGCATTTTCCACAAGATGCGAAAAAGTGCCAATCTGCTCACTCTCAAGTACAATCCACCCTTGACAGTTGACAATTTTCAACATGTTTTAACTTGTCAGTACCCTCTCACCCTCTGAGGACAAGAATGTCTGTGTATATTCTTACCTCCCTACTCAAAGTAACAAAAATTAAGAAGGTGTCTCCAAAATTTCTTCAAAAGAGCAGATAGAGATCACAAAGAAGGGCAGTCTTCCCCAACTTGGCACCTTTCAGAGGTATTAGACTACAGCTCCCATAATCTGGAGCCAGCTGGCAGGAAATCACAGGATCTGTAATCCAACATACCTGGAAGGAAAACTGAAGAAGGGACTGCCACTGTTAAATAAGCACAGTTGGTGCCTATGCTATGGTTGACAACAGCACAGCATTTCTGAGAAATGATAATCAGATTTCTCCCAACAAAGCATATTATTCTATTTTACAGATGCATCATCCCCAATTTGTGTCCCTCCTCCTTCTAAACTCTAGCATTTTTTCATGATGGACAGAGCACGTTATGGCCTCCAGCTGAGAATTCAAACTGTCAGGAAACATTTAACATGATAGAGGGCAGCCACCCTGACACAAGGCAGGAAAGAGAGATCTGTATATTTATGGTGTTCTACTCAAAGTTTTGCAGTCTGCTGTCCACAGTTTCTTGTTTCTGATTGAGCTGCTGGTTTTCCACTCTCAGAAGCTTTTGGCAGATTTCTCTCCTTTTCTTTCTTCTCCTCCTTCTGCAAATGTCAGAACTTGAGGCTATGTTCTCACTTGTGGAACCCATCAGTTCACAAGACAGCATGAAATAAAAGCTTCCTGTGTTACGTGCCGTTGTCGCCGCTTTGTTGCTCCAGGGCAATTTCTTTACGCTTCATGCAGCAAAGAGGAAGAAATCCTCTAAGTCTCCCATGCATGAATTTTTCCCTCTGATTTTCTTTCCGACTCCCCGCCCCAGCCCCAGTGTGCAACCTGCTGACCTCTGAATGCACCTGGATGGCTGCTTCTTCTGCAGTTCTTGCAGGGCTTGGCAGTTCCTCTGTCTGAAGCACAGGCTGCCAGGTCATACTTAAAGGTCCCCTTTTTGCCCTTTAAATAACATGCTAAATTTGAAGAGAAGGTACTCCTTGCTTCTCACACCTGCTCCCTCCCAGGCTCCTGTCTGCCTTTCTCTCCCCCACCCCACATGCACTGTATACTTGGAGTCCTATTTATTTCAGCAGACAGGGGAGTAGGGTAGACAGAAGAACCAGACAAAAAATGGGCAGAAAAAACCGCAGCTGCCTTGATTATTACTTCAAGTGCTGCATTTTAAGAGGTAATAGGGAAATCTCTGCACTGCAGTTTGGTAGTCCTGTTTGGCCATGACCTTGTCAGATATAGCATAGAGATTAAGAGACTGATCAATTAATTTGGATAACCACAGTTCAAACCCTGATTCTCCCCCACACTCATGTGAGAACCCTGAGCAGGCTATAATTTCCTTCCTTCAGCGCTTTCCCTGGGGTATGGAGGATAACAACACTGTCCTATCATACAAGGGTTATTGTACAACAAGGTGGCAATTTGAAAAGCTAATATTAAGAAAGGTCTAAAGTTCTCTCTCTCCCTATCTCTCTCACCCCATGACCACCATTCTATGCTGGTTTGGTATCTTGTAAACTGCAATCCTGAAGTTTTCAGATTGCAACTTGCATCAGTTCTAGCCAGGATAGCCTAAGGTGAGAGAGTACAGGTATTGTATTCCCACAGTCTCTTGACAGCCATAGTTGCTTCTCTCTGTATTAGACCTAGAGCCCTTTCCCACTATACAATTTTAGCAGTATGGTTTCACTTTAATTGTCTTAGCTGTATCCTATAGAGCCCTGAGGTTTGTAGTTTGGTCAGAGGTACCAGAGAAGCTCTCTGGTTGAGAATTCTACCACCCCCCAAATTGCAAATCCCAGGATCCCACACAATGTTGCCATCATCGTTAAAGAGGAATCATGCTACAGTTGTGTGTTGTGGAGACTCCAAGGTGCTGCATCCTTGTCCCCTAAATAGGTTTAACATCTTTAGTAGCTGTTCTGTCATTTGGACTACAATCCACTCGCTGCCATTAGCTCCATATTTTACCATCTTTTGCCTCAGCGTTCCTTTTGGTCCGGCTAGACAGCAATTCTGTTTGATCTGATTGCAATGAGGACACTTCTAGAACAGCCATATTACCCTAAAATGATAACATTTTTTGTGAACCCTTAATAGAACAGCACCAGTATTAACTTTGCACCCAGCTGGGAAACCTCGAGCAAACATTTAGTATTCTTCCCTTTCTTTTGGTGCTAATCCAATACATCGGCACCTGGCAAGTGCAAACAAAGGTGATTTCTTTCTGCACATGATTAAAATGATTTCCACGAAGTGCAAAGGCTTTTTAAAAAGCCCTTAATACCTCTCTTGGATGATAAATTTCATGTTTGTGACATCTTGGTTGAAACACTGTAACTCTCACCTCAGCTTTCATTTTGCTATTTAGATTTTTTTTATTATATTTTTCAATAAAAAGTTACATCATTATAAAAATATTCACCTTTTGACATTAATCTTCACTGTACTTATACAATCCTCTTATCCCCCCTCACCCTATTCCATGTTTTTGTGTTTTTCCCAAATTATTCCATTTTAATAATTATATATTCTTTTTATATATTATCTATTTCTTGTCCTTCTTCACTCTAACTAGTTTTGAAAATTAAACAAATAAACATCTACTATTTGCAATTATCTACAGTTGTAGCCCACTTTCATTGTTTACTTCTGTAAACCTTTTATCTCTCCTTCCAATTAATCCATTCTGTCACCAGTTTCCATTCTCTATCGAATTCAGAAGGACCTTGATAAACTAGAAAACTGGGGAGAAATTAATAAAATGAAATTCAACAGAGAAAAATGCAAAATTCTACATTTAGGCCACAAATTTCAAATGCACAGGTGTAGGATGGGAGATACTTGGCTCTGCAGTACTATATGTGAAAAAGATCTTGGGATTACTGTTACTTATAATTTGACTATGAGCCAGCAATGAGATGCTGCAGCAAAGAAAGCAAATGCTACCTTAGCCCGCATGAATAGAAGCACAGTTTACAAGTTGAGGGAAGTAATAGTCTCCCTATTTTCTGTGCTGGCCAGGCCTCCTCTGCAGTATTTTGTTCTGGGCACCTCATTTTAAGAAGGATACGGACAAGATGGAGGAGTTCAGTGAAGGGCAATAAAAATTATAAGAGGTATGGAGACCAAGTCATATGAAGACAGGTTGAAGGACTTGGGCATGTTAAGCTTGGTGAAGAGAATATTGAGAGATAACATGAATACACTCTTTAAATACCACAAAGAGGAGGGTACAGGCTTGTTCTCTACTGTCTCAGAGGGTAAAACTGGGTCTAATGGTTTTAAGTTACAGGAAGATAGAATTTGATTGAACATTAGAAGGAACTTTTTGATAATGAGAGTGGTTCAGCAATGGAACCAATTGCCTAGAGAGGCAATGAGGTCTCTTTCTCTGGATGTCTTGGAAAAGAGTCTGGATACATACCCACTGGTGATGCTGTAGCTTGAGATCCTGCATTGAGCACCAGGCTGGACCTAATGGCCCATGGGGCCCCTTCCAACTCTATGCTGCTATGATTGGCTTATACAGGATTTGTTTCTGCTCATCTTGGAGGTGGAGATTTCAGGAATCAAAACAGAGTGGCACCTTGACTTTTGCGAGGGTTTGGGGCACAGAATCTTCACGAAAGTAAAAAAAAAAAATGCAAATAACTCCCCCCTGCCCAAATGACTGCTTCCCCTCCCATTCCCTTCTTGCCTTTTGCTTGGCCCCGTGTGTGTTCCTTCTCTGCATACAGGCAAAAGGCAAGCAAATGGGAGGGAGAGCTCCCCATATGGAGAAAGGGTGTGTGTATCTCCCTTGCATTCTCCCCCTCCCATTCTCTTGCCTTTTGCCCAGGTGTGCTACCTTCCTTCTCTACACCCAGGCAAAAAGCAAGGGAATGGGAGGGGACAGTCCTGTGTGCGGAGAAGGCATACACATGCCTCCCTTGCATTTCTCCCCATTTTCTTGCCTTTTGCTCAGGTGCACTGCCTTCCTTCTCTGCACCTGGGCAAAAGGGAAGGCAGTGGAAGGGGAAAAGGTTGTGTCCCCATTGTCTTGCCTTTTGCCTTAGCACACTGTCTTCCCTCTCCACGCCTGGGCAAAAGACGAGGGAATGGGAAGGAGCAGCCCTGCATGAGGAAAAGTTATGCACGCGCCTCCCCTCATTCTCTCCCTCCCATTCTCTTTCCTTTTGTTCTGGCACACTTGTCTTACTTCCACGTGCCTAGGCAAAAGGGAAGCAAATGGGAGGGGGAGAACGGGGGAAGGCTTGTGTGCCTTCTTTTGGGGCATGGGGGGCTCCCCCCTCTCATTCACTTGTCTTTTGCTCACGTGCAGAGAAGTAAGGCGTGGCACACTCAGACAAAAGGTAGGGGAATGGGGGAGAATCCACTTAGGTCAAACTCATAAACGTAGATGGAGAACTGTACAAAACATTTATGCTACAATTTGCTTATAGGTTGTCCCCAAATTTCCCCCAACATGTATGAGTATCCTCCAACTATACCAGTCTAGCAAGGACAATCTTCACTCATCCCACTTCATTTGTTTTTAAAATGTCTCTCTCTCCTCCTCCAACTTTTTCCCTTCATTTTCGGTTTACTTCAATAGCTGCAAACTAAGTTCAAAGTGCTAGAATAGTTTGTGACCAATTAACTCACAGCAGGAGAGGAGAGAAAGGGGCAGAATTTTGCCCTTCACAGTAAGCTCAGAAGAAGCCAACTGCTGCAGCCTCTGCTACCTTGTATTTTCTTCCTCATTTGTAACTTTTGCCATCTTGACCATATTCTGCTGTTGCAGTTTTTATATGTGAACTGTTGGAGGGTACGATATAAGCACTACTTTACAATCCTGTTCCCATTACAGCAGAGATACAGGCCATTTCCACACTAGCCTGTTATAGTGCTATTATTCCATTTTCAACATCCAATGGAATCCTGGGGTTTGCAGTTTAGGGAGGGGCCAGCCGGCTGGCCAGCTATAACAGGCTAGTGTGGAAATGGCTACAGAATATGCAAGCTTCCCTCTGGCTGTTAGACTACAAATCTTTCATTTCTTATCATTCAGTTAGGTGAGCCAAGGCTATGGGGAGTGGAAACCAACAAATCTAGATGTTTTGCCTTATGGCCTGTTCTTACACTGATTCCCTCATCCACCCACCTTCCCCATCTTTAAATTACCTCAGTGCTTAATAGAGAAGCAAGGGTAAAGTGATTAGCAAAAGAACAGGCCAATGAAGGGCACAGAGAATGATTTCCATCCTGGTGCCTCCAAGCATTGAAAGCATCCATTTAAACATATAACACATTTAAAGATACACCATAAAACCAGGAATATATATTTTTAACTACATTTTAAAATATTTTTTCTGCTTTATCTCAAGGGCTTTACCAAAGTACTATACATTTAAAAACAGAGTGAGCAAGACAAAGAATGGAAAACAACTTTATATCACTCAGATTGCTTAATCACCATCACAGATCAGCACAGGACACATTAGGAGGTGAAACGGGGGATGCCAACCCCGTGTTTTTCTCCTAACAGGAGGAAAGCAGCAGTGGCTTTATAACTGCTGCCTCCTTGCCAATTTGTCTCCCTACTCTTGGTAGGTTTGCCAAGATGTTCTCTCAGGTACTTCCAGGACTGGAAATAAGTCCAGCTGCTGGTGGTGGGAGACCTGAAAGAACAGTTGTGTGTGGAGCTGGGAAAGGGTTAAATGAATTCAAACTCAATTTGTTTAGAGGGTAACAGTCATCATGGGCAGTAGTCTTTGTCTTTGGACTACAGTTCCTATCAGTCCTTGCCAGCATAGCCAAAATGATGATTTATAGCAGCTGCAGTCCAAAAACATTTGAAGTATCATAGGGCCTTTCCACACTACACTGTTATAGTGCTATTATTCCACTTTTAACATCCTATGGAATCCTGAGGTTTGCAGTTTAGGGAAGGGCATTTAGAGTTCTCAGCCAGAGAGCTCTTTGGTCCCAGGAAACTACAAATCCCAGAATCCCTCAGGGTGTTGGAAGTGGAATAATAGCACTATAACTGTGTAGTGCGGAAAAGCCTCTAATTGCCCACTCCATCACAATAGCTAAACTATCTTCTGCACATTCCTAACAACTTAGAATTTTATTTCTTGTTTGTATGTTTGTACCACACCCTTCAGTTTACTAATTTTGAATAAAACAGTTCACACACAATTAACTGTATCATATCAGATGAAAACACAACAGCTTTAAAAATTATAGGAATTAGAGTCTAACAACATATGGAAGGGCACATATTCCCCATCCTTTAGGGATGCTGGGCATGTACCTGAAGGCAGTGTGTAAATATAGTTCAGTGATACATCCTAAGGCACCAGGTCACACCTGAAGCCAAGCGGGGTCAACTTTGGTTAATACTTGGATGGGAGACTGTCAATGAATAGCAGGTGCTGTAGGCTGTATTTCAGGGGGAAGAACAGACAAAACCACCTCTGAGTATTCCTTGCTTTGGAAAACCCTATGAAATCCATGGGGTTGCCATAAGTCAACAGGCAACATGAAGGTACACACACATATGAAAAATGCCTGCTTTCTTTCCTGTGGAAATTATAAGTGTGAAGGTGCTTTCACCTTCAAAAGGTGGAAGGACAGCATTTAAGTAAAATAGGAAATGTGGGTGTGCCAAGGTCCTTTGGGTCACACAGATTATAATCAAAGGGGAATAAAATAAGGTACTGAGGAAATATATGCAAAGTAGGTAAGGTGATGACTTCTCACAAGGCTGTTCTTCTCTCTCTCTTCTTCGCCTCCGTAGGTGATCACTTTCTAGGAGCTGCTAATTTATTCCCAGGACCTAGCTCATTGGAAATGAAAAGCTGAGAGGAGGAAATGGAAAAAGATTGTGCTAAATCATGTGAGTGTCCTCCTTCATATAACATCTAATTCCAATTCTATTCATCTATAATCTCAAAGGAGCTTGGAGAGAAACGTCCACTAATATAATCTTTATTTAGGCCTGCACCCCAAGATCACACATGCCATTTTGGGGTGCAGTCACTCTGCAAACCAGCGGTACTGTGAGGAACACACACACTGTAATCCTTGTTGGGGGCAGGGGGCTGAAGAGGGGAAGCTGCTCTCTTCCACTAGACATCTCCATCTCCGTTTTCTCTATTGCCACCAAAGGCTATTTAAAAACATGTTTTCTATGACAGGTACAAAGAGTTCCAAAGAAGCACAGTGGAACGAATCTCTGAGGAGAGGTATCGCCGGAGTCACAGATGTGCAGCCTGAGGGGAAACTAGCAGGAAGTGACCATTTAAATCCTGGCAGGACAAAGGGTTCATGATTGTATGGCTTGCTGCTTTTTTGTTTTAGTTTCATATCAACACCACACTTCTCCAGCGTCCTTGAGGCATCTTGACAGGAGCAGAGCACATCAAGTTCAGAACAAGGTCAAGCATCCAAGCAAAGCCTATGGCCTGACCCCTAAACACTTCTCAAATTAAAGCAGATAATGCAAATATGCTTTTCCTCACCAGAAATCAATTTTTATAGGCTGGTGTAGCACAGCCAGAAGTAACCACTCAGACCTCAGTCTTAGCACCGTGTAAAAGGAAATGAAAAAGAGGCCTCGTACAATGATGTTTGGTATAAAAACAAGGATATTATGAGCTGATAGTTCCTCCACCCCCACTTTTGGGAGGATATGGCTTTCTGACATGGTCTGCAGATCTGTGTGCAGTAGATTTCATTTGAGTGAGCTTAACTGAAACAAAACTTTGGGGGGAACCAGCTGCACAGATTACAGAGCAGCTACTGAGGTAAACAAACAAACAAACAAACAGTTACCCATTCAAATGCTCCACTTGGTAGGCATGTGGCCCCAATACAGCTATGTGGGAGAAGGCTTTAGGTTTTCCACCTAAAGAACCCCATGTCCTTTTATGTGCAAAGGGGGTTTGTGTTTTCAGTTTCCTCTTGCAGTGCAACAGATGGAAGTAGACATGCAGGTATCTCAATATGTTAAAATCCTGCCAGTCAATTAAGGAGAAATGGGACTGGATATCTTTCCCTTCAAAAAAGCTGATTCGGTGGATTTTAGCTCTTTTGAAAGTATTATGCCTGCCTAGCCCTGGCTGATTAATGCCGACTGAATGTGAATTTGGTTTGTCATTATTCTGTATTGAACTTCACACAGACTCTAAGGTGTTTTTAGATTCTTATATATGGAAAGTTGTTACATTAGCTATTCTCCCAGCACAGACTCATGAGGAGAGTAATGTTTCCAGATGGAAACATTAGCAATTATGCCACTGAGCAGCAATTCACATCTTTTTATGCTTAACAGATTTTCTGCAGTAAGAAAAATGACAAAAGTAGTGGTGTTAAAAATCAAAAGAAGGCTGCAAGTGGAGAACAACATTCAGTGACTAAGATAAGGTAAATGTTGTGATAGAAATTCTTGTGGTGTTCCTGGTGTGAAGCAGCATTCAGGTTGCTATCTCTGATGTGAGAATGAGATCGCTATTTTCAGTTATTAAATGTGAGAGAGTTTGTTTATAGAGTTTGATTTTAAGGACACCTTTTACTGTTGGTACTGCTTATTGTTATGCTTCTATGGGTGGCATTTTAAATAAATATAACTACTGTATTTATAAACTTCTAAATCTTACCTGTATATTTCTTTAAACATGTTTTTATTCAAGCAAGGCTGTAGCCACAAGAGCAATATTATGCACACCTACACAAGAGCCCAAATATACAAATCCTGTAATAAGCACAACAAAGATTTAAAAAAAAAAAGCCGAAGGCTTTCTGTTTTTGCTTATGAAGTTTACACAGATGTAGGTCTCACTATATCTGGTGGGACTTACTCCCATATGAACATGCATACATCTGCAACTTAATAAATGTAATAGTAGTGATTAGAGTTTCATAGATTATGGCAAAAGCTTCAACTGTGTAGTTTATGAGAAACTATGAAACACTCTTAAAGAAATGGGTATGCCACAACATTTAATTAACCTGATGCATAACCTGTACAAAAGATAAAAGGCTATTGTTATGACAGAATATGGAGAAACAGAATGGTTTTCCAATTGGCGGGGAGAGGCCAGGCAGGACTACCTTTTATCATCCTGTCTTTTTAACTTGTATGCTGAACATATCATACATAAACTAGGCTTAGACTTAGAGGAAGGAGGCATGCAAACTGAAGGAAGCAACACCAACAACTTACGATATGCAGATGATACCATACTACAGTACTTCCTCCACATCTGTGAGTTTGACCTTTGTGAATTCGATTATTTGCAAGGCATGCATGTGATTCCTTGCCATTCTCATCCTCCTCCTCTCATTCCTTTGCCTTTTGCAGGGCTTGTGTGCCTTCCTTCTACATGCTCAGAAAGGGAGGGAGGCATGGGTGTCTCCACACCTGGGCAAAAGGCAAGGGAATGAGAGAGGGAACACCACATACAGAAAAGGAATGTGCACATGTGCCTTTCCCCTCCCATTCCCTTGTCTTTTGCCCAGACATGGAGACCACATGCCAAGGCAAAAGGCAAGGGAATGGGAAGATGCCCACATGCCTCCCCCCAATTCCACTGCCTTTTGCCTGGATTGGGAGAAGGAAGGCACATGTGCCAGGGCAAAAGGTGAGGGAATGGGAGGGAAAGCCCTGGAAGGGAAGAAAAGAGGGGGGTTATTTGCAGTTTTCCCACTTTCACAAAGCTTCTGCATACTGAACTCTTGCAAAAAGGGAGGGGCCACTGTATTAACAGAAAATAGCAAAGACTTGCAAGGATTACTGAAGAAAGTCACAGCAAAAAGTGCACAGGCAAGTTTGCAGCTGAACATTAAGAAAACAAAAATAGATGCTTTATATAACCGCAGATGATTTACATAACTTCAAAGTAGACAATGAAGACATTGAAACAGTTTAGGATTTTCTGTACCTTGGCTCAGTCATTAATCAGAATGGAGACTGCAGTCAAGAAATTAAAAGAAGACTAGGACTTGGAAGGGCAGATAAGATCCTGAAGTGTCAAGACATATCATTGAATACTAAGGCCCTTTTCACACCTAACCTTTTCACGCTGCTGGGATGGGGTCCTTGTGCGAGAAGGTTCAGAAGGAATGCTGCCGCGTCACTGCTGCTTCGGCTCCGCAGCTCCTTCCTCCTCGCGTGAGCACCCCGCCTTTTCCATTTGCAGTGCAGCCTGGGACCTCCCAGGCTGCACTGAAGAGAGGACGCGTGACCAGCCTGGCTCCCAAGGCACCGCACACCAGGTAAGTGCATGTGGGGCCCCGGAGCAATGTGCGACCATGCACCATTTTCGGCTTTGAGCCAAAAATGAAAAGATGCGTGCGCGGTCCACATCAGGCCCTTGAGTGTCACATAAATGTGAGTGCATCATGCAGACCGCTCAAGGGGCCCTTTCGCTTCAAAAATGCCGTGCGAAAAGGGCCTAAATTTAGGACTGACCATGCCATTGTATTTCCAATTTCTATGTATGGTTGTGAAAGTTGGACAGTGAAGAAAGCTTACAGGAACAAAATCAATGCCTTTGAAATGTGGTGCTGGAAAAGAATTCTGCAGATACCCTGGACTTCTAAAAAGACAAATGACAGCAAATGAAGCCTAAATGCTCCTTAGAAGCCAAGGTGACTAAAATGAGGCTGTTGTACTTTGACTATATCATAGGAGGACCTGACTCATTAGAAAAAAAAAACAATAATGCTTGGTAAGTAGAAAGTAGTAGGAGAAGAAGAAGATGGCATTACAGATGGACAGACTCAATTAAGGAAGACGTGTCCCAGAATCTGCAAGGCCCAAAGCCAAAAGTTGTTGATGGAGTGGCTTGCGGGTATCTCATCCATAGGGTTGCCATAAGTCAAGATCAACTTGACAGTTAACAAGTGATTAGAGTGTGGTACTAGTGCTTAGAGTCAGCATGGTATAACAGTTTGTGGGCTGCACTAGAATTCTTGGTGGCCATGATTCAAATCCCTGGTCAGCCGTGGAAACCCACTGAGCTTGAGCAAATCACACACTCTCAGCTTCAGGGGAAGACAATGGAAAATCTCTTCAGGGGAAAAAAAAGTAACCAAAAAAACCATCCCGTGATAGGATTGCTAAAAACTGAAGTCACTTTGAAGACACATAACAACAAAAAATGATTATTATTAAAACTATTAATGTTAGTACTCTTTGTAAGAAAAGCCCAAACAGAGATATGTAGATGTACCTGAGCCATATTTGCTATGGGTTGTCATTGCTTTGTATTGAATATATTTTTGAATTCAAAACTTTTAAACTGTAATCATGCTGATTATGTGTGATCAAGACAGGTTGCTCAAGTTAGTAATTAAAAAGATGCTGGGAGCTGGACAGAAGTCCAGCCATGCTGGAAATGGTGGTCTTTGAGGGAACGAAGCTCATGGTCTGGCAGTTGGCCATTGCTAAGGTGGCAGTCCTATCCATATTTAATTGTGAGCAAGCCTCATTTAATCCTGTGGAATTTAACTTTCAAGTACACAAATGTAAGGTTGATCAGCATTATACTGTTTTCTAGCTAGCTACTCCTTCCTCCATTTCCAACAACAACTATCATTTGTTTTCTGCAGCAGATGCAGTTTCCTTCCACCTCTGAGAATGGACAGCTGAAGAGGAAGTTTTCTCCACATCTCTTTTGAGTCTCACAACCCTCTCAATTAAAGTAATACAATTCTGTACAGAGGTAGTTATAGCACTCCCCCACCCACCGCCAGTGAAGCCTACTACAAGTATTTTGCAATAAAATGTGGCAGATTTGTGAAACTTTCCTCAAGCGTCTAATTCAGTTCATACCTCATTTACCAGAAAGAGCTGCCAGATGGGATTCAAACATTCCGAGTCATAGTACCTGGCAGGATCATTTAATCATTCACTTTGCTTAACTAAATACTCTTTCTTTGTGCTGCTCTTTTCTTTCATAGCTGCCTGTCTTTTCCACAGAAACTGTATAGAACATATCGGGCAAAGTACTTCTAGTGCTGAGTGACAGCTATATTGCATGTGGAACAACTCACAAGATTTCTTTTTTAAAATTCACTATTTATCATTATGATTTACCGTGAAAATCCTGAGCAGAAGTTGGACTACAAAAAAAAAGGCAATACAAATGGGGCTTAATTGAAAAGTGTCCTAGGCTGTTGGTCCATCTGAGCTCAGAATTGCATATCCTCCAATATTTCTCAATATTCATGTCCGGCCAAGCACTATTGGAGTGTGGTCACAAAGGCAAAAGTCATTAATGAGGAAGACCAGAGAAGCTAGGAGAGGCTGCAGCTGTTTGCTTTTGCCTGAGCCCACTGTAAAGGGCAAGATTCTATTTCCTTCTTCCTTCCGTCCCTGCTGAGTTACTTGAGTCCAAAGTACTTTTGCTCTTTGAACTCAGTTTGCAGCAACTGTTGTACGCAGAGGACAAACACGGAAGGTGGAAGCCAGAGAGAGGAACTGGGATATTTTGAAAGCAGCTGAAAAGGTGGATGAGAAAGGATTAATCAGAACTGTCCCTGCCAAATTTGGATAGTTAGAAAGCATGATATTATTTTTTGCCCTTTGAATACTGTGCACAGCATCTTTCACTCATACAGGGGTCTGCAGCAAAAGTGAAATGCTTCCATCGCTACCATGCCTCTTCTAATCACTCACCTTGCTTGCTCGTACTGGTTTTGCCTTATCAAGTGATAGACCCCAATAAGGTACACCACCAAGCAGACTCCCGTATCCTATTGTGCATGCTGCATAAAGAATAAGGTAAATGCATAAAAGTGAACCTGCAGCTACCATCACGGCAGTACCTTCTCTAGCCAGTGTTTAACATTATCCTTGGATGAAGCTATCTGTAGCCAAGAGTATCTCATTCTCAAACAGGGATAGGATACCTTAGATCTTCCAGGTATTTTGGACCATCACTCACACACTCAATCATCATTGACCACGTTGGATGGGGCTGAGAGAAGTAGTATCCAAAAACATCTGGAGAGCCAAAGGTTGCTACATCACTGTTCTATAAGGTCAACATGATGTTTATTCTGATAGGATATGTTTCACACAAGATCCAGGGAACCTGCCCTGGTGGGACAGTAAACCATTATTTATTTCCTTTACTTTGGGGGTAAAATTCAGCGTTAATCTCCATTAGAGTACGCCTGCTGAAATTCACAGGTTTTACCATAGTGGTAACTAAACAAGTTGCATTTATTTCAGTGGCCCTACTCTACCTGGGACTAACTGGATTCAGCCCATTTCAAATCCTGATTTATCTTATACTATAGCTAAAAGAAAACTAAGAATCAAAACAGGTAAAACAATACATTGTCAAAGCATAAAATAAAGCTGCAAGTGCATAGCCAAACTACACAGCAGCAGGAGTAAATGCTCTGTCTATAAGATTTTGTAAAATCTAACAAGAATTAGGGGAAAAATAATCAGAAAACAGATACCAGAATGGAAGGTAATCATTACAGAAGGAGAAGCAGCAACAAAATCAGCTAGCCATAAATATCAACCTAAAAATCTGGATTTTTTTTCTTGGCATCTGCAGATATGCAGTCCTGGGGCAGCTGGGCCATTCACCTTTGTTGTTGTTGTTATGTGCTTTCAAGTAGTTTCCAACTTACGGTGACCCTAAGGTGACCCTCTAATGGGTTTTTTTCTGAGGCTGAGAGTATATGACATGACCAGGGTCACCCACTGAGTTCCTGTGGCTGAGCAGGGAATCGAATCCTGGTCTCCAGGGTTGTAGTCCAGTGCTCAAACCACTATGCCACTCTCCCTAGGGACATATAATTTTTCTGTCTCGTTATGGAGAAGGCCATCCTCCTCAACACAAAATACAGTCCTGCCACCTTGCATAAAGAAAAGCAACACAAGAGGCAGCAGAACCTAACTTGTCAAAGAGAAGACATGCACTGCAGACTTGCCAGTTCTCAGGGTTCTGCCCAGAATCTCCTGTTTTCATGAGCTGGTGGGAAGCAGGGTGTCAAAACTTTTCAGTTTTTGAAGAGTCATCGGCAGGTAAGAAACGAGGGCTGTGTGCAGACCTCCACCCAGGACAGCTTTACGCAAGCACATGTTTGTGTCTTTCCTTTTTTTTCTTTTTCTTTTTTCTTGTTTTACTGCACTCTGTTAAAATTATGCTGGTCATTCAGCTGAATGAAATTTGAACATTTTAATTGATTTTAATTGTCAGTCTTCCTCTGTTGCAACTGGTATGGTTTTTTTTGTTTTGTTAAAATAAATGTTCCTTATCCCTGTACAGGTGACAAGGAATAATCCTCACTTTAGCTTGATCTAGGAATAGCCCTTTCAGTAGGATTTCTGTCTTTATTTCCAAGCGGAAAAATACGTTCTGCATGTCTGTGTTTGAATGACAAACTGTGAGCGGCTGTGGTTACAAAAAGCTTAATGGTATCCCTAGGACCCACCTTTATGACCTCAGGCGGGGGCCATGCCCAGCTCTCAGGTTTTGGCCTGGAAATCTCAAGGGCTGGGGTGATCCTAGCCTAACTGTTACAAACATTAACTTTGTCTCCAATCACCACAGGAAATAGTAACTGATGTATAAAATAGAGCCGGCAATTTTCCAGAGCAAGTATCTGCGGCCAAGAGGAGAACAGATTTTGATGTTCTCAAACCAAGACCATATAAATAAAATTCAACCATAAGTCTCTTTATACCCAATTATTTTTCTGGAAGTACTTTTCAGGAAGCACAAGGTCACTAATGTCAGGAAAAAATATACTGTCAGTCTTAAGCTCTCTGAGAGCTTAAAATTCTGGACTTACTTAATGCAATGTTCTCAAGGTAAACCTCAAATCATCCAATACTATGAGGCCTTTAATTGGTTGCTAAAACAGCAGACTCAAACACGCCTTGATGGGCGAAAAGGAAGGGGTTACTGTACTGATCAAGTTTCCCCATCCGATCTAACTGGGCTGCTGCCAGGATGACAGCACAATGAGGATGCTCAAACCCAGCAATGACTGAGCTAAGCAACATATTTTTGAACTGGTGCAGCCCCACCTTGCCGAACCTGTTCAATATTTGATGCTTTCTTCTGTCTTCCTGACCAGAGAAGTGCTGATGGTTTTATTCTGAAAAGCCGCACAGACAGGTAGAGGGCAAGGAGCTTATTAAAAAGGCACGGAGGAAGAAAGGAGAGAGAAAAGAGCAAAGAAAGAGAAAGACATGCATTAGTGATGGGCCATCCCAAGAGAGGGTTCCAGTTGGGAGGAGAACGCATGAGAAGCAGCCAGCCATGCATGAGGATGTAATGTGACAGGTACAAATGTGTACTACACTCTCTGGACGTGTGGGGGAATTAGGAGAGCATACAGGAGGTGTTGGCTCCTACATAGCAGAAGCTGAGCTATGTACTCCCTGTCTGCCCTGTCTGAGTAGGTAAGGGAAGCACTATATAAATGTAAAACTCTGCAGGTAATCAACAAGATAAATTGGCATTAGGAGCATGGGGAGCAATAGGTAGCAGTTTCAAATTGGCTGACAGTCACCTGAGGGCTCCAATGCAACCTTTGTGTGTGGGTGCGTGCGCACGCATGTGTATGTATGTGTGTGTGAGGTGATCATCGCAGTTGTTGTCATCATCTTTTTCCACCAATGCTACATATTTGTGCTTGAGTACACATCATAGAAGTGAAACCAATCAAAATGGTGATAGAGTTTTCTATATTGGGGTTTTCTGTAAGTATGCAGAGGTATACAAACTTGTGAATAAAATGGATTAAGTCCCCCAAATGGCCTGACAAGTACTCTAACGGTCCAGTGGTTCTCAACCTGTGGGTCCCCAGATGTCTGTGGACTTCAGCTCCCAGAAGTCCCAGCCACTATGGTCAATGCTCAGGGCTTCTGGGAGCTGAAGTCCACAAACATCTGGGGACCCACAGGTTGAGAACCACAGACTTGAAGAATGTTGGTGATAGTTATGCAACAGAGATTAAAAATACTGGAGTAATTCATCCCATTGTCTGGAGAGACAGCTTCCAGGTTCATACTGAATACTAAACATACTTGTTGACAGCTTTTCTTTGGGAAAGAGACAGCCTGCTACCCAAATGCAAAAATCTTGGGATTATAAGTGGCTTTCATTTCTGCCCCCATGGGAGAAAGAGAAGGAGAACTTGAGATTGTGTGAATACAGACATATCTCAGTTAGCAAAGCTTCTGACAAAGAAGTTCCTCTTTAAACTGAGTCCTGGTGGCACAGTGGTTAAATGCCAGTACTGCAGCCACAAGGTTGTGAGTTTGATCCTGCTGGGCTCCAAGTGGACTCAGCCTTCCATTTTTCTGCAGGTCGGTAAAATGAGTACACAGCTTGTTGGGGGCAATTAGCTAAACACATTGTAAACTGCTTAGAGAGCACTTAGCTGATAAGCAGTATAAAAATACATATGCTATTGCCATGCTATTGCTACAAAGGACCTTTCCGCATGGCATTTTCCATATGAAAGGGCGCCTGGAGCGTTGCGCAATTGTGAGGAGCAATCTGCACAACGCACTCACAATCGCACAACACTCCAGGGTAGGGCAGGTGCTGATCACACACCTTTTCATTTTTGCCTAGAAGCAGAAAATGGTGCACAATCGCGCATTGCTCCCAGGCCCCACGCGCACTTACCTGGCGTGCGGAGCCTCTGGAGCTGCGCCAGTTGCACTTCCTGTCCCAGGCTGCACTGCGGAAGGAAGAGGCGGGGCTCTTGTGCAAGCAGGCAGCTCGTGCAGAGCCGAAGAACCCCAGACACGAGAGCCTCTCACCAGAGGCTGCTCACGCGATCCTCGCACCCCAGTGCCGGAAGAAGGTAAGGTGCGGAAAGGGCCTGAGACAAACCACCCCACTTTTTCAGTCACTTTGACAATGTTCCAGTTTCTCTCTCCTCTTCCCACTGTCCCCCTTCCTTCCTGACTTCCTTCAATTGCTACAAACTGATTTAAAAGTGCAAAAGAGAGAAAATGGGCAGAATCTTGCCTTTCTCAGTAATCTCAAGGCACAAGCCAAGCACTGCAGCCTGTCCTAGCTTGTGTGTCCTTCTTTATTAATAACTTTTCAAATCTTGACCAGATTTGGATGTTGCTTGGCCACATTTGTCCTGGTTTTTGTCTATGAAATGTTGGAGGCTATGGGATTGTAGAGAAGAAAATTAATGTGAAATTATACAAAAGATATACCAGATCTACTGCTAAATCTTGGGTGATCTGCAGTAGATAGCCAAGACTTTTAAATTCCCAGTTGCCTAACAATAGAGCAAATAAAATCCCCATGTCCTAAATTAGGCTGCTAATTAAAAAAGACAGCTCGGGAAGAAATGAGGATTGGATTTTTGTCCTAGGTTGAGCATGTGTTCAGGGGTACCCTATCTTGATTTCTCTGTATAAATCTGTCCTCCTGAGTAAACTGTTTTGTGCTCTCTCATTCTCTATCTATTTCATACCCCTCTCTTTTAAATTTACTTGACTTATGCTGACTTGATACATGCAGCAGGAGAGGTGTGAAGGTTAGACAATGGATTGTACTACCGCTGGTGTTTACATGAGGGCTGTAAATGTTTCTTTGCATTAAAAATAATTCCCTGTGAATAGAAAGCTACTACAGCAAGAAGGATGGTCCTAGAGCAGTGGTTCTCAACCTTCCTAATGCTGTGACCCCTTAATACAGTTCCTCATGTTGTGGTGACCCCCAACCATAAAATTATTTTTGTTATTTATTTATTTATTTATTTATTATTTAGTTAGTTAGTTAGTTGGCTATTTCCAACATCTAATAGATTGGAAACACTGCCCTAAATCACTGCTCTGTATAGACTTCTAATGCCTAAAAACTGGTAACCCTCCCTCCGTTTTTTTAAGCACAGAAAGCGTCCATCAATGGATTCCCAATGGATCCCATGGATTCCCTTGAGAAGAGAGTAGGGCATCTGCTTTTGTGAAAGTGGACCCTGACTGAGGCAGAATGAGTTTCATATGCAAACTCTTTGTCCCTCTCTCACACACACATACAGAATTAGGAGCTCCTTATTATGTGCAAGTTTGCCTTTTGCCTTTCTCTTTTAATTTATTTTGTTTATTCACCTTTATTCTTCTGTTCCTTTTTTTGCTAATTTTCCCCAGTTCTCTTCAAATATAGATAAGATTAGCTCCCAATCTTCTTTGAATTATTTCATAGTATTTTTGGACAATATTGTTGTTAATTTGTCCATTTCAATTAAATCATATACTTTAATTAACCAATCTTGTATCTCCGGTGTTTCCTCCTGTTTCCATTTACTCGCGTAGTTTGTCCTAGCCGCTATAATCATATGTTAATAACTTTCTTAGGGATCTTTTTCTTAACAATCTTATTCCATCATATATGTTCAACAAGTATATTTCAGGCTGCATCGTAAACGCAATTTTTAATATTTTTATTATCTTATTATGTACTTCCATCCAGAATATTTTTGCCTTCTCGCAGGTCCACCATAAATGATATAAAGTTTGAAGATTTGGTTTCACTGCATTCAGACTGAATTAAATCCAAAAATACACCTGGCATGGGAATAACACTAGATTTTGTAGGCTTATTCCTTACGATTGATGCAACATTCTTGTTTTTATCAATATCGGAAGCGGCACTCTCCAGACTGCCCAGTCCCAGAGTTACCAATACCTTTTCCAGCAAATTTTTAAAAGAATCTGAGGAAAATAATCTCGCTTTATTATCATCTTCTGCACCCTCCTCCTCCTTGGAAATAGAACCATCTGATTTAGTCATTATCCCCATGATCCTCATCCCTTTCAGATTCAGTGTGGATTTGTTCAGAGTGTGAGGACAAAGCAGATCCTTCCACTCTGGTCACTTTGGACCTACAGGTAGACTTTTTTGGTAAACACACACCAGCATCATTTGATTCAGCTTGAATAACTTTGGTATCGTCAGGAAAACCACGTGAAAACAAAGGATTCATGGAAGTAGTTTGTTGACTGCTTACACTCAAATTCAATGGATTGTCCCACTTGCAATACATTTTTTAAACGTGTTATGTATTTTGTGAAATCATGTCACTAATATTGTTTGCCTATTAACATGCACCTCCATTTCTCCAGCAATCCTTTGTCTCACCCTGTCCCTGCTACCCTCAGACACATTCCCCTGGGGAGACACTGAGGACGCGGGAGGTCCAAACCTTACCTCTTTACGTTCCATAGGCATTGCAGGTTGACTCCTAGTGAATAAGGACACCAGACACAATGCTAAGTTGCCCTGCGCCACTGCCTTCGCTAATACAGAAGGGCCAGGACCTGCTGGCCCTTCCTCCCGGCAGAGGCTGCTTGCATGCTTGTGATTGGCTGTGTTGCTGGCAAGCTGGGATTGGTCAGGAGAGCTCCTTCCTCTCAGGGCCCCCTCCCTTGCTTTGTGCTGCTGGCGAGCTGGGATTGGTCAGGAGAGCTCCTTCCTCTCAGGGCCCCCTCCCTTGCTTTGTGCTGCTGGCGAGCTGGGATTGGTCAGGAGAGCTCCTTCCTCTCAGGGCCCCCTCCCTTGCTTTGTGCTGCTGGCGAGCTGGGACTGGTGAGGAGAGCTCCTTCCTCTCAGGGCCCCCTCCCTTGCTTTGTGCTGCTGGCGACTTGGGATTGGTGAGGAGAGCTCCTTCCTCTCAGGGCCCCCTCCCTTGCTTTGTGCTGCTGGCGAGCTGGGATTGGTGAGGAGAGCTCCTTCCTCTCAGGGCCCCCTCCCTTGCTCTCTGAACGGGCCTCTTTCCAACATGGCCGCTGGAGGTTGAAGGAGTGGTTGGGAGCCCTTCTCTGCCGTTCCCAGACTTCACTGCATTCCCAGGTAATTTTCCTTTCGCCTTCTTTTTATTTTATAATACCTATTTTCCGATGGTCTTAGGCGACCCCTGTGGAAAGGTCGTTTGACCCCCAAAGGGGTCGCAACCCACAGGTTGAGAACCGCTGTCCTAGAGCCTGTTGACAGGAAATGCTAGTTTATAACAACTCAAACAACTCAAGTTTCATATAGGGAACCATTAAAAATGAGATGTCCCACCTGCAGAACGAAAATATGTTGTTCTTTCTGCCATCTGATTGTGCTGTGTACAAAGTGTCACAGATACACTTTTACTAAGGTTTCTGATTTTTTTATTCTTGTTTCTAGTCTGGTGGATGGTTGTTTTGGTCTCTCTCAATTTAAACCACTTTGAGCTTGTAGAAAAACGCCATATACATTTTTAAAAGCTAAATTAATTAATTAAAGGATGTAAACTAGGCCTCAGGAACAGCTCTTGGGATGGGTGTGATAAAGCACCAGGACACACCAGGGAAAGAGTTACCTCCATTGCTGGCACTCTGCTGGGCTGATGTTTCTCTCAGCGAGACATGATCTGGTTTCACTGTCACTCCCACTACCACACTGTCAAAAACTGCTCTTTCTACATTTTGCTTTAAAGCATGAGCTTAACATTTCATCTTCTCCTAAGAGAAAAAACAAGAACAACAAAAACTACTAAAACAGCTCTGCCTTTCCAAACACATATGGGGAAAAAGCAGTCTAGAATCATTAATTGTTGTTGATGGGTGCCTTCAAGTTATTTCTGACTTATGGTGACAATAACACAATCCTTTTGCAGAGTTTTCTGGAGCTGAGAGTGTGTGATGCGCCCAGTGGGTTTCCATGTCTGAGGGGGGAATCAAAGCTTGGTCTCCAGAGTCTAATGCTCAAACCACTACACCATGCTGGATCTTGAATCATTAAATACAACCATATATATAATAAAATCATCAGGAGCCATTTCTGCACTAGACTGTTATAGCGCTATGATTCCACTTTCAACATCCTATGGAATCCTGGGTTTTGCAGTTTTGGGAGGGGCCACCTGGCCGCTCCCAAAACTGCAAAACCCAGGATTCCATAGGATGTTGAAAGTGGAATCATAGCGCTATAACTGTCTAGTGCAGAAATGGCCCTGGAGACCAATACCAGAAGAGACAGAGGAGTTGCAGGGAGCAAGGTGGAGATTTTTGCAAAATCTGTACTAATACTGGAGTGTACTTGTTAGTTCCTACTTAATGTCCCAAGTTTCCATTCATAATCACAGAAGCATCCAGAGTTACACATAGCAGAGTTTAGCAACTGGTGACCTGACAGTGAGAATGGCTCATCACAGTTCAAACACAAAGAGTGCTGTGGCACTTTAAAGACTAATCAATTTATTATAACTCAAGCTTTCATGAACTAGAGTACAGTTCATCATATGCAAAATAGAGTCTGCTCAACAAACCTTACTTTTATACTCTTCACAGTACCATGGGACTTTCTTTTGTTTCTCTTCTGCAACATACTAACATAGTTGCCCCTTTGAAAATTACTGCAGCTTAGATTTTTCCACTGTGGTTTTCTAAAGGAGTACTTACACATTCCTTTGTAAATCATCACATGCTGAGTCGTGTGTTTTGGATGCATTAACAGAAGCTAAACATGTGAAACTGCATTTGGCCACATCAATCCTCTTACCCTTTCTTCTCCTATCATTTTTTCTGGGTTCTTCTTAATGCCACATTTCAGACTGAAAGTTTGGAACAGGCATCTCTCATTCATTTGCTTACTGCTGTCAGGAAGCATTTACACTGGTGCTGTGTAAATAAGAGAGTAAAGAAATCACCTTTTAAAAAAGAACAGGAAGAACTCTCTCAACTGCGAGATGAAATTTCAGCTGCTGGTATGGCCAAATATCTCTTAATCTCACAGTTTTAGGATGATGAAAGTAGGATTTGTGTTTAGTTTTTAAAAATGAGAAATGTATGACTTCTGTGGAAAGCAAGGCTTTCTGTGTCATGGAGAAACTGAGAGCTTGATGTCAGTATTTTAGAAAGGCTTGGCATGTTATTAATGGAAATAGCTCATCTAATGAACGATTAAGTTCACTATGGTGTACAGCCAGCACAGTGCAATGGTGAAAATGCAGGAGTCTGCTGTGAGAAAACACCAGTTCAGCTCCTTAGTAACTTATAAAGTGTAAGCTCATTCATACGTATATCTGATAACTGCATGTATATTAGAATTGACATACCACATGTATAGCAGTGTTTAAAGCACAAAGTATCCTTGTTTTTTTTGTTTTTTGTTTAAAAAACACTTAATACTATTTAAAAATTAAACTGGAATGTAAGATAAAATAATACAAAAACCAACAACATGAACAAATGTTAAAAACCTGAAACAATCCATAATAAATGTACCACTTTGTATCCTATGCAAATATATCCTGGCTTTATCAATAGCTCAAAAATGTCTTTTGAAGGAAAGAGCTTTTTCAGTACGCATGCCTTATATCTGAGGATAGTCTGTTCCAAAGAGGGGATGTTATCAATGCGAGAGCCCCCTTCAAGGGAAGCCCTTCTTGATTCCAGATGAATGTAGTTGATGGCTCTAGCAACACCAAGAAAGCTTCATCTAGTGATTTCAGTAGGTAATCAGAGAAGTGAGAGAAGGCACTTGCTCAGGTAAGCCAAGTTGTTTAAGTGTTTGTAAACTAATGAGAAAGGCTTAAATCATGTTTAGGGCTTTATAAATGAGTTACAAGTCCTAAAGTCAAAATCTTAAACTTACAGCAAAGCACACTGGCTGCCAATACTATTCTTTCAATAGGACTGTTTGTGGCAAACTACTCCAGTGAGCAGCCTAGCAGTTACATTCTGCTGCAGCCTTCTTCTTCCAGATCACTCTTATTGGCAGCCCCACCCAGACTGCACTGAAGAAATCCGGCCTCAAAGGTAACTAGCCTCATGGTTACCACTGTGACCCAGCTGTTCCCGTCCAGAAATGGTCATAGCTGGCACACTAGCAGGGGTTGTGCAAAGGTACTATTGCCTAGCTGCCTTGGGCTTTCTGTGACACTGATGGTTCAAGGAATGCTCCCATGCTCCATTCCTGCTCTTTTAGTAAGAGTGCATCACCGTCCAGAATATGGAAAGTGCCCGTTGCCCAGAGCCAGGAAATATTTACCCATAGGCTTCTCTATCAGGTTGAGATTCAGATTCAGTTTACTGACTATCATCCAGCTCACCCCTGTATATAGGTGCTGGTTCAGGTTTTGCACAGGCAGACTTGATTCACATGTTACAGACAAACAGAGCTAGTTGTCATTGGTATACTGACACTATGTTCCAGTGTACTGCTGGTAATTATCCCCAATCTGTTAAATGTATGTGTCTGTGTCTGTGTGTGTATCTTGCATGAGTTGGACTTTTTAAAAGTGAAGAGAGGAGGAGGAGATGTACACCACTTGCCCACTTTGTCAAAAGGTAGGTCGCCTGTCATCCTATGAGGCTGTGGTCTTCTTTCCTAAGAAGCCTGTGCAGGTTGCAAAATTATCCAAGCACTTTCTTTAGAGAGCAGACTAAAGACAGCACTCCATCCTTATACCCATGGTTCTAACTTTAGATGTAAGAGGAAAGTACGGTTAATTAACCCAAGACATATGGGCTATGCAGGATTCATGCATTATCTACATCAGAACCTGGTCATTAACTGCCCCTCTAAAAGAAGTTTCCAACCAGAAATGTCCCATTTTCCAGTGGGGATGCCATGCCCAAGAGGACAGGTCATCATACAGTATTTTGTTCCTTTTGTGAGCTGCAATCACATAAGCTCCTTTTGTGAGCCACAATCTACAGCTCCTAAAGAAAATTAGGCTTTTCTTTTAGCAAGCATCTTTAAAACAGACATTATGGTTAGTTTATTCCTCCTGCAGTTTGCAGATAGCAAGTCTCATAAGAATAAAGAAAACTATTTGCCATTTGTGGAAAGGGGAAATTACTAAAAACACACTACAGAGAGAGAAATAGTAGCCACTTGTGTCCAGACTTTCATTCAGATATCTTCAAATGAAGCAAACTTTTTAATTAAGGTTCACAGCTCCCTTGAGCAAGAAGTATTATTAGCTGCTATTAACAGATGGAACAAAAGTAAAAAGGAAATGGGGGAAAAAAGAGTTGGAAAATAGACTGAATGGAAACTTTACAGCATGAAGAAAGAAGAGAGGTCTTAAAAAAAAAAGATAACCAGACTCAAGAGGATGGTCTGTCTGTGGACCATCTGGAGAAATGAAACAAAATGGCAAAACGATTTGACACTGCATACCTCTAGCGTGAGGTCCAACTGTTTAAAATGAACTTGAATAAAATCTCTTTGTGTAATATGTTCTTACGGCACAGACTCTGGTTAGTTCTTGCATCCTGTGCAACACTGTATTCTTCCTGTATTCTGTTAAGAAAAAAGCCTTTGTCTGAAAAAGGACGATTCAGTTGCAAACTCTAAGATGAGAAGATGAAATATCCCAGGAGATTACTGATTTTGATCTGTTTTTGAAATATGGAGGCTTCTGAGTGATACAGAGCTGTTTTCTTGGCTAACCCAAATACAGTATTATAAACGCAAAACCTTTTAGGCGCTTCAGAAATACCGTAGGCTGGTATGGACAATCTATGTCCAGCGGAGAACCAAGATCGGGCCTTGCTGTTTTCTCCACTAGGCTCCCTTATCCTGACTCCTAAACTACCAGATGTCTCTCTTTGGGTATAATACCTGAATACAGTAAACGTGTGTGAAGTCTAACATATGTGTTTACAAACTGCCTAGTTGATTCCTAGGCCATTTCCACCCTAGACTATTGTTATAGTGCTATTATTCCATTTTCAACATCCTATGGAATCCAGGATTCCATAGGATGTTGAAAGAGGAATAATAGCACTATAACAGTCTAGGGTGGAAATGGCCCTAAAATTCATTTGAGATCTGTCTGCTGTGCAAAGCAATTTGGGAAACCCCATGCAAATATTATCTCAAAGGGTAGATACATCCTGCATTCTCATTGGGAAGATGAAAGAGCAGAACAGATACTGTCTCACATGGTGAAAAGATAATTCAGATGTGACTAGTGGCACAGTTTTTAAATGCTAAGCCTCTGAAAGACAGATAATGGAGTCAAGTACATTTAGGACCTCTCAAATTGTCTTCAGTGTTCACCATTGAAAAACATTTTAGGGAGAATCGTTTTAGCCGCTTCTGAGCCATTCTGTTTTAAGAACTCAGAAAATTAGCCGTTAAAACTCACACTTTATATTATACTATATTGGCCAATTAAAAAAAATCAAAAATATGACTGCTTTTAAAAAAAAAATTCTTGTGTCCAGGAAATACAAACTTTACTTTGGATATTGAATTTCAGGATTTGTCCTAATATTTTTACACTATCATCAGCAAGTTGTTTTGCCCTACAAATTCAATCTGTCCACAAATGAAGGTATAAATCTAATTGCCAGTACTTATCAGAGTAGTTTAATGAACCAATTGCTGAATGATAACACATACATACATTCCATTTTTTCAGTGAGTCTGCACTAGTTGGGCCAAACAATTGCACTTGGACAGAAGGCTGCCATCGCTGTTTCCTTATCTAACTCCATCATTGCTCAGCCAACTCTTCTCTCTATATCCACTGATCATTTCCTGCCGCTTTCAGATACGGAAAGGTACATGAAGGCGCCACTATGACAACTCACATTTTCAAGGGAATGCAATTAAGTAAAAGCTGATGGGGAACATGACAAGAAGAACAAGGACATGGAGAAACTAAGACTAATAGAAGATCTGGATACAAGATTAGAAATCTATTGTGATGCTTATCCTTTACCCATAGGAGGTAAATTGCTCTAAGAAACAGCAGCTCTCTTAAGGAACGTTCCTTTGCATATGAAGTTTACATTTTTGGTGTGTTGAAGTTAAACAAGTGCAACACACATACAAACACCACCCCACTGTGCCAAGGCGCCCTGGCACTGCCTGGGAATGGGTAGAGATATAGTATCTGCCATCGGGGTCCCTGAAAATAACCTACTATTCTTTTTGTAAAGGAAGGCTTGGAAGATTCTGTGAAAGATCCTTCTGTCACAGTCTTTATTCATCTCACAAAGGCAAAGGCCATGACAAAGTGCACAAAAGAAATTCTTACATATGCAGTTTTGGGCCATTTCCACACTAGCCTGTTATAGTGCTATTATTCCACTTTCAACATCCTATGGAATCCTAGGGTTTGCAGTTTAGGGAGGGGGCTCTGAGAGACCTATGTCACGCCTTTGAGGCCCCTCCCTAAACTGCAAACTCCAGATTCCATAGGAAGTTGAAAATGGAAAAATAGCACTATAACAATCTAGTGTGGAAATGGCCTTAATTACAAATCAGTCATATTCACATTTAAAAGGAAGTCATGTTAGTAAGTATTGCTGCTTCCACTCTGATAACAATACAATGACCCAATATTCATTATGGAATCAGTATTTAATAATAAGTGTATTTAATTTTAAAATCTATGAAACATTTAAAGACTGACAACTGCAATGTTACAAAAGTGCTGAGCCAAAAACTACTCACAGCTGAACATTTGGGCCACATCAAATATCGCCTCTCCTTTCAACCATTTTTGTTATCTCTTGGGAACATTTCACTTACGCATTTACACCACTCTGTCTCCCTCTCCTTTTACATTTTTTCAGTGACAACATCATATAACAAACCCTGCTGGCTAAGATTCATAGGCTCAACAAATGCACTGCATACCCTCCAATATTTCACATATGAAAACTGGGATATGTGCAGCCAAGTAGCAGCAGAGTTTGGTCAAGATGGCAAAAACTGTTATTGAGGAAGAACACACAAGTTAGGAAACAGTACAGTAGTTTACACTTGTTTGGGTCTACAAGGAAGGGCAAGACTTCTCCCTTTTCCTCTCCCCCAAGTGCAAACTACTTTTGCACTTTTAGCTCAGTTTGCAGCAACCGAAGTAAGCTAAGAACAAAGGGAGAAACAGAGAGGAATAGAGAGAAAACTGGGACATCTTAAAAGCAGCTGAAAAGCTGGAACGGCAGAGAATTAACTGGGACAGTCCCTGCCATATTGGGACAGTGGAATGGTATGACACATTTGGCACTCGGCATGCAGGTATAGCTACATAGCTGCCTTAAATGCAAGTGGAAGGCATTAAAATGGGATATAAATAAGAAATACATACACACAGAGAACATCATGATGTCATTCCATTCACCACAGGATTCCACCCTGAATGTAAGGGATTATCTGTGTAGCTACCATAGAAAGCATAAACTACAGTAGGGGTCCTATTGACAGGACTGGGGGGAAATGGTGAATAATAATGTAAAATGCTCTAGCCACCTCATCAGACAAGGTGAGAAAACCTAGGTTTCAGTGAAAACTTTGTAAAATAAGAGGTCTGGCTGGCTGACGATTAGTAGTAGTAATGTTTGCCAAAATGAAAACTGAAGAAGGTTCCTGTACCTTTACCGGTTGTGGAGAAAAGGAAATTTCAGCAATAGCATGTGTATTTCTATACTGCTTATCAGCTAACTGCTCTCTAAGCGGTTTACAATGTTTTTAGCTAATTGCCCCCAACAAGCTGAGTACTCATTTTACCAACCTATGGATGGATGGAAGGCTGAGTCAAGCTGGAGCCTGGCAGGATCGAACTCACAACTTTGTGGCTGCAGGACCAACGTTTAACCACTCTGCCACCAGGACTCCTGATGTTGTTTGTTGTTTAAGTTAACAAACAACACCAGCTGAAACCTCATCTCCTAGATAACCTTTAAAAATATAGGAACCCTCTCCAGTTTTCACTCTGGCAACTCTAATTAGTACTAGTGGTAGTAACAATAGTAGTAGCAATAGCATCAGCAACTTTCTTAATTAACTTAACATGTCCCCAAAGAGAAACTTAAATGCTTCCAGTCTTTGTTCTACTTCCTTGCTCCCATTTTTTTCCTCTCAGCCTACCATGGTCACAGGGACAAGGTTAAAAACTGGGAAGAAGCTCAAAGATCTAACACTCCTCATGCCCATCAGTTACAATCTGTTTGGATGTATTGTAGGATTTGCAGTTTTTCCAAGTACTGTTTCCAGGATTTTCCAAACACTAGCTAGAGGGCTACATTATAAGGGTGGAAAGGGCTATGTTACACAGGGCACTAAGTGATTCACATTCATTCTAACAACTTCTAGCTCTTAACTGTGAGACTTCAATTGATTCTCAGATGCTGAATAATCAGTGGCAGTGTCTGTGGCCAAAGGGATTGTCCTGCATGTATGCTAATTTCTGGCATTAGATTGCCCTCAGGACCTGTTTATTTCCTTGTATATTTTACTGTCAGAGGACTAACATCATCACTCCATATGAGGTGCATGGTTGGGGATCAGGCAGAAGCAAAAACAGGCTTAGCAAGAAGAGATACAGATGCACCTCCAACTCATATCTAAGAACTTGTTTACATATCCATCACCTGCTATTGTTTGCCTTTTTCTTCCTTGTTCTTTCTTCCCTGCACTCATAATCTAGACTATATGGGCAGGCTGCATTCCTGGCCGCTGGATGCCTGCGAAGGCAGCAGTCAGTGAAATCAGACCTGCTTTGATTTCACTGGCTGCCACAGCTCGGCTGGGCGCAAGCCTGCAGGCTTTCTTTGGGTCAAGTGGGGGAAGTATTTCATCTCCCACACCTATCCAGATCTGCCTCTTCTGCTCTGGCAGCTTCCTGCTCACCCACCCTTTGTATTGTTCGATCTGTATGTTGCATGTTGCTACTTTCCATCACAACTTTTGGGGTGGTTGCATGGGTCTTGGATCCAGGTTGGTGGGTACTAAAGGCCTCTTGGCATTGGTACAGCGGTCCATCTCAGGCTTCAGGGGGTGCAAGCTGGTTGCAGGCATGTCCAGCTCAAGGGATCAGACTTTCTCCTGCACCCTCTGGTGGCAGGGATTCTCATCCATCAGGCCACCCCTTGCCATCCCTTGGGATTCCCGCTTTGCAAATTTGTCACTGTTGGGGAGAATTTCTGTGGTGAAAATGAACATTTTGCCTAGAATGATGTTCCTATTTTAGTCTATACTTGTTTTGATTTAAGCAATGGCAAAAAAGAAAAAAAATCAAAATTTGTTTGGCAAGTGAAAAAAACATGAGTTAAATATAAAGTACTACAAGATGAAAAGGAAAGAGGAGGATTGTGTTTACCTAATTTGCAATTATATTTTGCAGCCTGCTGTTTGGCTTGAATGAAAGCAAGGGTGAAGCTGAGAAATAAAACATTATTAGTCTCAGAGGGAAATGATCTGAAGTTTGGATAGCATGGATGCTTATGGTACAATAAATTTAAAGTAAGTGTAGATTTTAAAAAGCATTTTTGTGAGAAGTGCTTTATTGAGAACTAGTGTCTACACCCGGTGTTGCCCAGGATTTTATTTTCTCATAAGTAATACTTGTTAGAAAGATCTGAGATCCTGTGTCTCTAATGTCCAGTACCTGTAACTTTTCCCTATATTCCCCATTTTTTTGTTTTTTACTAATACATTTTTATTTTATTAAGCACAAACAACAAAGAACAGCACAACAAGAAAAACCATACAATCTACACAAAATTAAAACATGAACTAACAATACAGACAATAGTAACAATACATAATTCCATATAAGATAAGATAGGATGACATAACATAACTGAAAATAACTAAAAGGGTTGGTTCCTGCCCTGCTGCAAACAGTCCATATTACTTAAAGACTTACACCTAAGTATTAAATCTATCCTTAATACAATAACCATGGCCACTTCTGCACTATGCTGCAATAGTGCTATTATTCTACTTTCAATATCCTGTGGAATCCTGGAGTTTGTAGTTTAGGGAGGGGCCTTTAGACTTCTCAGCCAGAGAATTCTTTGGCCTCACTAAACTACAAAACCCTAGAATTCCACAGGAGGTTGAAAATGGAATAACAGCACTATAAACAGGACAGAAATGGCCTATTATTTGCTACTAATAATTTATCACTAATCACTTATTATAATTATTTGCTTAGTTAACTTATTTGAATACTTGTCTACTTACTTATAATCTACTTACTTATAATTTTCCAAATTAAATCACTGTTAACCTATTCTCTATTCTCTATTAATTCTATATTGTAATCTCTCTCTCTCTCTCTCTCTCTATAAATAAAATATAAGTTCCAGTAATATAATGTAATATATACTCTCTCTATATATATTCTATATTAATTCCAGTACTATAATGTTATCCTATAATAGCTGTGATTCAGCAAGATAATAGTACTAATAATCAATAATAAAAAATAATGATAAACATCAAGAATTAATAATCACCAATCAAGCAACCAACAGAATACAGCTTTAAATTCTAATTTTATACTTCTCTAGTGATATAAATTCAAAATTTTAACTTTAAAAAGCTATTGTCATTAGATCACCTTCACTTTTCCTTTAAAATAATCAAGCAACCATTTGCATTCAAACACAATTTCATTCTGAATTCTGCCTTTTAACCAGTACATGAAATTGTCCATTTCAGCAATTCCCATCAGTCTGTTTAACCACTCATCCACTATTGGTAAGTCCATTTTTCCCCAATATGTTGCATATACCAGTCTTGCTGCTAATAGCATATGTGGACCAATGTATGTTGTTTCTTGTCCACAACTGTATCTTTTTCCAAAATTCCTAATAAATATAATTTGGGTTTTCTAGGTATTTGAGACTTCAGTATCTTTTGCATCATATTTTGAATCTTCATCCAAAACTGAATCTTATCCGCCACATGTGGTACAAGGACCCAAAATTGTAACTCTGTAACTTTTAATGTATTTTAGAAAAAATCTTTTTAATGAAATTATTTTTAAAAAATTCTAGACTATATGCTCCCTTAGGTTAAAGACAGAGAAAGAGAGAGAGAGAGAGAGAGAATTAAAACTGTGACAATGGTGGAAACTACGTGGCTCTCCAGATGTTGCTGAATGGCAACTCCCAGCATCCCTTTACAAGTGACCGTGCTGGCTAGGGATGCTGAGTTGCATTTCAACCACATTTGGAGCACACAAGAGGCAGGTTCAAAGCAAACAAAATCCCTTCATTTATTATTAGTTCTTTTTTTTCCCTCCTTGCTTTCCATGCCTCGCTGTCATGGGAGTTTGGTTCTGAAGACTACAAAAAACTCTAGGCGGTGAATCTTGGGGGGGGGTGCTCCAGATGTTGTGCCTTGTAGCCCCGGAGCCTCAGCCAGCATTGCCAATGGCCAGGAATTCTGGGAGTTGATGCCAAGCAACATCTGGACCCTCCATGATTGAGAAGCATTGTTCTAAAGGGACAAAACACAAACTGGGGAAAGGCTATAGATGTTGGGATATAATAGCACCCAAAATACTAATGGTGCAACATCACCGCCTATAGCAAAGAAGTCAATTCTCCACATCTAGATGGGCTTTCACCCTAATAAGAAAAGAGGATGCTTGCGCCAGTTGCACTATGGGGAGAGTGAGGTGACCACTTCAGGCAGCTGGTTTGCAGTGTTATTAATAACTTGACTATGCAACTTGACTTAGAATTTGGGCATGGGGCATCATTTGCTTCTCTACCTCAGTATGAAAAATATCTTCATCTAGTCATTTAAAAAAAGTATCTACTACCTGTCAGGAATCTCTCGCTGCTGGGTCGCAGCCAGCAAGGAAGGAGAGAGGTTAGGAACACTTGAGGAGTCCCAAATGTTAGAAACCCAAATTTATCCAGAACTACCTAGAGAACACCAGAAGAGGGGAAGGGGGTCCCTAAAGGGCATCCAGTCCAACCCCCAAAGTGAGGCAGGAAATAAATCCACAGGGAAAGGTGTGACAGCCCTGCCGGGCAGGCTGCCTGGACTCCAGCAGAAAATCCTGTGGGGAAAGTGGAGAGAAGGGTCCCCCTTTCTTAGGGTTAAGTCTTGGAGACCCCCAAGGAGAGACCAAGACCCTGGGGCACAGCAGCTAGAAAGAGGGGCCCCAAGAAGCCATCCAGGCCCAAAAAGGGGGGACCCCAAATCCTGCCAGAAAGGGGGCATGGAAGAAAGGGCACCAGGAACACGCAAGTCAAGCCAGGTCAAGGTCCAGTCCAAAGGTTCAGGAAGCAGAGATCCATCCGGAGGGTTTCAGGGAGCAGGAGACACAAAGGTTGTGAGGGCTTGCTAATAATTTGCTGCAAGCAAGGAGCAGCCACGCCGGCAGACTTAAATAGCCCCTGTCAGCAGGTGCTGCTTGTTATTGTTTCCTCAGTCTAATCCAAGCAGCCTCCTGCTCAGCAGCCCATTTCAGCCTTCTGCGGGATTGAGGGCTGATGGGCAGAGCTGGCTGCAACTCCTCTGCATCACTGCTGATTCCCTCTCTGTCATGAGCTGCCTGGGGCAACTCAGTCTCTGTTTGACCTTCCAGTGCAGGGGATGTTTGCAGGTTGACTTGCTCACTCACTGGCTCGGCCCCTTGCACAATCAGTTGCCCTTCAATCACAGCATCATGATCTATCACACTACGCATCCTTTCAGAAACACTGGAAGAGAATCTGAACAACTCTGCTCACTGTCCCCTGCACAATCAGTTACTCTTCAATCACAGCATCATTATCTATCACACTACCCATCCTTCCAGAAACACTGAAAGAGAATCTGAACAACTCTGCCCACGGTCCTCTAAGCATAGAAAACCTGAAGACTGATCATATCTGCTTCACCTCGTGCTGCCAGCAGAAAGCAGCATAAATGCACCGACCTTTTGCCAGCCAGAAATGAAAGTGGGATGAGCTGAAAAGTGGCCTGTATCCTAAAAGAAAGGGAGGGGATTGTGGTGCATGGATGGACACTCCTGTGACCTGTATCCTCTGAGCCCTATTTCCCCAATGTGAAGGATTTTTAAGGCTCCGAGGGGAGACTGTCCCATCACAATTCAATTTCAGATGAATGAAAGAGGCAGAGGCTAACAGTATTCACTTTACTTGTGAAAACATTCACTAAATACAGCTGCCTGCTGTTACTATTAGTCATTATTAACAAATAGCCTGTGAATATGGCTATTTGGCACAGGCAGATAATACCTCATTGAACATAGTTTTGAGCCATTGAACAGGATTATGACAGGAGCAGATTAACTGAGCCAGAAGAAATGCTGCAACTTCCTTTATGGCTAGTGGCCAAGGTGCCTGGTGGAAATGTTACCTTTTTGTTTTACAGACGCCAGGATATCCTGAACAGTAGCTCTACTGGTTAGAGGATTCTGGGAGTTGTAGTTCAATAAAAATACCCTTACCAAGCTATATTCTTATGGTTAGGGAGGTTGCTGGTTGATTTCTCCCAGTAGATGGATCTTCTCCAAAAATTTTCAGAAAGCCATCTCCCCCTGGTCCCCAACCTCCTAGGTAAGGATGGTATAATTTATCTGAATGGGAAAAAATCTTCATGGAAAAAGAGACAAAAGAAATTGTCATATTGACTCAGGAGTGAGAAACAATTCTACATATAGAAAGAGGGAGCTGACATTTAGGACCACTTTGAGGGCTGGTTCCATTTCTAGCAGTGGAAGGTAGTGGAGTTTTCTGTGGGAGTGTCTTAAGCATTCTGTCTCCACCCGTATTGTATAATCTAAATAAACTCCAGTACTAGAATATACAGAGCCAGCATGGTGTAGCAGTGTGAAGGCTGGACTACAATTCTGGAGACAAGGGTTCAATTCCCTACTTGGCCATGGGAACCTACTGAGTGACCTTGGGGACATCACACACTCTCAGCTCCCACTCAAAAAACCCATGATAGGATTGCTTTAGGATAACCATAAGTCAGAAACAACTTGAAGGCAAGCAGCAACAACTATAATATACCACACACTTCCTTCAAAAGGGAAAGCAAAACCGTTTTACATGGAACTTCTCACCACACAGAGAAGTGAGTCAAGTGTACAACAACATACATATATAAATACATATCTTTTTTTTAATTATTCTTTATTGACAAAATACGTAAATAAAACAAGATTGATTACACATAATAACAAAGAGTTGTTTCGAATCAACAAATATCTTCTCATATAGTGTCTTGGAAAATGGAAAAAAAGAGATAATCATCCAAATGAACGAATACAAAAACAGACATATGTATATATTATAACTCAACTTCCTTTTGTTTGAACTTCACCTCGTCTTGAAAAATTAAAAAGATAAACTGCATGTAACCTAAACTTCCTTTTTGTGTATGTTTTTTCCTTTGTCTTCTCTGTGCTAATTAAACATGTTCCTCTTTATTTACTTATTTATTTATCATCTTATACATACACACATACTTATACCTACTTATACATATTTGTTCTTACTCTCCAGGCAAAGTTACAAATTTACAAAAGAAAGAACTTCTACCTCATAGTAAGATATTATCCATGATATGGATTACTACGATTCATTCAATCATCAGATTACCCATTTTTGCCAGAGGAATTTTGTGATTAGATCCCATTCTTTCAGTATCTTATCTGATTTCCCTTTTAATTTTCTTTCATCTCGAGTATTTTAGACATCCATTGATCTAATGAAGGAATTTCTGTTAATTTCCAAGATTCTGCCAATAACCAGTAAACAGGTACAGTAACACTCTCCAGTATTTTTTTTTTTGGTTGGGTCTATGTTCTGAGTCATATTTAATAAGAAAAACTCTGGAGAGAGGGAGATCTGAATACCAAGTATCTCCATTAGGGCTATACTTAACTGCACCCATTTTTTTTTAATTTTTCAGCAACCACATATGTATAAAGGTTCCGGTTTCCTCTTGACATTTCCAGCATTTATTCTGATGCATATTATACATTTTATTTAATTTGGTTGATGTTAAGTTCCATTTATAAAACATCTTGAAATAATTTTTTTTGAGATCTTGAGATAACGTGAATCTGAGAGACAGTTTCCAAGATGTTTCCTAATGTTCTAGTTCAATTTCATGACCTTACATTTCAATCACTTAATCTACCTTCATTTTCTGTGAAGATGAAAGCACAGTGGGTGACTCAAGAATTGTCTCTCTGCCCCCAAACACCAATCATGAGTTATAATCCTGAGCCTCTGTATTACAAGGACATTGGAGTGTCATAGAAGTGCTCTACGTGCTTAAATACACATTATGATGTGGCAGCTTTTACCCCAATGGGCTATCTGCCATCTGTCTTTGCATTATGCTAAAAGAAAAAGAAACAAATGGGACAGTGGGGAGAGGGTGAATTGCAAAAGCCTCTAGTATACTTTTGGCTGAAACCTCTGCTTCATGTTTCACTAAACTTTCAGGTCACGCTATCACTGCATTTTTGTACTCTACTGGTTTGTATAATAAAACTACTGAAAGTGTCCAGCTTTGGACAAATTGGAATTACCTTTCGTTTGTACAAGTGAGACATTTAGCATTTTTACAGGACAGCTGCCTAGCTCGTCCAAGTGAAACCATGGCTACTATACAAGCCTGTTGCCACAGTATTCCTCTGTCCCTGTGTAAGGGAGCTGTCTAGTTCATGCCCAGGGAGCGCGTTCCACAGCAGGGAATAACCCTGTGTCCCACCCCAGCTTGAAATGGTGTCAACTGCAAACCTCTGTCCTGATTAGGAAAATCTGCCAACTATTGACTGAAGGTAGAACTTCAGGCCTCAAATAAATGGATATAGCTAAGTTTATTTAAATTAACGCATGGGGTCTTACCAAGTATCTAGGTTTCATGGTTTTGGCACCCTGGCACTGAAACACACACCCATACATTTTTTTTTATTATTGTTATAGAGGTCTATGTCATTTATTTATACCAATTGGTTAAAACAATAGTTTTAACTACTGTTGAATTTTAATTTTTTTACTCTATTTTTGACTAATTGTTTTGATTATTACTTCACAGAAAACCAGCAGATAAAGTTGGCAGAGCAGCTGTTATCATGACACAGACCTGTGGCAGTTTTTTGGCAGAAGCAATGGGCAAAATATTGTTGGTAAGGACAGGAGACAAGAAGGAAGGGACAGAGGACTTCACAAGAGGCATTTGGTGGCCCCCATGTCAATGGCATATTGAATCATCTCCAGGTTTTAACCCAAGCTTTAAAGCTCCAAGGTGAGCTCTGTCCCTAAATTCAGCCCTTTGGATAGCTTATTTAATGTTAAGGCTAAAACTCAGAACAGATTTAAAGTCAAAGGCTTTCATGGCCAGAATCCATAGGTTGTTGTGGGTTTTCTGGGCTTTGAGGCCATGTTCTGTTAGTATTTTCTCCTGACATTTCGCCTGCATCTGTGGCTGACATCTTCAGAGGATATGGTGGCATGGAAGTGAAACAGAGTATATATACTTGTGTAGTCCCCCAGGTGGGAGGGAGCAATTTGTATGTGTTACAGTTGGCCTACTGTTAAATGGAATATCCCCCAGGGTTGTTAGTCAGGGGATATGCCTAACAGTGCGTTAAGTACATTAGCAACCCTGGGTTGCCTCCGAGAATGAAGGGAGAGCAATGGCCCTGCCTCTTCCTGCTGCAGCACAGCCGGCCACTGTCCCAGGCTGTGCTGGGGCAAGAAGCGCAGCCATTGCGCTTTCAGACCCTCCATACACTGTGCGGGATGGCAGCACAATCGTGGGTTATTGACAGGGGAAACCCATCAATTATTTAATCTGTGATCATGCTGCCTGGGGATGGGAGAAGGACAGGACCGCAATGATGTCATGTGTAACAGTTGTCACGGTTCCATCCTTCTCCCATCCCTATAGTGGGATGACAATATCTTGCAGAAAGGGCCTGAACATGGGAGGTGTTATAGCCATATGGGGAGAGTGAGGAGGGAGAAAGCCAGGACTGCATTTAATAAACTACGTATTATTATCACAGCCACGTTTAAAGCCTAACTGCTCTTCCCAGTGATATAGCAAAGTGTCTAAGAGGGGAAAAAAACCCAACAACAACAACTTTATGTAGAGACTTAGTTGAAGTAGAGTGGGAATACTAATAGCAGCAATATCCTAGGAAGAGTGTAGGGATGTGAGGTGATATAGCCAAAGCGGTAGTAAGTTCTGTGATCACCATATAACGGAATTATCACTGTGATGCCCAAAAATTGATATGTCAGATAGAACACTATTGTGACCTGGGCTTACAAGGTATATGGTTGCTTAGAAGACTGTGGATATTTTGCATTGCATAGCCAGTGTACTGAGTTATTGGAAAGCCTTGATACAAATCTTCCCTGGTGTCAGGGAAATTGATGATACTCTGCCATCCATCTCAATTTGCTAAGGAAGGGAAGAAACTGCCAGGGAAGCCTTGCGGTGGTGGCAGAAGGGAGAACAGAATGGTGACTTGGGCCCAAAGTTGGAGGAATCTGGGTTTAGCTTCTCATGTGATGTAGAATTCTGACATGGGGAATTTGATATTCAGAACTCCTTTGTTTTCAAATTCCTCTTTATAACTAGAATGATATGCTTTGAGATGATTATCAAAAATGCTTATTGTAAAGAAGAAAACGCACATTGTTCAAGAGGTGACACCAAAATCGCTCAGTTGTCCCTCTGTCATCAGGTCATCCATCACACACTTTTAGTATACTTGTGCTGTTTCAATGATACAGTGCTCACAGGCTCTGTTAGTTCATAGAAATCAAAATCTTACACTGACTATCCACAGCTTGGATCCCAAGACAAAGTTCACTTCAGGAAATTTATGTAAGGAGTCCATTCCTTCCTCTATCCTACAGCTCCTTGTGCTCTTGAAGAGGCTCTCTGGTGGGTTGTGGAGGAACACCTACAGGAAGTGGGATGGGAAACACTGGGCTACTGGGAGATGGGAAAATCACATCTAATTGGTCTTGGACTGCGAAATAAAAGTTTCCCATCCCCTCAAGTAGTCCCACCAATTAGATCCATCACAGATTCTTCAGGAGGAATCCTCCCCACTTTCTAGAAAGGCTTAATGGAGACTGAAGGTGGCTGAAGGAGGAAGGAGAGGACATTTTTCTTCTGTGAACTTCCTTAGCCTTACTCTTCTTAGGGTCCAAGCTAATTCCTTTTGTAGGGCACATATAGAATTACCTTTGTTTTGTAATTAGTCAGCCTATGTAATGACACCTTCCAGTGTCTACAAATGGTTCTTTTGTGTCCACAGAAAAAGCCAATACTTTGCAGCAATCACCTCTGGCAGTTAAAGAAGAGCTTTCCTTTCATGCAGACAGTGAGCTTCCTTAAGCCCTTCAGTTGGCTTGGTAACCTTATATAAACTTCCTGCATCCAACAAAACCTTAGGATCAGGTACTTTGGTTTTGCCCCAGTTGCCTATCTCTATAGAGACCCAACCCTGCACAAGGGTCACTTTGCCCATAATTATGGGCACATACTGAAGATTTAGCATAATACCACTTCTGCCATGTGACATGCAGGGTGATTATGTACATGTTACATCACAGAAACAGACACTAGGAAACCTGGGGTTAAATCCAACTGCTAGTCCCAACTGTGGCTAGATATATTGAATAGATGAATAAACAGAACTTCCATAAATGAATACGTGGATCTTACATAAGTGCTGATTTATGAAAATGTCCATTGATTCAATGTGACTACTTTAGTTGGACTAATTGTTGGACTGAGGGCCTGGGCTGCGTGCAACAGTCTTCCACTCAAGGGCCAGACATGCATTTTGACTATAACCAGTGATATAGACTCAAGTTGATTGACTTGAACTCAAGTCAGACTTAAGTTGCTTCAGTGACTCGACTTGGACTTGTCTTGGCAAAAATTGAAACGCTGACTCAACTCGACTTGAGATCTGTATATTTTTAGTGACTGACTTGCTGCACTTGGTTCAGTAGCATAACACATTCATCCAGAAACCTTACAACTTCACTGGGCACATGACAATCTGTCTCAAGCCCAAAGTGTGGACACATTTCTCAGAGGGAACAACAAATGGGCTAGGCAATGGGCTTGAGATGAGGTTGAGGTCTGCTCAGCAGCCTGTCTCTGCTTCACATAAGAGGAGCTTTCTAAAACTTTTCCTAAGAGCAGAAGGCAGGACTCGTGCCCAGAGTGCAAGGTGTGTATCTCAGAGAGGAACAAAATATGTGTTAGGCAATGGGCTTGAGGAGGAAGGATCCTTCCTTCTAAAGCTCTTGAAGCTTCAGTAATGGAGAATAAGAAGGACTCTATTCCCCACTTCTGAAAAAGCCTCCAGTTTGCCAATGGGAACTAAGAAGGATCCTATTCTCCACTTCCGAAGCTGCAGATGGCAAAATCACAAAAGTAGAGGGTTGACTCTACTTAAATTGTTAAAACTGACTTTATTTGACTCTGTTGGGAAAGTCTGGAATACAAGTTGGGGTATAAAGTCGGCTCCCAGACTTGAGACTTGACTCAAGACTTGACTATTTTCAAGTCAAGTCTTGCAAGGACTTGAGACTCAACTTGAGACTTGAAGGTAAAGACCTGAAACTTGACTTGAGAGTTGGAGTAAAGCACTTAAATACATCACTGACTGTAGCTCCCATCAGCTCAAACCAAAGTCCTAGGATGATGGTGACTATAGTCCAAGAATAACAGGAGGAACCCAGGTAATTATTTATTTACACACACACACACACACACACACATCACCACATCTCCAGCACTCTTACAGCGGCATACATATAATCAATTTTAATACAATTTAAAACAATAAGAACAATTTTAAAAGACTAAAAACATATTAACCGACTCAAGAAATTAAAACAAAGCAATTTAAAACTAGTTAAACAGTTTAAGACAAATTAAAACAATATGCATGTGGCGATGTGGATCAACTAGCCTCAAAGGCTCTGGCAGAGAGCTATGCTTTTACTGTGCACCAGAATTATACCAGCACAGATGCCAACTGGCTTTAAGAGGAGAGTCTTCTCCATCTGGGGTGCTAAAGCAAACAAGGCCCTCTCTCAAGGCCTCTCACAATGTACTTCCTCCACTTACAATGCAATCAAGGTGTGCAGCTGCCTCACCCATCACCTGACATCCTTTGCTACATCAGATCAAGGTTCCTGAAATCAACATCCAGTTTCCAGCAGCAGCCAGCCAGGTGCCCTGAAAGCTCAGAATTAGACAGGATGGTGACAATGGTCAAAAGGCCATGGAATTTGTCCTAGCAGCTACCATATCAGAGAACAGACTGTGTTCCATGTAACTATCAGGGCTGCTAGCTGCTGAGAAATCTCTCCTCACTGAATTGTCTTACCACCTTTCCAAACTATTTAAGGTACTGAGTATCAGCATTTCCAGTACTGCTAAATACCATAAGTTTTCAGGGTAGACAGTATATGTTAGAGATTTTGACATGTGTTCAGTTCAGTTGTAATGCCTTCCTTCCAAAAGACATTTGGATTTCCCTGAAACCTTCAAAGTGATGCAAGAAGTGTAACAAGCAGATGTAGCCACTGGAACACATTTCTCTATAGCCTAATCTTGTTAAAAAAATAGTGCAAGATAGTACAGGCATGAAAGCAGTACTGGGTGATTTGAATGCTTGCTTGAATCAAAAAAAGAACAGGTTGCTTACCTGTAACTGTGGTTCTTTGAGTGGTCATCTGTGCCCTCATACATTAGGAGCCTTTGCGTCTGCGCGGTAGCATTCAGAAGATTCTAGAGCTCGTTAGCTTGGCAGGAACCCCTCCCCCACGTCGGTACTACGCATGCTCCTCCCGCCGAGCAACGGTCTCTCCTCAGTTCTGGTCCGCCGAACAAGATGGGACCTGAAAAAGAGGGGAAGGCAGGGCGGGGATGTATGAGGGCACAGATGACCACTCGAGAACAGGTAAGCAACCTGTTCTTCTTCTCGTGGTCTCTGTGCCTCATACATTAGGAGACTGTGTAGCTTACCGGACAACAGAAGCCAGCACAGCATGGCCAAATCAAGCATCTCTCCTGGACCGGCAGTCGAGTCTGTAGTGGCAGGCGAAGGTCGATGGTTGGGTCCAGGTTGCCACATGGCACAGCTCCGTCAGGTCGACACCTCGCAGGAGGGCAGCATATGTCGCCACGGCTCAGGTGGAATGAGCCTGAAGAAGGTCTGGCAGAGGCTTCTTGGCAAGCTCATATGCCAGGTATATAGTCTGCACCACCCACTTGGAGAAGCGCTGGGTGGAAACTTTCTGGCCCCTCCGGCGCCTGCCATAGCAGACAAAGAGGTGTTGTGTCTGTCTGTAGGCCGCAGTCCTGCCCTTGTAAAATGCCAGGGCCCGACGAACATCCAGGGAGTGGAGGGACCGCTCCAGAGGTGTAGTCGGGTCAGGATAGAAGGCTGGCAGGATGATGTCCTGGCTCAGATGGAAGCTGGACACCACCTTCGGCAGGAAGGAGATGTCAGGCTGGAGGACCATCTTGTCACGATGGAAGACCAGGTATGGCTCATCGCACCGTAGCGCCGTCAACTTTCCCGCCCGCCTGGCAGAGGTGACGGCCACTAGGAATGCGGTCTTCATCGCGAGCAGCCTGTCGTCTGTCATTGCCATCGGTTCGAAGGGCGGCCTCGTCAGCTGTGACAGCACCAATGACGACCACGGCAGTAGCGGCAGTGATACCAGCGGGTAGAGGTGCTGTAGGCCCTTCAGGAACTGCTTGACGGTACTGTCCCCGAAGAGCGCAGCTGATGGGGATCATGGTGGCTGGTATGCCACGATTGCGGCAAGGTACACCTTGAGTGACGGGAAGGCCAGGCCCTGTTGTCGTAGGTGAAGGAGGAAGTGGAGCACGGTACGCAGGTTGATGGCCGATACCGGCTCTCGACGTTCCTCGGCGAAGACCACAAAGCGCTGCCACTTGTAATGGTAGTTCCTTTGTGTGGACTCTTTCCTGGCCACGGTCAAGATGTTACCGATGACCGGGTCGTCTACGGCGATATCCTCCAGGCATGAAGAGCCAATAGCGGCAAGTCCGGGTGCAGCACGAGACCGTTGGAGTGGGACAGCAGGTCCGGTACCGTTGGAAACCTGAGAATCCTGCCCCGGGCGGCCTCGATCAGGGGCCCGAACCAGTGCTGCCTCGGCCAGTACAGTGCCACGAGGATCGTGTCCACTCGGTCCGCGATGATCTTCGATATCACGCGGCCCAGGAGTGGGAATGGAGGGAAGGCGTAGAGGAGACCCTCGTCCCACAGGAACTGGAACGTGTTGCCAATGGAGTGGCGATCGTGGCCAGCTCTCGAGCAGAAACGACGGCACTTCGCGTTCTGGCTGGTCGCGAAGAAGTCGACGGTCGGTTCACCCCATCGGTCCCGAACCATCTGGAAAGCCTCGGCCGACAGGGACCACTCATGGTGGGAAGTGGTGTCCCTGCTGAGGGCGTCTGCAGTGGTGTTCTCCTGCCCCGCCAGGTGAACAGCCACCGGGTGTATCCGAAGCGAGACGCACCAGTCCCAGAAGTCGAGCGCTATTTCGAGAAGTGTGGTGGAGTGCCTGTTCACGTAGCAGACCGCCGTCGTGTTGTTGGTGAGGATCAACACCGTGAGGCCCGTGACCAGGTGATGGAACGCTCTCAGTGCCTTGTGGATCGCCAGCAGCTCGAGAGCGTTGATATGGAGGGACGTCTCGTCATCCATCCACCAGCCTCGGACTCGGAGGTCACCGGAGTGCGCTCCCCAGCCGAACAGCGAGGCATCCATTGTTACCGTGACCGATGGCTTGGGTTCGCGGAATGGCATGCCTGACAGGAGGTTCCTGTACGACTGCCACCACAGGAGAGAACGACATACCTGTTGGGGCAGCCGGTACCGGCGAGACTGGTCGTCCCAGAGTGGATCGAAGGCCCTGACGAACCAGTGCTCGAGCAGTCGTGCGCGCAACCTGGAGAGGTAGGTTACGGCAGTGGTCGAGGCCATGTAGCTGAGGAGCTGCTGTATCATCCTGGCTGATACCATCAGAGCCTGGAAGGCGGCGGACACTGCTCGACAAAGCATCCATGCCCTCTCGTCCGGTAGGTAGGCCCTCGCCGATACAGCGTCGAGGGTCGCCCCGATGAAATCGAGAACCCAGGTGAGTTCGAGATGGGACTTCTTGGGGTTGACCCTGAGTCTGAGCTGAGTGAGCAACGTCAAAGCCCGGTGAATGTCTTGGTAAAGTTTATGTCTGCAGGATGCCACCAATAGCCAATCGTCCAGATAGGGGTAGACGGAGACGCCTTTCGTCCGCAGGAAGGACACGACGGGAGCCATGCACTTCGTGAATACCCGCGGCGCAGTGGAGAGGTCGAACGATAGTACCCGGTACTGGTAGCTGGTGCCGTCGATAGCGAATCGTAGGTACTGTCTGTGCTGCGGGCAGATTGAGATGTGGAAATAGGCATCTTTGAGGTTTATGGATGCAAACCAGTCCCCTCGCCGGAGGAAGCGGAGGATCAAGGGCAGCGTGACCATCTTGAACCTCTTGGGGGCAGATGTAGTAGTTCACCCCTCTGAGGTCTAGGAGGGGCCGCAGGGATCCGTCCGCCTTCAGTACCGTGAAGTTCCTCGAGTAGAAGCCAGTGGTTTTGGCTGAAGGTGGGAGTCTCTCGATCGCTCCCTTTTCGAGGAGGGACTGGATCTCTTCCAGCAGAGCCGAGCTGGCCGGGATGGAGTAGTAGACACCCCATAGGGGAATATCCTGGAACCTGATGGCGTATCCCAGGCGGATGATGGTAAGTACCCAGGAGTCCGCAGTGATCTCCTGCCATTGGTCGAGGTGCCTGGTGAGGCTCGGATGATGAGGTCTACTGGAAGGGTGAAAGATGGCATTGGTGGTGTCCTGCGAAGATCATCAAAATTGGGTCTTCGCTCCAGAGGAAGACTTCTTCGACGACGAAGATGGGTGCCGCCTAGGAAGCCTTCGTGAAGCAGAAGACGTTGATGGTCTCGGCGCAGTTGATCTCGGAGACCGTGGCTGGTATGCAGAGGATGAGGAGGACCTTCTCCATGAAGACCTCGGCTGGAAGCTCCGGCGCAATTGGGCAGGCTGGTTAATGCCCATCTATTTAGCCATCAGCCGGGCCTTGACGAGGTGATCCATGGCCTCGTCAGTGGAGGTATGGAAGAGCCCTTGGCCGTCAAACGGGAGATCTTCAATCCGTCGACGGCTGTCCTCCTGGAGCCCAGAGGACCGGAGCCATGCATGACGTCAGAGGGCTGCGGCACCGACCATCACCCTCGAGGCGGCCTCCATGGCATGCCTCGAGGTGGCGATCTGTTGAGTAGCTACGGTGATGGCCTCACCGAAGATCTGGGTGGCTGAGGCGCATGACTCCTCCGGCAGGTCAGCGAGGAGCAGTGCGAGTCAGTCCAGCAGATTCCGATGGTAGGCCACGAGGCATGCCATCGTGTTGATCGTCCTGGCCACCAAGGACGCCGCCGAATAGAAGCGGTGACCAAAGGCATTGAGCTTCTGGCCTTCACGGTCCGGCGGGGTGGTATGCGCCCGATTGCCTCCCTTCGTCTGGGCCGACTCGACGACGATCGAATTCGGGACAGCGTGGCTGAAGAGGAACTCCGTGTTCTCCTTCTGCGTCCTGTACAGGTGCTCCAGCCTATGCGGGATAGGCTGCGCTGACGCCGGTTTCACCCACGGCTGCTTCATTGCCTCAACCAGCATTGGCAAGAAGGGCAGCGGTGCGGTTGACAGTGGGCGGGTCTCCAGGTACTGGAAGACCGGGTCCTGGGCTTGCGGAGCAGGTTCAGTCACCTTCTGAGGAGGATGGCGGAGGCCATTCTGAGGAGGATGGCAGAGAACTGGTGCACATCCTCCAGTGCAGACTCTGGACCTGGTTCCCCGAAAGCCAGCGAAGGGGACTCGTGAGACGAGGGAGTCGATTCTGCGAAATCAGAGTCCGACTCGTAGGAGTTGCCTGATGGAGTTGGCGACCTCTCCACCACCTTCTCTTCAGCTGGCTTACGGATTGAGGGAGCCAGAGTGACCACCAGAGTTGCAGGCTGCGTCGATGTGGATGCAGCCGGTGTCGTGGCCGGTACCGAGGTCACCTGCAGGGGCACCACTGAGGGCTGAGGGCGGTGTGCCGCCTGCATTGTAGTCGTGCCGGCCACCATCATTTGGGCCATGGTGGACTGTGGCACCGGACGGGTAGCTGTGGCCGTCATCCGCGGGGGTGGTGAGACAGCCCTGTAGCGAGGTGAGGGCTCCCAGGACCTTCGATGACTCGGAAATCAACGCGGTGGTGACCAATCATAGTGGGAGTAGCGGAATTCCTGCGGTGGCACCTGAGACCGGTGTCGGGGTGACCAGTACCATGGATCTGGATGGTACCGGTCCCTGTACAGCGGCGAATAGGAATAATATGAGCCATCCGGCTTGTGCCACAAATTCTTCTGGGCATACCTCCCAAGGTAGGTTGATGGGTACACTCGCCCGAGTGTACCCTCTCCAGGGGCATCTCCCAGTAACACGGGGATGGAGGCCTGGCCCGCTGCTCCAGAGAGCGGGATTTGTCACGTCGAGAGGCTGGTCACTGCCTGACCACAGCCTCCTCCCGGCGGTCTGCCAAGGGACGGCGACTTGGCGGGGTGGTCTCCGCAATGAGTTCGGGCGGCTGGGAGGGCGAGGCCTGCATGGCCTGCTCCTCGTCTGACACCTCGAGCATCTCCTGTTCCTCTGGAGGCTCCTCTTCCTCAGGGAGCTCCATTGGTTCAGGTTCCTCGGCGGGCTGGGTGGGTGGCGGAGTTGGTGGTCGAGCCACTTTTGGTGGAGAGCGCAGTTTCTCCTTCTTCTTCTTCACCTCCTTCCCAGCGTCTTCGGTGGCAGGACGCTTTTTCTGGGCCAGGGTAAGCGGCCTGGAGGAGGAGGTGGAGGCCTGTGAGCCCACAGGATCCTCACGCACCTGAGTTGCCGAGATCTTGGGAATTCTCAGCAACTTCATGATCGGTACCGAGCCCGGTCCCAGTACCAATGACATAGAGGGCGCAGCAGCCACCACTGCTGCCGAAAAAGAAGAAGAGGGGGTTGGGCGTTTCTCGACCATCGATGCCGTCTCAGGTTTCTGAGCACGCAGAAACTCTTCCCAGCAGTGGGATTTTAACCTTGCAGCCCTGTTACGAAGCATTTGGTGGGTGAATTCTTTACAGACATGGCAAGCTTGGATGTTATGCCCTTCACCCAAGCAGAACAAACACTTCGAGTGTTGGTCAGAAAGAGCGACCTTCCTTCTACAGGAGGCGCAATGTTTGAACAAGGCCGACATAAAACAAGGGCAGGGCAAGGTGAGGAGAAAGGGGGGAGTCCAAGAACGCCAAACACAGTCCAAAATCCGAAATCGTAAACAGCCAGAAAAAGGTCAAACCAATCGTAACAATACCAAAGACAAGTCCGAAATCCGAGAGGGGTAGTCAAAAATCCAAAATCCGAAGTCAAAAAGCCAAGAAAATCAAGCAAAGCACAAGCCAACAAGCAGAACCTTCTGTTTGCGACAGCGGACAAGAAAGAACTGAGGAGAGACCGTTGCTCGGCGGGAGGAGCATGAGCAGTACCGACGTGGGGGAGGGGTTCCCGCCAAGCTAACGAGCTCTAGAATCTTCCAAACGCTACCGCGCAGGCGCAAAGGCTCCTAATGTATGAGGCACAGTGACCACAAAGAAGAAGTGATACTTATAGTTTTTTGGGCTGTCAAAATGTCTTACTAAAGGGGGGGGAAAGCCAATTGATACATTAGCAGCAAATGATCGCTTTCCCAGCTTTCCATTAGAGTCCAATACTAAAATATGAATAGATTTTCCACATTTTAAGGAGAGACTGGAAGTTTGCAGTAAAATCAGATCACACCGTAGCTGATAATCCCAAGTGATGAAAACATGCAACAATCATACTTCACACTTTGCTATACACTATGGATACTCTTGCTAGATAAATTCATCTATCTCTGCATGTTTTGTACACGTGCATGCACATATGGGCCCACGCGTAAACTCACACGCACACTCTTTACAGATATCCAGCTAAGTGGGAAGAAAAATACTGCATGGAATCTTTTAACATCACTAGCAAATGAAGCATGAAACATACTTTTAAGGAATAGGCAGTAACAGAACCATATTAAATATTTCATTGCGTGAGCAAACCATTAATATTGAGGATTCTGACCTTCAAATTGTGAAAAAGTTTGGTGAGGGAAGATAAAATCTTCACTCCCCCTACTCCACAAAACAGGAACTCAGATTGAAACAGAAAAGAGAAAGAGAGATTGTATGTCCCTATTGCTTTCCTCATACATTTCTACATGCTTGCAAAACTGGTTAAAGTCCCACCATTAGTCACATAAAGAGACACAGCAAATTGACATTAGCAGGTTTCTAACATCTTGCCCAGTAACAGTTTTTATTGTGGCCATCATTTACTCACGGCCTTTAAAGTGAGACAGCCAGAAACTGAGTTATGCTGTCCCTACCTAAGAAGATTTTTTGGCACCGTAGGCAAAAAGAAAGAAAGATGACTTTTCTTCTCCCTGACCTCCCAAGTTCTATATGGATTTAAAACCAGGCTCTGGAATGATTCACACCACTAGCTGAGAAGAAGCTTATGTTCTTCACTCACCCTGCCTTGCTCAATGTACTGCAAAGCATGGTTGGAATATGTTACAATACAACATAGGGTTGCCCTTTGCACAGTATTGCCCTGAGTGGTCACCTGCGGAGCTGCTTCTTTTAATGCTAGCCCTGATAACCAGACTATATACAAGGAGTTGCTGGCATGGTCAGTGAGCACTTGAAGTGACAAATGTTGCTAAAACGGAGGCCATTTCCGCCCTACATTGTTATAGTGCTATTATTCCACTTTCAACATCCTGTGAAATCCTGGGGTTTGTAGTTTACTGAGGCCAAAGAGCTCTCTGGCCTGAGAGAATTCTAAAGGGCCCTCCCTAAACTGCAAACCCCAGGATTCCATAGGAGGTTGAAAGTGGAATCATCATGCTATAACAGGCTCATGCGGAAATGGCCTTGGTCTCCAGAATCATAGCAAAATACTCTAACCACTACACCATATCCTTCCATACAACCATTAAATGAACAAGAGCCCTGTCCCTTATTTCACCTGGCATCTCTACACAGAAGCCCTGCTGTATTCATGGGGGATTCGTTCCAGGACCCCCCACAAATACTAAAAATCATGTGTTCTCAAGTCCTGATGAAAAAATGGCATGAGGTAGCAGTGGAGAAGGCAACAAGCTGTGGCTGCAGTGGAAGTGTGCCAATCCCTGCTGCCATGTCTCTGCCAAAGCTCCTGACCAGGCTGTGATTGTTGCCGGTGGTGGTGCCAATCCTACTCATTCATTTGCAAATGAGCAACCAAGATCAGGACCACCTCCCCCACTGCCAACAACCACAAGGCAGTGAGGAGCTTCAGCCTGGAACTGCTGGTCACCCCGGGATTGTTGAGGGTGATGGTGTTGATCCTCATTGCTCCTTCACAAATGAGCAACCAGGACCAGAAGTGCCCTTGCTGCCAATAATTACAAGGCAGTGAGCAGGTCCGGCCAAGAGCTGCTGGCCACCCTGGGATTGTTGAGGCCATCAGTCCTAATCAGTGTTCTCAGCGCACTGTCTGTTCACTTTATTCTCTTAAAGTTATCTTGGCATTTGCAAACAGAAGCCTGACTAGGGTACATGTTTCACTGAACGATTTTACAGCGTGCAGATAGGAAGATAACATCTATTTCATAAAATCACCTTCCAGCAGGGTTTGTATGACATTTTCCTTGTCTTTCTACAAAATTATGTGTATGTTTGTGCCTTGTGTGTCAGGGTAGGATTGTGAAGCTAGTTAATACCAACACTACTGAACACTTATTATCAAGCTTTGGTTGCTCTACATTTTTATTCTTCAGATTAGATTACATACCCTAAATCAGTGGTGGCTAACATTATTGGTAGATGTACTGTACAAATATATCATCAATACTATTGCACCTGGGGCCCATTCATACCATACAGTTATAACACTATGGCCATTTCCACCCTACACTGTTCTAGTGCTATTTTCCACTTTCAACATCTTGTGGAATTCTGGGGCTTGTAGTTTACTGAGGCCAAAGAACTCTCTGGCTGAGAATTCTAAAGGCCCCTCATTAAACTGCAAACCCCAGGTTTCCACAGGATGCTGAAAGTGGAATAATAGCACTAGAACAGTGTAGGGGGGAAATGGCTTTTGATTCCACTTTAACTGCCATGGTTCCATCCCACGGAAACATGGGATTACAGTACAGTGAGGGATATTTAGAATTCACATCCAGAGAACTCCCATAGTCTCTTATCAAAGTACAAACAGCGGGATTCCATAGGATGCAGCTATGACAATTAAAGTGCATTATAATTGTGTAGTGTGAAAGGTCTCCTGGCGCTCTGAGGTAGTCTTGCTTCTTGCCTTCAAAATGGAGAAGTTAGCAGCAATGGTGTGCTGGAAAGGAAGGGAGGATTGTAAGCTCGGATCTGCTTCATGCCATTACTGGGTTTGTAGCCCCCCCCGATTCTGTGTACCACACAAACTTGTTGCCCCTGTCCTCTGTGTTGTGGGCTGGCAACTTACCACTCGAGCATAGAAATCCCATCTTTCTTGGGAATTTGAAAAGTACAGTGCAAGGCTCAAGAATTTGGAGCCTCTGGGTATTGGTAAGATTCCAGTTCCCATCAGTCTGATCCAGTCTGGTAGGGATCAAGAGAGTAGTGGCTCCATAAGTACCCCCAGCTCTGCTATAGCAGCTAGAATGTTGGCACTGGGCTGTGAAGTGTAGGTTTCAAACTCCCAGTTCCCCATGGTGCACTCTGGTTTGCCTTTTCCCAGACACTCTATGAATCTACAGAGTTGTCCTACAGATACTCCATTTAGTCCAGTCTTGTTCCTCTAACTGGCAGGGTTCCCAGACTGATGTCTTTTTCCATGATGCTCCCTGAGATCTTTTTGGCGGGAAAGGTCAGCCTGCAGCACGATGGAGGAAGGATCAGCCTTTAAACCCACAACTCACAAGAAGCACCACTTAAGGTAAATGACAGCTAAACCATTGCATGGGAACAGCAACTTAATGGTGGCCAGGAAAGTGCAACCTGATGGGTGCAGACCTAGAAGCATAGAAACATGGAGCTGGAAAGGACGGCAAGGACCAACAAGTCCAACCCCCTGCCATGGCTGAACACATAAATAAAGCAGTCCTGAAACATGCCCATCCAATCTCTGTTCAAAAACTTCTAAAGGATAGTTCAGGTCTCCTAGAAAAGTAGTTCTTCCTACTATTTAATTGGATCACTTTTCTTATAAATCAGATTCTTTGGTTTGCGTTCTAGTCTTTGGAACAGAAGAAGGCAAACTTGCCCATCTTCCCCTTGACATCCCTGCAGATATTTCAAGATGGCTACCATGTTCCATCTCGGTCATCTCTTCTCCAAGCTGAACAGGCCTTTTCCACTCCCATGTTCTCCCACTGCAATCCTGGCCGCACCTCTGCCAGGATAGGAGTATGTCCCTAATGCTGCCCTTGGCACCCAACTGGCTACCTGAAAAAGGGAGTGTGAGGGACACATTCTTTCCTTCCACAGTGCAGCTGGCCTTCTTCCCACACAGCTGTGGAGAAGGAAGTGCATGATTGTGCTTCTGGCCCTTCTGCATGGTCAGCTGCAACGGAAGGCTTACGTGATTGGGGGCCACTGATGGAGTTCTTCCATCAATGATATACCCTGCGATTGTGCTGGCTGGGGACACAAGAAGGCTGGGACCGCAACAACATCATGTGGAAGTGTCCTCGCACTCCCACTCTCACATCGCCAGGCCGCCACTGTCCTGTGGAAATGGCCATACTCAACTCTCTAACCCATTCCTTATAGAATTTAGTTTCCAGATCTTTCACTATCTTGGTTGCCCTCCTCTAGACATCTTCCAGCTTGTCAATATTCTACTTGACCTGTATTGCCCAGAAACGGACAAAATATTCCAGGTTAAATTGGACCAAAACAGAATAGACTTGTATTATTGTTTTCCTCGGTCTGGACGCTATGCTCCTGTTGATGCAGCCTAAACTTACTTTGTCTTTTTTGGTCACTGCATTATCCTGTTGGCTCCTGCTTAGTTAGTGGTCTGCTAACACCCCTAGAGCCTGTTCACATGTACTTCTGTCAAACCAGGTGTCATCTGTCCTCTATTTGTGGATTTCATTTTTCCTGCCTCAATATAGCACCTTACATTTATCTCTGTTGGGATTCATTTTGTTAGTTTTGGCCCAGGCCTCCGATTTGTCAAGTTATTTTGAATTCTGATTTGTTCCCTGTCCTAATTCTATCCCATATCCTAATTTAATTGTTGTTGTTGTTGTTGTGTGCCTTCAAGTTGTTTCCGAATTATGGCGACCCTAAAGTGAACCTATCACGGGGTTTTTTGCAGCTTAGAGTATGTGGCACACTCAAGGTCACCCAAAGGGTTTACACAGCCAAGCAGAAATTGAACCCTGGTCTCTAGGGTCATAGTTCAGTGCTAAAACATGACACCATGGTGGCTCTAATTTAATGCTGTCTCCAAATTTAATAAGCATGCCCTCTATTCCATCATTTATAGAGATGTTGAAGAACTGTAGGCCAGAATTCCGAGGCAGACCACTAGTCACTTCTCTGCAGGATGAAGACATACTATTGATGAGCACTCTTTTGCTTTGATCTGTCCAAATAGTACTACAATAGTAGTGTCCAGCTCTCATTTTGCTAGTTTGTCTCCATGAATATTGTGAGGGAACTTGTCAAAAGCCTGACTGAAGTCAAAGTATACTATATGCACAGCACTCCACCTGATCCAAACCACTAAATGATAGTACCTAGGAGTTCCATATCAGGTTTCAAGAAGATAACATCGATAAGTTTCAGTGGTCTGCTTATTTACTTAATATAATACACATTATTCATTTTACTACATATTATGGAAAAACAGCATGTCTTCTTTCTCCATACTTCACAATTAGCAGGAAACAAATGCTCATCCATTTTTACAAAAGCCAAGTGACAATCTATTAGATACGTATACCAAGCTCAGCAGCCACTTAATTTCTTGTAGCCTGTATTAGCCAAGAGTCGAGGGTGGCTATAATGCTGATCAGTGATTTGAATACTTCAGAGGAATAACCAGGCAGAGCCCTTTGGTTGCTGATTTATGATTACCGAATCCTGTGTGAAGGTCATTGTGGGAGGGGGAGAATTAATCATGTATATGACATTATTGGAAATGCAAGTCACATTTTATTTAATGTGGTATATTTAATGTGGTCTGCTGCCTGGCCACCTAAGGGCAGCTTCCAGCCCAATTTCTCAGCATCACAAACCTTCTCCCAGTGCCTCAGCCCCAAGGATGGAGATGGGTGAAAGACAGGAATTATAGGGCCACCATGCCAACCTACCTCCTTTTCTTCTCCTTTCTCTGACCTGGTTTGGACCCTGGGTGCCTGCTGTCCCCACTATACCTTGTCCCCTTCCCATAAACACACACATTTTGATATCTGCAATTTTTCCACTTTTGAAAGGGTTCTGTGGCCCTAACCCTAGTGAATGTGGAGGGCTACCTGTACATGTGGGCTGAATCTAAGCCTCCATGTATGTGTTTGCTTCATCTTCTTATTTTGAACCAACCCATCACTTGAAGATTCCTAGTCAATTAAGCAACATTTTGAGACAGAGCCCTGGCTAAGATAAAGTTCTACCATTATTGTAGGTCAGTGCATCTACGTGTATGAACATGCACACGTGCAGAGAGGGAGGCACAGACCTTAGTTGTTCTTAATTTTTATTCCATCTGTCTATAATTAGCCTTTTGCTTGACTGCATGTAAAACTTTTTCCTAATTACCTACCAAGAGAAGGTTTATAGTCCTTAAATGGCTAGCAAAGCCACTCCATGAAAACATTATGACCTAAGTTTTCTGTTACTATATGCACACTGATGAAAACAGATTCCAAGCTGCAGAGTAGTCCAAATACTGTTAAGTTACAGAAACATTACAACTGATGTTACTCTGTATTTAAAAAAGCTCTCCTCTAGTGGTGAAGTCATGTAGCTTACCAGACAGAATATTCCATAGTACATTCTTAACGTCAGAGAGAGAGAGAGAGAGAGAAGAGAGAGAGAGAGAGAGTGATGGACAGAATAAGTATGTCAATACCATTGAGAGGAATACCTGTTGAGGAAAATAGTGTTTCTGGAATAGTTGGTGAAAAATGTTTTTATATGTGCTCTTTTGCAAGGACCAGTATTTGTGTCACCAGGACAATCTCAAAATGCACACTATGATATGGAGAGTCATTTGCATTAGAGGGAGATTTAATGGTCATTTTATACAGAGCTCTTTACAGTATGCAACTTGATTTTCTAATAGATGGGGAAAGGGGACTGAAATGCTTTATGGCACTAAGATAGAGTGCTGTTTAACACATCATCATCCTTCTACTGTATGCAGACTGCCAGGATATACAGGGCCTTTCCACACAACACTGTTACAGTACTATTATTCCACTTTCAACATCCTATGGAATCCTGGGGTTTGCAGTTTAGGGAGAAGCCTTTAGAATTCTCAGCCAGAGAGCTCTTTGGCCTCACAGAACTGCAAACCCCAGAATTCCACAGGATGTTGAAAGTGAAATATAATAGCACTATAACAGCATAGTGCTGAAAGGCCCATAGACTTCTCTACAAAGCAAAAAAGAAATGGACATTCTTAGCATCTGAAAGAGCACAGTTCAAAGCTTTTAATCACTTTCTGCAACTGTAATCATGTAATTCTTTGTTCTTAAGGACAACTTGCCCACAGTTGACCTGCTCCTAACATGGAGAAGTTTGATCAACAAGGGAGACTCCATGCTTTGTATGCTCCATCTTTCTTTGCAAAGTCCACATGAAAAGAACTGCTTATGGACAAAGCTTGCTTTATTGTTGGTCCAATCATATGGATGGGCCTGTACACACAACACGATTATAGCACTATGATTCTGCTTTAACCACCATGGCTGAATCCTATGGGAACCTAGTGTCTGTAGTTTGGCGAGGCACCAGACTATCTGGCTGAAAATTCCAAATTCACCTCTCTAAAATGTGATTCATAGAATTTCATAGGATGCCACCAAGTTAAGGTAGAATCACAGTGCAATAGTTCCGTTGTGTGAATGAGTCCTAGTTTACTGAGAAAAAATTCCCATTAGGTTCCACAGGCTGGAAGGTACTTCCAGGTGCAATATTATGCAATCACACTGCCTCAGTTACAGACAGCTTCATCTTCCATGTATAGCCCTCCGGTACTTTCCCATCATTTCTTCCATCTTTTTTTCCCTTTTCTTATGAGAAAAAAGTACAGTAAGGAAAAAATATGGTATACCTACACAATGCCTTTTGCTTGCTGATGCTAGAAGCCCCTCTAGAAACATCTTTTCTCCCAAATGAGTGGTGATAAGTTTGCAGCCTGCTATAGTAAAGGGTTTCCAAAGGGAATCATATAGCAGACTCATGTGTGATTTTTTTTTTAGAAAGTTCCTCTTTAATAAAAACACAAAGGCTGTTTGGCATGGAATTTTTGCAACTAATTACAGCAGCATAGTCTTTTTAACCCAAGGAAATGAAGAATATCTTATTACTTACAGTTAAAGATTTGTTGTTTAAAATATTATAGCTGCCCAATGTGGACAATGATAATGCTAAATGATAATGTTTGGTAAAGGCAAGAAGAAATGAGGAAGATGGTTCCACTGGTGGACTGATTAAGTCACGGAAGCCACCCCTCTGTGTTCGCAAGAGTTGAGCAGGACAATTGCTGATTGGGGATCTTGGAAAACTCTTTTTCATAGGGTCACCATAAGTTGAAGCTGACTTGACAGGAAATAACTACAATGTTGACCAAAACCATGTTCCTGATCCTCCAGGCAACAGATTTTTAAAAACCTACAATCTTTATAGTCTACTGATGGTAGGCATAGTCAAAAAGGAGATTGCCCTTCTCCTTTCTCATAAGATAAAGATCTCTTCTGAGATGGAAAACAACAGCAATAGGGACCACCACCAAAAGCAAAGTTGGGCAACCCCATTATGAGGAGTAACCAAAATGTCAAAAAGTATGCAAACTTTCTATAACTCTTCGGTGGTCCCCCCTCCCCAAAAAATAGAGAAAAAAGAGGAGGAGATGGAGCAATCCCCAAAGATCTAAAAATTAGATAAAATAAGGAGTGCTGAGAGTGTGACACCGGCCTCCTTAATTCATGGTCATAGGATTAATGTTTCTTGATGTTTGAACTGTACCTTAAAGCAGCATTAGGATGCTACTGTAACAGATCCAGCAATTAAAACTCCCATGATAGGTTGACAAAGTGTGTACCCTTATAGACATACATACCAGGAAGGAAATCTCACTGAACTCACTGGGTTTTGCTTCTAGTAGACATGCAAAAGATTGCATGGTCAGATTGGTCAGATCTCATGACACAGCCCCATTATTGCTTCTTATATTCCTCTTACATACAGGTGCTTAGGTATCTTTTTACTTACACTATGAATTACAATCAGCCATATAAAGTAGTGGCTTTAACCTCGGGTCCATGGACTCCCAGGGGGCCGCAGTGTCCTCACAGGGGGTCTGCAAAGGCTTGAAGAAATATGAGCTTTTAGAGTTAAAACAGAAAGGAAGGAAGGATGGAAGGAAGAAAAGAAGCAGGGAAGGAATGAAGGAAGGAAGAGAAATTTGTACACAATCATTCCAATAAAAATATTATCATAGGTGTGTGTGAATTTACTTAATTCTCCTTTCTCTCCAAATCTGAAAACCCTTGATGAGCAACTTTAAATAAATATTTGATGCACTTTAAAGTTTTAAATCTTGAGTTAAGTCCACAGCAACAAAAGAATTTTAAAGGAGGTCCATGGTAAAGAAAAGGTTAAGAACCACTAGTATAAAGTACCTGTACGCCTTTTTGAGAGTGTGAACTAAGTTGTAAACAAGATACTGGCCGGAATCCTGTTGGGCAGTTGTGAATGTGTAACCTAGAGCTACATACTTATAATTGTTTCATATTCAGAATCCATGGGGAACCATGAACATCTCCCAATTCTCCACTTACTAGGAAGCAGCCACTGCAATCAGTGGGGGAATCTGCTCCCCTGTGAACTGGGAAGCAGTTTTCTGTTAAGTGGAGATGGGGGGTGGATGGGATGGTATCTACTCCATAGCATCATAACTATGGATTTCAGCCAATATTTTTTAAAATAAATAAATAAAATTAACAGTGGCTGAGCTGAGCATGAAGACAATTGTACAGTTGGAAGTGACCTTAAGGGTCACCTAATCTAACTGGCTGCCAGTTAAAACACACACATACACACACACACACACACACACACACACACAAAGAGTAAATGGACCCCTGATAGAAAGCCATCCATCCTCAACTTAAAAAATAAAGAAGAATCCAGCATATTCCAAGGCTGTCTATTTCACCATGAAACGATTCCTACAGTCATAAATTTCTTCCTAATGTTAATTGAAATCTCCTTTCTTGTGATTTGAATTCATTGGTTTGATTCTACCCTCTGGAGCAACAGAAAAGAGGCTTGTTCCATATTTTACATGGCAGCCCTTCAAATACTGGATGACAGCTGTCATGTCACTTCTCACTCTTTTCTCCAGGCTAAACATACCCAACTCCATTAACCATTCCTCATAGGACTAAGTTTCCAGTCCCTTCATCATCTTTGGCATCCTCCTCCAGGCATGTTCCAGTTTGTCAATATCTTCCATAAACTATGATGCCCTTTACTGCAGAGCAGTATTTTTGTTTCATTTGATCTGGATGCTTCTGTTGATGCATCCTAGAAGTAGACTGAGTGGTTTTGCTTTGCTTTGCTTTTGTCTCCACATCACACTGTTGACATATTTAGCCTTCGGTCTATTAAGATCTCCATATCCTTTCTGCACACACTGCTACCAAGCCAGGTGTCACTATATTTGAGTATCCTGTATTGTGCATCTGCTCCTCTTCCCATAGGGAATTTAGAAATTAATTATGTTTGTTCTCGTCCAAATCACCAATATTGTCAAGGACATCTTGAATCCTGTTTCTTTCAAGTATTAGCTACTCACCCAATTTGGTGTCCTCTGAAAATCTGGTAAGTACTCCTCACCCCATTTCTGCATCCAAGTTATTTATACAGATGTCAAAAAACACTGGGCCCAGGACAAAATCATACAGTACTTCATTTATATTTTCTTTCCAAGACAATGAAGAGGTACTGGTGAGCATTCACTGGACAAGTTGCCACAACCAATTACAAATCTACGTAACAGTAGCACCATCTAACCCATAATTCTATTAACCTATATCATATCATGGGAGATGCTGTTAGAAGCTTTGCTGAAATCGAGATATACTACATTCATAGCACTCCCCTGATCTACCAAGCTTGTTAAATCTATCAAAAAAATGAGGTAAAATTAATTTGACATGATTTGAGAAACCCTGCTAGCTCTCTTAATAATCACAGCATTCCCTTCTAAGTACACACAGACTAATGATTTGTTCGAGAAAGTTTTTTGATACTTATATCAAGGTGACTAATCTAGAGTTGCTTTAGGTCCTTTTTATACCTCTTTTTGAAGATAGAAAGAACGTCACCAGATATTAAAGAAATTGGAAGAAGCCTCGGGATTGAAAGTAAATGAGGACAAATCAAATATTTTGACCAAGAATATAAGCAAAGGTGAAGAAAAAAGTCTGGGTGCATATTTAGGTTTTACAACGAACACCAAGGTAAAATATTTGGGGATATACTTAACAAAGAAGAACTCTGATTTGCTTAAAAACAATTAAGAGAAGGATTGGAAAGAAATTAATAAAAATATTCAGACATGGAAAAAATCGAAACTATCCCTTCTCAGGAGGATATCGTCAATAAAAATGTCAGTGCTCCCTAAGCTACTATTTCTGTTTCAAACTATTCCTATAATTAGTAATGAATCTGTTTAAAAAATGGTAAAGAGACATTTCACATTTTATATGGAATGGAAAGAAACCAAGAATCAAATATAAAATACTACGTGACGCTAATGAGAGAGGTGGATTATCACTCCCCAATTTGAGACTCTACTTCCATGCAAGCTGCTGAGAATGGTTTCGAGAGTGGGCGAAGCTATCCAACAGTAGACTCTTGGCATTAGAGGGCACCGATTTAGCTTTTGGTTGGCATGCTTATATTGGATATAATAAAGATATAATTCATAGTGAATTTAACAACCATTTTATACATCGACTAATATTAAAAATCTGGAAAAAATATAGATTAAGAATATATCCAAAACACCTTTGTGGTTGTCACTGCAAGAAGCATTTTATAAAAGAGAGAATATATTGCAAAACAGATGGATAACATATAAGGATTTAATAAAAACTAATGATGGCCCCATTAAAATAAAATCACAGGAAGAATTAAGAAAAGAAGGTATTAATTGTCATTGGTTACTATACAGACAATTAAATGAAAAAATAAAAATGGAATTGAAAATAAATGGTTTTCAAAGAGAAAAGACAACTTTTGATGAGTTATTATTGGAGAAAAAATCCCAGATAATATCTGGAACGTATAAAATTCTGTTAAGATAGGATACTGAAGAAGAGGTCATCAAAGAGCCAAGGATACGATGGGCACAACATTTAGGCCATTCAATCGAATTAACAAATTGGGAGAAGACCTGGAAGAGAAGATTGAAATTTACAGCATGCCAGAATCTAAAAGAAAATGTTTACAAAATGCATCTACAGTGGTACCTCCCTCCTGAGAGATTGGCAAAGATATATAAATGTTCTGATAAACATTGGAAGTGCAAAAATGAAAAGTTTATGTGCTACCACATGTGGTGGACATGCCCAAAAGCCAGAAAATACTGGAAGCAAATACATATGAAGATAGAAAAAATTCTGAGATTACAGTTTCATATGTCACCACAAATGTATTTGTTGGGAATGCCAGAAAATGAACTGGAAAAAAAATATGATGAAATTCTGTTCTACATGACTGCTGCGGCAAGGATTAATTATGCCAAAAATTGGAAAAAAACAGACATATCAGATATAGAAGATTGGGAATTAAGTTTGTACGACATGGCAATTATGGATAAGATGACAACATTAATCAGAGGAAACTCTCTTGAGAAGTTTGTTAAAAAATGGGACACTCTTATCCAATTTTTTAAAAACAAATGGGGAGATTCGATGGTAGCGAGCTTTTTGGATTAAGGGAAGATATGAGAAAAGAAAAGAGAAAAGAAGTATATTTTAAATATATTAGATATTGATAAGCACAAAGATATTAGGATATTGTATAAAGATTAAGATGAATATTACACAAGGGACAATATCAGTAGAGCCTTGACGTAAGTAAATAAGAGAAACGGATCCTCATGTATATAGCTCATGTGTTATACTAAAGACAAACTAGTCACGAAGCCAGAGAGGAAGAGGAATGAATGGAACTGAAATGAAGACGCAAGAAGGCGAGTAGGCAGATCCTAGGAAATATCAAACTAAGTATTACATCCATTATGTGTATATTAATATTATAATATGATAATATTACTATGATTTATTTATTATATTTAAATTTAATTTTAGAGATCTTCCTATCTACATGAAAATTATCTGATATAGCTATGTACGTATGTTCTTTGTCTTTTCAAATTTTATGTTTTATGTTTTATTAAAAATCATTTTAAAAAAAAGAAAGAAAGAAAGAGCATTTTCTAGCACCAGATACCACAGTGGAAAATCAACAGCAAGGAAAATCCTTAATCCTTCCCCATACACTGATTCTTTGCTGTAAATACTTAACGCCATTCTTAGTCCGTTTCTTCCAAACCTGCCACCAGAAGAAAGATCTACTGGAAGGCAAGTATGTTCAGGGAGCATCCTTGGGGAAGAATATATGGAAGAGTAAGAGTAAACCATCCCTTCTTCATGCTTACTGGCTGTCCGTTGCAAATGTCCCTTTGTTCACATTGCCTCAGCAAACAATGACTTAGGAACACAGATCTGCTAAGGTAACATTCGGGCTGGACTCCCGCTGGGGCACTATGCTAGTATAAGAAGAATTACAGAAGTGGTGGCAGTTTTTAGGGGTTGCGTAAGTGCAGTCCCTAGTACAGTCAATCATTCTGCCAGCACTCCTAGTCAGCACTCTCTCTCCCACTTCTGACTTAGGGGACAGGTGAGCGCAAGGACGTGGTACCCAATGCTCAATCAGTTGTACAACTGTGTATAGCATAACTTGGTTGGCATATTTGTGCTATGCTAAGAGTACACAGATTTTGGCTGCAGAGCTGCCCTAATAACAGGAAAGCTCCCCCAAAATGTTCCACAGTGCCTCCGCTCTTATTAGGGATTAAATAGTTGATTTAAACTTGCAGCCTGATCCTGTACATGTTTACTCCAACTCCCACTGAATTCAGTGGGAATTACAACCAAGTAAGGGCCCAACTAGATATAATGGACCAAATCCAATTGCTATTACCAAGTAGAGTGGACCCACCAAAGTGCTGGGATCTATACCAGTGTGGACATAAATGGGTGTGATGTAGCTGGAACTAGCAATTGGATTTACACCACTGGTACCTGCAAGATTTTTTTGTCACACAGCCAACATGGAGATGTAGGGAGGGTTGGCTGGAGACCAGGGGATTCAGGGATGGGCTCCTGCCCTTTGCCCTGCCAGGTCCCAGTCAAACCTGAAGAGCGAAGGGGCAACACCTACTATTTGCAATAGAGGCAAAGGTCTCAGCAAGTGCAGTAGGCCTGATTCTTCTCACAATTGAGATGTGAGCAAAGAGCCCAAATCCCTGTCTCTACTTTGCAAACAGTCTGGTATACTCCCTCCCTCCTCACTGCAGCTGTTTAATGTGGTTTTCTTTTTTAAAAAGGGGGATTGTTGCATACTAGGGAAAACACAATGTGTGTCATATCTAGTTTAGTTTTTACTGAGCTGAACATTCCAAGCTTCCGCATGTCTATTCAGGGGTCAGTTACACTGAGTTCAACGGTAATAATGCACAGGGTCTTTCATATCTGTTTTGCTTGAACATTCCTAGGCACATTCATGTAGAATTAATCTAAGAATAGAGGATATAAACCAAATAAATAGATAAATATGATAATACTTAAGACAACAGTGCTAGGGAAAAATATCACTCCCCCCACAACGTGATTCACACGTGATCCCCCCAACCCCACCTTCATGAAAGGCAGAGGCACCTCCAGTTCTGTAAATCTGTTGCTGTCTGCCTTCAAGTCATTTCTGACTCAGGGTGACCCCCAAGGCAAACCTATTGCAAGGTTTTCTTTGTTCAGAGGTGGTTTATCTTTGGTCTCCTCTGAGGCTGAGAGTGTGTGATATACCCCGTGGGTTTCTGTGGCCAAGCAGGGATTTGAATCCTGGTCTCCAGAGTCATAGTCCAACATTCAAACCACTATACCATGCTGGCTCTCAGTTTATAAATACCTATGTTAAAAAATAAATCTTTTGTCAATAAAAAAACCTGCACACAACGGATCAGACTACATTTTTCCTTTTTTTTTTTTTAAATTAGAAAAACCATTGTCCATTTAATTGTGGGCAGGTTTTTCCCTACCAAAAAAACCCCTAAAGGTTTTTAGTTGGATAACAGCTGATCTGTTAATTCATCAGCCAAACAATTATTCAATCAAATGTTGCAGGTAGTTTCTTCTGAAAGTACATCCTCACAATACCCCCCTCCATTAGTAAACCTGAAACTGCCTTGAAGGGCCAGTGCTACCTGATAAGGCACTGAAAGAGGCAGCTCTCTCAGGCAGCAGATGCTTGCGAGGGGGCGGGCGGGGAGAAAGAATTAAGAAGTGCAGACAAGAAGTTTCAGGACAAAATTGCAGCCACTGAGCTAGCGTAGATGTTATCCTGTCCCCACTGTGGGTGTCAGATCTAACTAACAGCCAGGCCATCACCTTCTATCACCTGGGGAATTGTGTGGGATTGCGGGGCTGTCTTTTCTCAGGCAGTAAAGTATCGCTGGCTGCCTTGCCTGTAACACTGCAGACATCAGGCTTCCCGGGTGGTGGTGATGGTGGTGGCGTGTTTAATTCTAGTTCTCACCAGAACATTTAGCAATAGCTTTCAAGATCCCTGGTGAAAACAGCATTAAGGTCAATGCAGTCAGCTTGCATCCCAGCTCTCAACATGGACGCTCAGAAGTCAACCTGAGTTCAGTGGGACTTAGTTCCTGGTGAATGTGCATCAAAGTAGAGCCCTGGACTCATTCTGGGAACTTGGCTGGGAAGGCTGTAGGAAAACTCAGGGCCAAATTGTTGCTCAACTAATAAACTGATTGTGCCAAGTTTGGTGGTGATGGGGTTTGGTAAGCTACTTTCTCCCAACCGAACCACAGAATTGTTTTTGTTGTTTTGTGCCTTCAATCTGTTTCTGACTTACATCAGTCAAGCCTTCATCACAGTCCACAAATCATCAGGCAATAAAATGTTTCTGACTTATGGTGACCCCAAGAGCCAGTGTAGTATAGCAGCTTGGGCACTGGACTGACCGTGGAGACCAGGGTTTGATTTTCCACTCAGCCATGGAAGCCCCCTGGGTGACCTTGGCTGCACGACACACTCTCAGCCCCAGAAAACTCTGTGATAGGTTCGCTTTTAGGGTTGCCGTAAGTCAGAAATGATTTGAAGGCACACAAAAACAACAACAAGGCAAATCTATTCTGGGGCTGAGAATATGTGACACGCCCAAGGTAACTCATGGCTGAGCAGGAATGAAATTCTAGTCTCCAGGATCATAGCCCAACACTCAGATCACAATGCCACACTGACTCTCAACCACAGGATTGCTGTGAGGCTAAAATACTGAACTGAGATCCATGAAATGCCAGCAAAACAGAACAAAACACACAGAATTAAAAAGAGAGAGAGAGAGACAGGTCTAGATCTTGTTAGTCCTGAGTAGGGTAAGTCTACTGAATCAAGGGGATTTACCTACATGTTGATTTATCATTCAACAATTAAGTCAATGGGTCTACTCTGTTTGCAACTAGCCACAGTTTGAAATCCAAGTGTGATGTCCGTTTGCACTGGATCAAAGGGGAGGAAGATTATTAAAGAACAATAGTCCTCTCAATAGCAATCATGCTTTGCGCGCCTAAAGTCCCATATCCATTCCCCCATGGTTCTCAGTAGACAGCCAGCTTGTTGCAGTGATTTGGGTATTGGATTAGGACTTTGGGAGACGAGTTTGAATTCCCACTTAGCCACAGAAACCCACTGGATAACCTTGGACAAGTTATGCACTCTCAACCTGAGAGAAAGGCAATGACAAACATTTTCTGAATAATTCCTGCTAAGAAAACTCTATGATAGGATCAGCATAACTCTGACTCAACTTGAAGGTATATAACAATGACAACGACAACGACAACAACAAAGGTTCTCAGTTTAAGATTTAGAAAGGACCCATCTGGAAAGCCACTGCAGTTGGAGTAGATAATACTGAGCTATAAAGCCTAGTAGTGTGATTCCATATAAAGTCGCTTCCATCTTCATACTTCAAGGGATCAAATCCCACTGTCTTTGCTAGGACCAAGATATTATGGGATACAAAGATTAAACAGAGGTGAGGAAGATATTTTAACTGAGAAATGTCTTCAGACACAGACACTTTACTAAAGTGATTCACCAGGATGAGAGAAGTAATGCCATGGAGTATATGGCTACCTTCAGCAGACAGAGGAGATGTTGGTCAAATGCAATTTTTTCCCCAAGAGAATCAACAGGAGATAGCTATCCCCAGTGGAATGCAATGCACCCGAAAAATACAGTCTATGAATGGAATGGAAGTAAAGGCCATTATTTCGGGTGACAAAAATGGAGGGATATATTTGAATAGCTGATCTCTCTCTGGTGACAGCAACAGCTTCACTACTTAAATGCATTTAAATGTGAAGCAGGACCAGGGCTGAGCCTGATAACTGAGGCACAAAAAACAAATAGCATCACCTCCCCATCGCAAGATTCACGCTGAAGTCAATTGTGTAAGCCTTCCAGAAATGAAAGTTCAGGAGAGTATCTTGGTGGATTGGGTCCCACAGATCAAATCTGTGGGTCTCTCCCATTCTGCTGCCATTCTTCAAGCTGCCTGTCAACTTATGAAGACCCCATTAATTGCACAGGGTTGGCTGAGGCAAGGAATAGTCAGGGGTGGTTTTGCCAGTGCCTTTCTCTGAAAGATAGCCCACAGCACCTGGTATTTGTGGGTGGTCTTCCATCCAAGGGCTAACACTCTTTAGTGACACCCAAACTCTGCCACATGGGAGAATGACCTCCTCTCACTGAACAGAAACTACCAAGAGGAGCTCAAAAACAAAAAGAATAAAACGCCCAACTCTCTTTGTACAGTTTGAGGTTCAGTACACTCCTGAAATTTCCCCTCCTAATTAACTGTAACAGGCAAAATTACTAACATATTTGCCAAAAGACCATTCTTTCGTCTCTTAAAGAAAAGACACCCTCCTCATGCCTCTTCATCCTGCAGCAGTCAAATTAAATTCATTAAAAAAAACCAACTAGGTGAAAGGGCTTGGATTAATTTCCTTGGAAGGCCCTCAGAAGAGAAACCTTTCCCAGCATAACTTGGCAGTACTGTGTTTACTTGCATTCCGCAGGTCAGAATCCCCTCTCCTTCGGCTGTCCCGCAGGAAAAAAGGGAGGAGAAATAAATAAAAGAGGAAAGCAGTCTCTTTTTACAGTACTTTCAGGAACGGACTGGTTCCATTTCCGCACTAGACTATTATAGCGCTATTATTCCACTTGCAACATCCTTGGCGTTTGCAGTTTCGGGAGGGGCCTCTGAGCCCTAGGATCCCATAGGATGTTGAAAGTGGAATAAGAGCGCGATAACAGCCTAGTGAGGAAATGGCCTGGAAGGGAGAAGGAGGAGAAGGAAGCAGGGCTGCTTCTTCCAAGGCACGTTTGCACCTTAAGGAGCCCCCGCGACCCCCGGTTCGCTCCCTCCGCGGCCGTTTGTTTTCCTCTGGAGCGACCGCGCCAGGTCCACGGACCCCCAAACAAGCACCCTCTTTCCGAGGGGGCGGAGGAGGGGGGCCCGCCAGAAGAGAGGGGGAGAAGCCGATCCTCCATTCTTCCAAGGGAGCGGGGAGAAAGTGTCGTTTAGTAGACAAACACACACACACACACACACACACACACAAAACCACAGCCGCGAGAACCGAGTGGGAACCTGCCCGGAGCAGCCACGCGAAGGGGCGGACGAGAGAGAAGCCCCTGGCTCAACCCGGGACGCCCCTTCGGACTCCCCCGGCTTACAAGGGCGTTCGGCCGCCCCGCGCAACTCACAGATCGTAGATCCCCTCCGAGAGATCTGGAGACACACGAGGGAAAGAGACACCCTCCGACACGCGCAGGAGGACGGCATCCAGAGCAACTTGCCTTTCCGGGGGGCGGGCGGAGGGGCCGGGCCTTCTGCCTCCCAGCTGTCGGGGAGCGGGCGGGCGCCGAGGACGAGACGGGCGAGCGGCGGCGGCCGGGAGGCGGTGGGAGGGCGCGCCGCCGCCGCCGCCGCCGCCGCCGCTCGGCTCGGGGAGGGCGGCGACCGTCCGCGCCTCGCCTCCGCGCGCTCCGAGAGCCGCGCGCGCCGCTTCCCGGGTGAGCGGCGACGCAAGGGTGCGCTGGACGGCCCCCGCCTGCAGGGGGCGCCGGCCGGGCTTCCGCGCCCTGCCTGGGGAGGCGAGGGGGAGGTCAGGCTCCGGGGCGGGGGCGGGGGCGGGAGGAGCCTGTCCGGCCGTGGCTCGGTCCCGATCGCTTCTAGCCGTTTCCGCGCTAGGCTGTTATCGCGCTCTGATTCCGCTTTCAACCTCCTACGGACTCCTGGGATTTGCAGTTTAGGGAGGGGACCCGACCCCTCCCTAAACTGCAAACCCCAGGAGTCCTTAGGAGGTTGAAAGTGGAATCAGAGCGCGATAACAGCCTAGCGCGGACTCCTCCGTGGCTCTGTTTTTCAACGCGAAGCGTCGGATGCAGGAGAAGCCAGGAAGTTCGTTTCCGAAAAGAGCAAACCAACCGAAGCGGCTGCCCGCGGCGTGTGCGAGCGGCGCGCCAGGCTCCGCGTCAGAGGCGAGTCCGCTCTGCCGGGCACGCAGCTCCGTCGACGCCTCGCCGGGAAGGGCAGGAAGACGCGCCGGGACCTCGCGGGAGCGGCCAGCGCGGCGGAAGAGCCCCGCGGAAACTTGAGCCCGGCTCCGGCGGCGACCGGCGGCGGGGCTGCGCGAGGGCGGAGGAGTCACGCGGGGAGGGGGGAGGGGGGAGGGGGGAGGGAAACGGGAGGAGGTCCCCGGATCCCTTTGAAATCCGGCTCTGTGGGTGCTTCCAAGTTGCCTGTTTACGATCTGTGGCGATCCAATGGATTTCACCCGAGTTTTCTTGGGCAAGAAATACCCAGCCCATTTCCGCACTAGCCTGTTACAGCGCTATTATTCCGCTTTCAACACCCTATGGAATCCTGAGGCCTTTGAGGCCCCTCCCTAAACTGCAAAGCCCAGGATTCCATAGGAGGTTGGAAGTGGAATCAGAGCGCGATAACAGGCTAGTGCCAGGTTCTTGCCTGCGGAGGGAGGAAGCAAATGCTTCCTGAACTCCATCAAACGAGTCCTTTGGGCCGCCCTCTCCTGCTGTCCGTGGTGCTGAAAAGCACTTCCATGATTCATCTGTTGCCCTGTGCCTTCAAGTCATTTTCGACTTATGAAGACCCTAGATCAAGCCTATCAGGGGGTTTTCCGGGGCTGAGAGTGCGTGACGCACCCAAGGTCACCCAGTGGGTTTCTACAACCCAGAGAGGAATCGAATCCGGGTCACCAGGGATGTATCCTAATGCTCAAACTACTACACCATGCTGGTTCTTCCATGTTTCATTATTAGCAAAAAATAAAAAATACCCCCCCACTTTCCTATCCTCATTAGTTGGCACACATTGCTGGCACCCATCATCGTTTTTCCTCTCAATCATTGCTAATAAAAAGCTTCCATCTGCTTGACTGAATGCTTTAAAAAAAACCCACTTTGACCTGAACTAAAATAAATAGATTTTCTTATTATTATTAACAAGCTTGGGTAAAAGCAAAAGAGGGAAGGCTTTCCAATAAGTTGTGTGTATGTGTGGCCATCCTAGCATCATAAAGCTGTGCGTGGATGGTTTTAATTCAAATGTCCCAAGAAGTGATTTTTTCCCCCTTACTGCACCGAGGATATTGCTAGCGTCCTTCTAGTGCTTCAGAGTGGGCGTGGTGGAAAAAGTAGTAAGCAGTGACCCTGGTCATTTCCACACTAGACTGTTATAGCACTATGATTCCACTTTCAACATCCTATGGAATCCTGGGGTTTGCAGCAGCTTTGAGGCCCCTCCCAAAACTGCAAACCCCAGGATTCCATAGGATGTTGAAAGTGGAATCATAGTGCTATAACAATCTAGTGCAGAAATGGCCCCTATCTCTTCAGTAACAAGGCTCCAGTAACAAGACCTGTTTACCAGAAAACATTCTCAGATTGATGCAATAGGACAGATTAAATTGTCATAGTATTAAAAACGGAAAGAAAGATTAGTACATGTACAGTACATGCAGGCGCACACACACTCTTTTTCTCTCTCATGGGCCTATTATCCTTTTGCCAAATATAGCTGACTTTTGGAGCATATTAAATCTGCACATTAAGGCCTGCTACAGGCAGAGGCTTCCCAGCTAAAAACTTCTAAGGAGATCTAAGGAGTGGATTACAAAAAGAGCCTCCTCAGGTTGCGTGAAAATTCCCCAACAAATCAGGCAATTATAATTTCCCAATAAGAAAGAACAAAGCTGCAAGACCTATTTTATTCCTTCTTGTCGCTTTGTTGGCCAGGTTGTTCCACCATCCCTCCAAAATGGACATGACTCAAGCAAGTTCCCCACTGTACTTCATTGCTTCTAAAAGTATCAACCTAGTGTCTCCCCATTCCATCCTGGCCAGTAAAAGACAGACAGCTGTTGGTAAACCACAGATTGTAATCATGTAACCTTTAGATGTTAGACAAATTTATTTATTTATTTGATTGATTGATTGAATTTATATTTTGCTTTTATCCCAAGACAAGATAAATAACACCTTTAGCATTCTCTTGTCTGTTCCTTCTTACACTGAATTCACAAATGACCTCAAAAACAAAGGAAGTATAAGCTAACGATGAGGGATGCTAGGACTTGCAGTTCAGCAAAATCTGAAAGTCTGCATGATTCTCATTTCCACCTGTTGGAAGAGTGCCAGGCCAGGTAGTTTATCAGCTTGTCAGTGGCTGCTATATATGCCAAGCTAAGTTTGAGTTTGGCTCAGTGAGCCACAAGTTGTAGGCCTGGTCTATGTGGACTGGTAATGCTTTCCATAAGGCTTCACACAAGGACCCCCTTCCCCCATTCCCACAATTGTAGATCTAACTAGAGATGTCAGCAACTGAATATAGGAAGCCTCTGTGCAAAATACACACTGTGCTTGTGAAGTTTCTAACTGGCTTTTTAGTCCTTTCCAGGTCTATTGCTTTCTCAGGTGCAAATAAAATAAAATAAAATGAGCAAGTACAGGAACAACACAACACCTGTAAGCCCATCAAACCACATGTACAAAATGGAAAATCACAGGCCAAGAAAGGTCTTCATATGAAACTGGCTTGTCATTAAGATCTTAAATTAAGACAGCAAAAGGACAGCAAGTAGTAAAATCACACAATAAAATCTCTTTCTTCCTTGATGTGAAGCCAAAGCTATGTGTTATGTTCTTCTGACAGAGACTTAGATCATACCAGGCAGATGACAGATGGTTGCTGGCAACAGACTCATTAACTTTGCCCTTTTGCTCAGGCAGACTGTGCAGAGAAGCTCCAGCAATGACCATTTCCTAGATGATCTTATCACTGCGGGCTCAGCATACACATATATGCTTATTACCTAACACGGTGTTATTTCAATCTATCAGCATCCCTGGCATTTCCATAGCAGAGTCTCACATTCTACTTTGTGTTAGTTGAAACAGCAAGGTTGAATGACTATAACTCCCAAAGCGGTGCTTTCCTTTTTCCAACTATTTAGAGAGAAAGGAAGGGAAAGGAATTGCATCTTTTCAGTACTTACCTCACAGCAGCATATATGGTTGTCTTCCTCTTTCTTTTTTCCTCACAACAGTGAGCCCAAGAAAAAAGACGGCTCCAAGATTATCCAGTGAATTTCACAGATCAGTGAGGAATGGAACCTGGATCTTCAGACTGAGGTGGTGATCTGAATCTTTTTTTGATGCACCTAAAGACAGGGTATCAGTCTTGAAAACCCATTTAAATGACTAGAAGGGAGTACTAGTGGATCATGTCTATTTCCCTTCATCACATCTAATGTTCTTTCACAATGAAATGTGGGGGAGATTCAAAGGATGACTACTGTTATTTTTTTTTTTTTTGGACTTGTACTTTCAGTTGGTTCACTGACCAATTAAACTTGAACAAAATCTCAATGCAAGTGCTCTTTATCATTATTTTCATATTATATATACACTGTTTGCCCTGCCTTTCTAAACAAAATGCCACTCAAATACCTTGAGAAAAATCCATAGAAAACAAAAGATAAAGAACATCCAAGCTGCTTCTTGTTGTTGTGTGCCTTCAAGTCATTTCCAACTTACAATGACCCTAAGGCAAATCTAGCATGGGGTTTTCTTGGAAAGATCTCTTCACAGAGGGCTTTTCCATCATCTTCCTCTGATGCTAACACAGTGTGTGACTTGCCCAAGATCACACAGCAAGTTTCAACGGCTGAGCAGGGACTTGAACCCTACTCTCCAGAGTCAAACGACTACACAACATGGCCTTCAACAACCAACAGGAGAACAAAATACTCAGAATAGTAGAAAGATGGGGCTTCCAAATATTTTGGCTTATAATTCCCATCAGTGCCACCCAGCAATTCAATGGTAAAGCAGGAGCTATAGTCCAAAAATTTCTGAAAGATCAAAGATTCCCAGTCCTGACCTAAACTTTAACACAAGCTATCTGACATGGCTTGGAGGAAATGCCACCTTGAGGATTCTCCAGTACGCTCTCTCTTATGAAAAGTGAACCACAATGGCCATCAAAAGACTGTGTTTTCCTATATGAACCTACCTGTGTCTTAAGGTCCTCAAGAAAACAATCCAACCGCTGTCACAGCCCCATCGGGTGAGGACATGGGAGAGACCCTTCTCATGGCTGCCCCCAGGCTATGGAATCCCCTCCCACATGAGGTCAAGCCAGCCCTGTCCCTCCTCTCTTTTTGCCTGCAAGGAAAGATGTTTTCATTTAAACAGCCACTTGATGTTGTATGTGGGCAAAGCATCTTCTTATGGTGTGTGTGCACACACACACAGATACTCTATTGTTACCTTTAATATTATTTTTAAGTGATTTGACATCTTTTAATATTAATAGCATTTCAATATGATATTTTATTTAGCTGTATTTTGATTTTTTTATCATCATCTTTTTAGAATTATCTTGTTTTAGCCTTGTTGTAAGCCACTGTGGGTCCCTTGTTGGGAGAAGGGTGAGATATAAATCAAATGAATAAGTAAGTAAGTAAAAGGTGTAGCATATGCTCTTAGCCAGGCCACATGTCCAATCAAACCACATTATTACAGTACCTAGATTCCACTTTAAGTGCCATAGCAGCCTTCCTGAGGTTTGTAATCTGGGAAGGCATTAGAGGAGCTCTCTGGCTGAGAATTCAAAATGTCTCTACCTAAACTGCAAACCCCATGGAACCATATAGTGAAACCATGGCAGTTAAAGTGAAAATATAGTTCTACTGTGAATAGAGCTTAGGTAAAATTGATCTGCAGCTAATCCACTGAAGACTCTGGTTAATTAATTTCAATGCAAGCCTGCAGTCCCATTAAAAATAAAGCCTCAAAAAGCTGAATTATCTTAGAAGTAATTAAGAGGCATCTGTTGGAATCATCAGCCATTCCTAATATTTTGCTAGCCTTCAACAGTTAGTTAGTTCTTGCTTAATAATCCCATCTGGAGGTGCTTCTTCACAGTTTAGCATTCTCCAACCTTTCTTCTTTGCTAACACTTCAAACATGGTATCTTCTCTTGCCAAGAAGAGAAGGGGAAAACATGATGAGAACCAGGGCATATTTCCTCATTGTTATTTCTAAATGGCATAGGATCTCATTCTCAGCTGCTTAGACACTTGCAAAGATATTTCCAAACAGTCAAAGCAAGTGCCAGAATAGCAGAGAGAAGTACTAAATCAGAATGACAGCATTTCATAGCTGCTTTCTGCCAGTGTGAAGGACTACAGAAAGGGCTGGGTCATAACAGAATTAGAGGAAACCAACACTTGGTGGTGGTGGTGGGATTTTTTTTTTTAAAGCCAAGAACTTAGTTTGCATTCTGTGCAGTTTTGATTGGTGTTTCTTCATTAAAGCGAAGGGGACAGTGTTCATCTCACCACACACATTCCAAAAATATAAATGAAAAATATGGCAACCCCATGAATTTCCTGCTGCTGGAAAATAACCTTGAACTAAATGGAAGCTAGCAAATCCTTACATTCTTATATAAATAAACAGGGCATGGAGATCAAGGGAAGACTATAGCAATTTGTCTTTTTGGGAGGAAAAAGGTTGACACATGAACAAAGTAGCCTGTGAGTTATGGTTCCTTTCTCTGCACTGAGCAAGATGTTGGGCGTTAAAAATATTGTGCCTAATCATGCAAGTTACATTTTTTGGAGTATGAAAAATCAGACATGTATAAAACATCTGAGACAAAGGGGAAGGACGTCTGTGGGGTCGAAGGAACCACTTGCTTCTAGCTCTAAATAAACCACTGGGTCCTATCTGATTTTGGTAGCTAAGCATGGTCAGCTCTGGTTCATACATGAATGGGGGACTGCTAATGAATATCAACTGCTGTAGGAGTGAAGATACCTCAGAGATAGGAATTGGTGAAACCACACCTGAGTGTTCCTTCTCTAAGAAAACCCTACGAAATTCATGAGATCACCATAAGTTGACAAGTTACTTGAAGACCAAGAGCAGATTGTGGTACAGACTATGAACTCTCTCTTGACCCAAAAAACAATGTAAAGACCATGTAAAGAACAAAGCCTACTAAGTCAGCAATGTGAAGAAGCAGCCAAAAGCCCCCAATGTAATTCTGGGCTGCATCAACAGGACTATACTGTCCAGCCCAAGGGAATCAGTGGTCTCACTCTTGTTACCACCGTGTACTGGCCTGGCCTTTGGTGAACCAAAGATATCATTTTGATATCATAATTCGGCCCTGCTCTGCCACCAGCCAAGTGTTTGTGAGGCCTGCCAAACAAGCACGAAGCTAGGCATGGCTACTACTTGCTGCTCTCACCAAAACAAGCCAGATATCGCCAGATCTGCTTTAGGGGACCTCCCGAAACAAACATCTTCATTACATATGCACGCTGCCACAAAGAGATCCTCTGCCCTGAGAGGACACCCTGGTGAGCTAGGTACTCAACTGCCGAGCTAGCCGCATTTACATACCGGCTATACCATTGTCAATTCGGACTCTAACTCAATCATGCAAATTCTGACCTCTTGGAGGCTTGTCTCCAACCCAAAACTTATTGTTTTCACCCAGAGACCAGACTAGCCTGCAGTTGTTCTTTCCTCTATAAAAATCCCCCGCTTTTGAGAGCTCTTTGGAACTCTCGCTGGGACTTCTCCGGACTCTTGCTGGATCGCTTGGACTTCACTCTGCTTTGCTGCCACTCAGTTCAGCAGATTCCCCTCGGTCGCCACGCGGGTTTCCACTTCTTCAATCAGCCTTCTTCAGGACTGCAGGACAGGTGGCGTATCACCCATTCCCCTCAAATTCTATTTTCCTTGTCTAGTTAGGAGTGTGCTTGTGCTTTTCTTTAATAACTGTTTAATAAATCTTAATTATTGTTTGAACCATTTGCCTCTTCACTGACTTGACACTGTATACATTGGGTAAAAGATCCTGCTGCGTTACCCTGCCTCTCATTAGCCAAGAGAGTGCTCCAGCTAATTTTTCCCATCTTGTTCGTTGTTGTTGTGGTTATTTGGGCGTCCCTCCCGGGACCCCCAGTTCTCAGGGTAACACTCTGCTCTGCTTTGGTCAGATCTTACCTGCTATACTATGTCCAGTTCTGGACACTACAGTTCAAGAAGGTTATAAAAAGGCAGGAATGTGTCCAGAGGAGAGTGACCAAGGTGATTGAAGGTCTGGAAAGGCCTTCTGAGCAATGACCGAGAGAGCTGCGTATCTTTAGCTTGCGGAACAGGAGAGATGATATCTGAAGGAATGTCCCGTAGAAGATAGAGCAAGCTTGTTTTCTGCTGCTCCAGAGACTAGATTGTGAACTAATGGAGTCAAATGATAAGAAAAGAGATTCCAGTTGAACATTAAGAAAAAAAAAATTAATCATAAGAGCTGTAAGACTGCCTTGGAAAGTGGTGGACTCTCCAAAATTGGAGAACTTTAAGCAGAAGTTAGATGGGCATCTTTTGGGAGTGCTGTAACTGTGTACTCCTGCATGGTAAGGGGTTAGACTAGACGGAGGCATAGAATGACAGAAAAGGAAAGGGTCTCATGGGCCCTCAAGTCCAACTCCCTGCTCAATGCAGGATCTCTAGCTAAAGCATCTCCAGCCGGTAGCCCTCCAACCTCTCTTTGAAGAAGAGAAGACCCTCTCCAGGAAATGTATTCTATTGCTAAACTGCTTTTACTCTCAAGAAGCTCCTTTTGGTGTTCAGTTAAAATCCATTCTCGTATAAATTCAGTCATTATCCCCTGGGGCAGCAGAGAACAGGCCTGCCCCTTCCTCTCTGTGACATCCTCTGAGGTATTAAAGCATGCTATCACGTCACCCTTCAGTCTTCTCTTCACCTAGCTGAATGTGCCCAGCAACTTCAATCTTTCCTTATATGTTTTGTTCTCCATCCTTCTTACCATCCTCATTGCCCTTTTCTGAGCCTGCTCCATCTGAGGATGGCCTTTGATCCCTTCCAGCTATAAGATTCTAGGATTCTGTGAAAAATAATGATCACAAAACATTTACATAACTTTAAAGTGGGAGATGAAACTAGATACCATAACTTTAAAGTTATTTTCTATATTTTGGGCCAGCCATTTATCAAAATGGAGTTTGTAGGGAACTAGATAACATCTTCCAGTGGAAAAATTCATGACTGAATACCAAAGTCAGGATCATCCTTGCCACAGTATTTCTGATTTCTATGTATTGATGTGAAATATGGATAGTGAAAGTCCCATCCACTTCATAGCTTAGAAGATGCAAAATCCATTCTCTTCAATTGCTTTGAAAGTCTTAAACACACCCAAGTGTAATCCTAATATTATCATAGGTTTGTCTCTAAAGGTCTGTGTCCATACAGGTTCACAATCCTGCTCAGACTGAAGAGTTTTATGCTTCTTTGATTTGAAGGGAATTGAATCATGCACAGTGCTCACTGGATTAGGGCCACCTGCTTTCCTTCAATAGCCAATAGTCAACAGTCCCTTGACTAGCAAGCCATCTTGTCTCATTTTCCAGTCCCTGTTTCCTGAGCTTTGAAAAACACAGTATTCTGGGGGTTGAAATTAAAAAAAAAACTTTAGCAAGTCCTGCTTCCACTCTTGTGCTGCCCTCCTATGGTTCATTAGGTCCTTCCTTCCATTTCAGTAGCTGCAGATGAGACACACAAGTAAATGGATTAAACAGTAAGGTTCTGCCACACGTTCTCTCTCTCCAGGTGCCTTGTATCTGTATGGCATTCTACCCAAAAATCACCTCTAGCCTGGAGAAGGTGACAGTCAGGAGCTGTACTCTATTTGGTTTCCTTCTGCCCACTTCCAACCAACCAGGTGGGTGCTCTTTCAGGTGTTCTGATCTACTCCTGATTCCTATAGATTGCACATAACTGGGAGAGAAATGTGTATTTCTCTTCCCCACTGATGAACATGGGGCCTTAATATTTGATGAACCAAGAAGCTCTTTCCAGATCTTAGAAGGAAGAGAAGATGTTATCAAAGTGTCTTTGCCAGAGGGATCACAGAGGAGCCTCTTAACGCAGTGTGGCTGCCGACCGCAATACAGGCATCCTCTACTCCTTTAAGAAGAGAAAAATCAGCATACTCCAACTGGATACATAGCCTAGAACTGAGGGGTACACCAAGAAAGAGGGGAATCCTGGGACATTAAACCAGCACTATTCTCAGACCACCCCACCACCACCACCACCACTTTGGGTGTCAAAGGACAAGACAGATGGTAATATTGAAAGCAGTGGATTTGAGAAATGACTCTTGCCTCATTCTTCAGACATTTTATTTTACTCGTTGTTACCTCTAGTTCAGAATTGGGGAAATCCTTGCTAGCACAACAAAGGTAAGGGATGATAGAGATTGCAGTCCATGAAAAGAGTCCCACAAGTTTCTCAGCCCATGGGTGTGCAAGAAGTTGCTCCTAGTGATGAGCACACCATCCCGAGTTCACTACAAAGTCAGCCCAGTTACTGCAAGTGTCATAAAAAAGTGTAAACATAAACAGATAGATCAAGAAGTTAGATGGATATTCCCAAGAGTTCATTTTTATTTTTAGGCACTGGAACATTTTTTCTCCAAGAAACATAACCATTCCTGCAGAACTACTTGGGAAATGTTAAGTCAAGGTCAGGACTGGCAGCTCTGGTGTGTATTCCCTCTGAACATAGAGTGACTACCATCAACCAGGGCTCCATCAGTTTTATCCCATCTTTCATGCTTGCAAATGGAAACAGAACCTCCTGTGTACTCCTCGGGTACACCTGCACCAAGTGCAAGCTGGTCGCCTTCTTGGAGGAGACGGTTTGGCAGCTGGAGGCACGAGTTTCTGATCTTCATCTTATTAAGGAAGGAGAGGAGTTTTTGGATAGGGCAGAGAAGACCTACTGGAAAACCGAATGCATGGAGGAGCTGCCAGATCAGCAAGTCAACACACTGTGCCAGGAAATGGAGGCTTGGGCGAATGTCACACGGAGGAGTAGAAGGACCAGGAAGGCAACAGAGACTCTTCACCTACACAATCGCTTCAAAGTTCTTGGCCTTGCGAACAATGAGGAGCACCAGATGGAGGGAACAAAATGTCAACAAGAAGGAATCCAACTTTGGCAACAGGAACTAGATCAATGCTCCCAGCCTCAACACAATGCCCAGGCAGTCCTAGTAGAACATGCTCGTTGAGGAGTCCAGGACAAGCCTCAGAGGAGGCGAGTTCTGGTTGTTGGGGACTCTTTGCTCAGAGGGACCGAAACGGTGATTTGCAAACTGGACAAGCTTAATCGAGAGGTCTGCTGTCTTCCTGGGGCCAGGATCAACCACATAATGGAGAGGCTAACCAGGCTGGTCAAACCCACTGACCATAAGCCCCTCATTTTGGTTCATGTCGGAACCAATGACACTGCGAGGAGCAGCTTTTACAACATTGCAAAGGACTACGAGCTTATGGGGACGAAGTTTAAGGACCTTGGTGCGAAGGTGGTAATTTCATCTCTCCTCCCTGTTCAAGGATATGGTGCACATAGGGAAAGGGCAATAGCAGAGGTCAGCAACTGTCTCTGCACGTGGTGCCGCCGGCAATGGTTTGGGTTTTTGGAACATGGCCTGAATTTTCATGAATGTGGGCTTCTGGCGAGGGATGGGCTGCACCTCACAAAACTTGGCAGGAATGTTTTTGCAAACAGTCTCGCAAGGAGGATTAAGAGGTCTTTAAACTAAGTTCCACTAGGGAGGGAGAGAATATTATTCAAGGCAAGGACTCAGCGAGCGCAGGGAGAAAAGGCCCAAATGATACAGGTGGCCAATAGCGGGAGGAGTAGAAACAGTAGTACAGGATTTGCAGGAAGGGCCCGGGAACTTAAATGTCTCTACACTAATGCATGGAGTATGGGAAACAAGCAGGATGAACTCGAACTCCTAGTACAACAAAATAAATATGATTTGATAGGCATCACTGAGACCTGGTGGGATGAGTCTCATGATTGGAATACAGAAATAGAGGGGTATAGCCTATTTTGTAAAAATAGATCAAACAAGAAAGGAGGAGGAGTAGCCTTGTATGTCAAGGATGTTTTCACCTGTGAAGAGATCTGTGACTCAAATCCAGAAAGCCAAGTCGAGAGCATTTGGGTGAGAATTAAGGGAGCGAGAAACAATAGGGATATTCTGTTGGGGGTTTACTACAGACCTCCAACTCAGGCTGAGGACTTTGATGATGCCTTCCTCAACCAAATGACTGCACATTCAAGGAGGAGAGATACAGTAATAATAGGAGATTTCAATTACCCGGATATATGCTGGCAGTCAAACTCTGCCAAGACAGCAAGGTCCAGCAAATTTCTTGCTTGTCTTGCAGACAACTTCATGGTCCAGAAGGTGGAAGAGGCCACAAGGGGATCAAATATTCTAGATCTGATCCTGACCAACAGGGATGACCTTGTTAATGAGGTAGAAGTGGTTGGATCTTTAGGGGGGAGTGACCATGCCCTAGTGGAATTTGGCATTCAGTGGGAAGGAGAAGATAAGTGTAGCCAGACACTCATCTTAGATTTAAAAAAAGCGGACTTCTGTAAACTTAGGGAGCTGCGGGCTGGAATTCCGTGGTCAAGAATAGTGAAAGGGAAAGGAGTTCAGAAGGCATGGGAGTTCCTTAAAAAGGAGATACTGAAGGCACAGTCTAAAACTGTGCCAATAAGGAGGAAAAATGGAAGGCATCTGAAGAAACCAGAATGGTTGACTAAAGAACTCTCAGCTGAGCTAAGTGTTAAGAGAAACATATGTAGGAAATGGAAGAAGGGGGAAACCATCAAAGAAGAATTTAAGCAAGTAGCCAGGAGATGTAGGGAGGAGGTCAGAAAGGCTAAAGCACAGGACGAACTTAGGCTGGCCAGAGACATTAAAAACAATAAAAAGGGCTTTTTTAAATATGTCCGCAGCAAAAGGAAAAAGAAGGAGACAATAGGGTCGCTGCACAGAGAAGATGGTGAATTACTCACAGGGGGAAGAGAAAAGGCAGAACTACTTAACACCTTCTTTGCCTCAGTTTTTTCCCAGAAGGATACAAGCACTCAATCTGGCGGTTGGGGAGCAGGTGAGGAAGAAGGGGAAATGAGGCACATAATAGGTAGAGAGGTGGTACAGGAATACCTGTCCACACTGGATGAATTCAAGTCTCCAGGGCCAGATGAATTGCATCCTAGGATATTAAAAGAGCTGGCAGAGGTCATTTCGGAACCCTTTGCTATAATCTTTGATAAATCTTGGAGGACAGGAGAAGTTCCAGCAGACTGGAAGAGAGCAAATGTTGTCCCCATCTTCAAGAAGGGAAAAAAAGAGGACCCAAATAATTATTGCCCAGTCAGCCTGACATCAGTATCCGGAAAGATCCTGGAGCAGATCATTAAGCAGTCAGTTTCTAATCACTTGGAAAGCAATGCGGTAATCACGCGAAGTCAACATGGATTTCTCAAAAATAAATCATGCCAGACTAATCTTATCTCTTTTTATGATAGAGTTACTAGCTTGATAGATGAAGGGAATGCTGTGGATGTAGCATATCTTGATTTCAGTAAGGCCTTTGACAAAGTTCCCCATGACATTCTTGCAATGAAGCTGGTAAAATGTGGGCTGGACAGGGCTACTGTTAGATGGATTTGTAATTGGTTGACCGACCGAACTCAAAGAGTGATCACCAATGGCTGCTTTTCATCCTGGAGAGAAGTGACTAGCGGGGTGTCACAGGGTTCTGTCCTGGGCCCAGCGCTGTTCAATATTTTTATCAACGACTTGGATGAAGGAATAGAGGGCATGCTCATCAAATTCGCAGATGACACCAAATTGGGAGGGGTTGCTAATACACCAGAGGACAGGATCAAAATTCAAAATGACCTGGATAGATTGGAGAGCTGGGCCAAGGCTAACAAAATGAAATTCAACAGAGAGAAGTGTAAGGTCCTACACCTAGGTAGAAAAAATGGAATACAGAAATATAGGACGGGGAACACGTGGCTGGATAGCAGTATGTGTGAAAGGGATCTAGGAGTCTTCATAGACCACAAGCTGAACATGAGTCAGCAGTGTGATGCAGTGTGATGCGGCAGCCAAGAAAGCCAATGCAATTCTCAGCTGCATCAATAGGAGTATGGTGTCTTGATCGAGGGAGGTACTGGTACCACTCTACTCTGCTTTAGTTAGACCTCATCTTGAATACTGTGTCCAGTTCTGGGCGCCCCAATTCAAGAAGGACATGGTCAAGCTAGAGCAAGTCCAGAGGAGGGCGACCAAAATGGTGAGGGGCCTGGAAGCCATACCCTATGAGGATAGACTTAGAGAGCTGGGTATGTTTAGTCTGCAGAAGAGAAGGTTAAGAGGGGACATGATAGCCATGTTTAAATATTTGAAGGGATGCCATGTAGAGGAAGGAGAGGGCTTGTTTTCTGCTGCTCCAGAGAGCAGGACAAGGAGTAATGGATTCAAGCTGCAGGAAAGGAGATTCCACCTGAACCTCAGGAGGAACTTCCTGACGGTCAGGGCTGTCCGGCAGTAGAATACGCTGCCTCAGAGTGTGGTGGAGTCTCCTTCACTGAAGGTTTTTAAGCAGAGGCTGGATGGCCATCTGTTGGGAATGCTTTGATGGGTGTCCCTGCGTGGCAGGGGGTTGGACTGGATGGCCCCTGTCGTCTCTTCCAACTCTGTGATTCTATGATCCTTCTTGGCACACACCTGGTGATGTGGGGAAAATTCATATTCCTAGCCTATTATTTCCATACATCTATAACACCTCTGCCTACATGACACTATTCTGTAAGCATGAGCATATTATTAGCTTATTCCACTCAGGCAACTTCACTGGGGTCCGTGGACCTCCTCTATGTTTTCTAAAGGATTTGTGTGCTCACCTCATGGCCACCTGATCAGATGTGTGTGTGTGCTTGTGTGTGTGTGTGTATGAGAGAGAGAGGGAGAGAGAAATGTGGACAGAAAGCCCAGATCATGTCTACTTTCTGATCTAGCTATGTTCATTCCTGGCACACAGGATACCCATTGCCCTTTGGGGCCAGAAAAAGGCAGCCCACCCCTATTATAGGGTATGAGCAATGGCATCATTCTAAGGATCATGATCTTTCTGACAACAAAACAAAACAAAACAAAATGCCATCCCTCCTCAGTATCGCCCCTTAGCAATGTTCTCTGAAAGAAAATAATGGGATATTTATTGATCTTTACTGGAAGGGAATCTCTGGGGAAGCTTACTGTTCCTAGATCAATAAAATAAATCAGTCAATAAAAAGCTGTCCAAACACAATGTACCCCCAGTGATGTGAAATAAAAGATGCCAAGTCAGGCACCTTGGAGACCTGGACCTAAACTCTCAAAGAATCCAAGATAAAAGCATAGGGAAAAAAATCAGAAGTTGCATCAAAAGAAAGACAACGACCACAACAACAGTGATATCTAATGAAACCTAGATAGGGTCAGGAACTTAGAAGCAGATATGCACACTGCATATGAGAACATCAGAGATTTCTGGAGCAACGAAAGACAACAACATAAAGCCTCCTGTATTAACATTGTGTATGGCGAGGAGGTTTCAGAGGGGACTGGCAAAACTGGGGGTCGGGGTGGGGCACATCCAATGAAAAGGACAGGGAGGTGTATGAGATGCCAGCATATAAAACCTCCACACAGAGACAGATGTTTAATGCTTGCAGCTCATGGGAATCAGGAAAGAGAAGGAGGCAGATAGGGGATGGTTCGCCTTTAATCCATGCCTAATGAGGCTAATGGAAAAGGAGGGAAAATATTCTCACGTATAGTCAAGCAAAGGAAATAGACAAAGCGTTTAAATATTCTTAAAGAGCCCTGTGGGTTGGAGCTTTGGCTTATGTCACAGACGACGTGACTAAACAAGAAGGAAGGGCTGTCTAAGTAAGGGCAGCACTGATCAGACAGGAATAGGCCCTCAGGTACGGCTCTATCTTCCCTAGCTCTGCCAAGCCACAGATGTTATTTGACTTGGCAGATTCTCATCTGCCATCATTGAGAAACTTGTGGGCAGAGTGGCTGACTTCAGTATCCACAGGCAACATGCCCTCCGGGACCTGTGGTTAATATGGCCTCAGTCACCGCTCACATCCCAGCATGCATCGCGGAGCACGGGACTGGAGGGCAAGCAGGAATAACAGAAATAGTTAGGGCTGCCAGACATCTAGGACTGACCCAGAGTACAGGGAATTTACTGCTTAGTACACTGTCAAGGACAAACATGATCTTTACAGAGAAGGACAAGGAATAAAATCGCCTACAATACCGTGACTCAGAAAAATTTCAAGAGTTCGGTCTTGAGCACCCCAGGTAGCTTCTGTTCGAGTTTTTCCATCATGGACTGAAGTTCACAGGACTCTTTCTCCTGTACCTTAAAAACAATTTTTAGACTTAATATACATTGATATGCAAAAAAAATTTAAATCAATTTAAAAACAAGGATGTTAATTCTTTTACGAACTAAGAAGCTGATTTTAAAAAATTAAAGGAAAAAATTGAGAGAGGCATGAAACTGTAATCTACTTGAAGTTAATAGATTTACACAATCAAAGCTGACTTTGGTTACTTTTAGAACACCAGTTCTGGCGAGAAAGGGGTTTCAGATACTGTAGTCATATGCGTATCCACTTGAAAGTAAAACTAATTGAATTCAATGGGATTTACAAACAGGTAATATGTACAGTCTAAGCCCATTTCCGCACTACACTGTTATAGTGCTATTATTCCACTTCAAGATCCTATGGAGTTCTGGGATTTGTAGTTTACAGAGGGGCTTTTAGAGAAACTCAGGGTAAATGCAGGCTGCAATCTTATAAAAATCTTTGCCTACAGATTGTGAGAAGAGGGATGCCATGGAGTGGACATGGAGGAGAAGGGAAGGGCTTGGAAAAGCCCACCAGAGAGTTCACATTCAATTGAAGCAAGCCTCCTCGAGCCATTGGCTCAGCTGCTGAGGTATCACAGAATGTTTATGAATATTCTGGCTGTTTAGAAATAAGACTGCTGAACTGTCATATATCAGACTTGGGCCCTTTCCGTACCGGGCTATTAAAATGGTGCAGAGTGACTTCCGACAGAGGTCTTCTGCACCGTAGAGTGGACTGGGGCGGACTACTTTTTGCAGTTCTGCACCTCAGTCCGCTCCAGAGCGACCGGAACTGGTCACACAGCGTGTTTTTTAAAAAACCTCTGTTTAGAGGTTTTTAAAAAACACGGAGCGTGCGACTCCGTGTCGCTCCGGAGTCGCGCTCTGGTGCAGATTTGCAGGCGCGCACTAGTGCATGCCTGCAGATCTGACAGGGGCAGGCTTTAGGCTGGCGAGCATCTCCGGTTGGTGGAGAGCCTCCACCAACCGGAAGCTGCCATTTTGGATGCCGGAGCAGTGCGGAGCAACGAACTTGCACTGCTCCTCGTCCCGACGGATTTGCCCAGATGCTGAAGAAGTCCAGTGAGTCCCATTTTTGCGTGGTTCCTTTCTCACATGTGGAAAGGGCCTTGGAGGGAAGAGACAGAAATGTGCATTCTATGAGAAGCATTCAGTAGAGTGGAAGGGAACCGGTTGCAAAAACACTAACAACCTGTATGTGAGAGTCTTATGCATGTGACAACTGGTGTGAGAATGGAATACAGCTGACTTAGGCCATTTCCGCACTATACTGTCATAGTACTATTATTCCACATTCAACATCCTATGGAATCCTGCAGTTTCCAGTTTAGGGAAGGGCATTTAAAACCCTCAGCCAGAGGGTTCAGTAATTCCACAGGATATTGAAAGTGGAATAACAGCACTATAACAGTATAAGGTGGAAATGGCCTCACTTTGAGCCCAGATTCTCCAGATAACATTCTAGAGGGATATAAAGAACCACCATATGAAGGCATGTAGAGAACCCATGAAGGTATTACATTAACACAAACATAAATCCAGTCAGATTAAAATGTATCAGCATTTGTGCATGTTGTCAGTTTAGCACTGGCCCACAAGTCAATATGAGTATATTTTTGATACCGTTTTCATTTCCCGCAGAGCATCTGTGATGTTGCACCTTCTCTTCTTTCTTGACCAGCTTCTGCCAGGATTGAGAAGCATGGTCCAAACAAAAAATCCTTTGAATCGCTTAGAGAGATTCATACTCTTTTAATCCTATTTTATCCTCACAGCACTCCTCTGAGGTAGATCAGTGTGAAAGAGAATGGGTGGCCTAAGGTCCCATTGTAAGGACAAGATCTGAACTCAAATCTCCCTAGCCCAAGTGAAATGATGTTATGCTGGCTCATTCTGGCTTAAGCCCTGCCAAAGAAAACCAGCCCCTGTAGTCTATTCAGCCCATACAATACAAAAACTAGGATTATGAACCCAGTCACCAGGGTTGAATTACCTGTGCTTCAACTGGAGCAATTGCTCCAGGCCTCTCAGTGGCTGAGGGCCGAATGCTGAAGGAAAAGAGTGCAGGTTGCTTCATCTCCTTCTCCATTTCCTGGGGTTCTGTGATGCCCCATGTTTGGCATGTTTCTTGAACAAATGGGTAAAAATATACGGGATCAGATTTACAGTGTCACTAAAGTTGCAGAGCTGATAAAGGGGGCAAGAGAGGAAACACATGCTGCTACTTGTTCCACTTTGCATATTTATTTCATTTCATTTCATTTCTATGGCCATTTCCACACTAGACTGTTATAGTGCTATTATTCCACTTTAAACATTATATGGAATCCTGGGGTTTGCAGGTTAGGGAGAGGCCTTTGAGATCTTCCCCACCCACTCTGTCCTGCTCTGCCTCCACTTGCGCAATTGCAATTGTGCATGTAGGGGCAGTGAGAAAGCAAAGCAGGGAAGATCATGCCCCTCATGCTCTCCTGCCCCCCACTGCCAGTGCAATCCCAAGTGGGGGGGCGAGAGAGTAAAGGGAGATCTTCCCCTGCTCTACTGCACAGCTGTCAGCAGTTATTTGTGGTTTGTTTTTGTTTTTTACTTTCGCAGAGGTTCTGTTTCCCTATCCTTTGCAAATGTGGAGGGCCTACTGTACATATATATATTTGCTGTTTATTGTTTTTCTATCAAAATGTTTTGCTGCATATTTTTAAAAAAGTATGTTGTGAGCCACTTTGAGTCCCAGTTATGGAAAGAAGGTATGGAAAGTAGTTGAGATATAGAGTAGAACAGAACAGCATAGAAGTAAATTAATAGGCAATCTTAGCAGGTACCCTCTTCATTGAAGGATCCACAGTACCTGTGAGGTCATTTGCAGTGGCAGCAGGAAAACAAACCCAAGCCTTCAGAAACACTTAGAAGGAAGGCATGCTACTGCTAATGCTGAACCCAGTCCATGTGAACCTTAGAAAATTTCTCCTCTTGCTGAAATTTCTCTGTACCTCAAGCTAGAAACAGACATGTCAAGCTCAGAGTATAAACAGGCATGCCAGCTGCCATAATCTTCTTCCTTCAATTACCTCAACTCCTGAAACAAGGATGTTTATATTCTCCCAGTAGAATTAGCCTTCTGTCCCTGCTTCCCACTGATGGAGACAATTTTCCTTTTGCTTGTGTTTGAAACTTCTGGTAACTTATGGCAACTTTGAAAACTTAGAGAGAGAAACATTTAAAGTCTATGGCATAACTCTTTTCTTTCTCGCAAGAGAATACCAGAAAAGTGGGTTGACAGCCCAAGAGTCTGTGCCCCAGATCAGTCACAACAGGAAGCCCTAATCGCAATGTTGAAGGGCATGCAAAGTCTTCTTTCACCTTTTTTTTTTTAAATCTCCTCATCTGCTTTCCATCACTGTAATCAATGAGCCTTGTGTTATCCTTTCACACTAATGGTTTTGTTTGTTCTTGTTTGTTCATTTATTTGTTGTTCATTTCCGTACTAGACTCTTATAGTGCTATTAGATAAGGTCTTAAATAGCTGGGGTCTTTTCTCTGTTGTGCACTGTTGCTTCCTCTCTACATCCCAATTCCCATTGAAATTTATACTCCTTCTCTCCATCCTGCCCCATTCCTCTTTTGGAATAGCCCCTTCTCCTGACTCCATTTTAAAAACAAGCACCTTTGGAATTCACTATCCAGTATATCTACCATCATCCCTTTTGAAACTTCCCTCTGCCAAATGACAACCCACCTAGCAGGAACCTATCTTGCCTCTCTGATGCTCTACCTATTTATCTGCTTTTGAAAGACATTCCCTCATATTAAATGTACCTCATTGCTCCCCAGTATCATCATCTTTTTGCCATTTCCCCATATTTTATGCATGTCTTTTGGATTTCATTTCCCTCACACACTCTCTTCCCTTAAAATTTCCCCTCAGCCTATCCCAATGCTTCAGTGACACTTATGTTCCCAATCTATGCCCTCAACAAGTTTAGACAATGCAATATAGGCCCTTAACTTTTGCCTCCAGCTATTGCAGATATTTTTCTTGTCCTCCACTAGTTCCGTCAAGAGAATGTCACAACTCATATTTACCTGACAGGACAGATACCACGATCATAACGCTGAAAAGGAGTACTTGGAATACACAACGGGCCAACATGTTGCCTATCTTTAACTTGGGCTGTTAGGGATGTTCACATTAATGTCATTTTGTTCCTTTCCAGTTTTCTAATTTTATTTTATTTTTTGCATTGTAGGTCACCTCCAAAACCATTGTGATGCCATCAGTTACTTTTCATTCAATTACATGTGTTGCTTTTAAGAACTTTTGGCAGGAAGCAAAACTGTCTGACCCATAAGATGCCAAACTGAGCTACAGGGCAGACCTTCTGCCAGTGTAGATTCCTTTGGCTGCAATACAGCTTATGTCACTATCTATGACTTTGTGCCAACTGAGATTCTAGCCCCAAACTTTTAATGAAATGCACAGCCAAGTACTATGAGCCCATAATTCCTTCCAACCATAAGAAAGATTGAAAGAATTTCAAGATATCTTCATTGGTCCATCTAACCTAGTATCTACTCTAGGAGTAGACAAAGTGCATTGCTTCAGGTGTAACTGGGCTAGAATGAAGGCACCCACAAAATCTACAACCAACAAAAAGCAAAGTTACAGAAATCTACTTGCACACATGAACTTCCAGTGAAGCTCAAGATGGTCAAAAAGGAAAAGAGGAAGGACGAGACGTACAATAGAAGCCACACGCATGGTGGATGTAGAGATAGCCTTCACCACCCAGAGCAACTGGTGGCCCAACCAAAGAGAAAGCAGAAGCCATAAAAGCTTTTGAGGAAGCAGTAACAGGATTTGGTGTACCTCAGGGCAATAGGAGCCTTTTGAGTTGTGGTGACTGATCAGGGTTGGGAATTATGCATCCCTGCAGATATGGACAGGTTGCAACTACCATCAGTCCTCATCAATATGACCCATGATGGAGAATGCTGGGAGTTGCAATCCAACAATACCTGGAAGGCTGCATGATTCCTATCCTTGAGATTGTAGCTTGAGTGTTATCAGGTCTCCTCTTTGGACCAAGAGCTTTGCAGCCACAGAAGGCAAGAAGTGGATGCCTGAACCACAGCCATCTTGGCTCAACTCTTGGAGCACCAATGAACCACACAAGACAGGTCTTATCCAACAGACCGAAGCTGAGCAATTCAAATATGTGTGTGCACACACACACAGCCTCCACTAGTGCTCACAGACAGATCAACAGCAGAGTATTGTCTCTTTAAGACCTCTTTCTACTTCCACCACTCTCCATGGCCAAAGTACTGTCCTCATTTCAAGCCTGGCTACTGGGAGGCTAGGCCCCAGAGATAGAAGAATGATGCCAAATCTCCTAATGGAGCTTGACAGCAGTGGGATTAAAAGCACAAGCACGGCAGTCCAGAAAGCAGTGAGTAAGATCTCATCACCCTGCAATCAGCCTCTTTCTTTAAAGAGCTGAACCATAAAATAAAACCTTTCAGTCTGGATGGGTGAGTGGGAGATCCAGCGGAGTGATTAAAGAGTAAAGAAAGGATGTGAAAGTTGTGGGAGGAGGGTCTGTACAACTTTCAGGAGAAGAGGAAAAAGCAAAGCCATACAGTGCAGAAAAACTAAAACAATATTTGCTGAAGTTTTTTGTAGTCTTTGCCTCAAAAGAACACAGGAACAAAGCTTTTGTGCACTGAGAACCGAATGAAAGGAAAACTCTGAACCTCTCCATCCATTGCTGTTTGAATAAATGGGTTATGAAATTTGATGTGGAGGCAAAGTGAGTATACTGGCAAATGTTCAGAAGCTGAAAAATTCTAGCTGAGATAGATGTTTCCAATGTAAAATTAGAGATTTTATCTTGTTTATTTATTACATTTATGTCCCACATTTCCTTCAGTTAGTTCAAGTCTACATGCATGGTTCTCCTCTTCCCATCTTCCCAACAACTTTGTGAGGTAATTTAGCCTGAGAGAAAGTGTGATCTGTCCCAGTTTAGTGGTGACTTGCTTTTGGATCTCCTAATTCCAGTCCCAACACTATAACTCCAATAACATTGGCTGATGAGAGATTTCACCTCAAAATGCAAGTATTTTAGGGTTGTTGATTTTTTTTTTTTGCCTCTTGATTCTAGCAAATATTAATTGTCAACACTCATAGCGCTTTCCATATTGAAATACTAAACAATAGTATGTAAATTCTGAGAAACAGTACCTGCAATTGCATTGTTGAATCTCAGACTTCATTACTGTTGAAACTTTGGCAATGTTTGTAAGCAGCAAATGTGTTCTGTTAGTATAACTCTTTCCCCCTTTTTACTACTAGTTTGATTTGGAAAGCCTGCATGAGCCCAACGGCATTTCCCAGCAAATGGTACTGAGAAGCATCTCCATCATGACTAGCAGCGATGGGAAGCCTTTCCTTCCATGAATATTCTTCTTTGTTCTTAGAAGACATCCTCCTCCTTTCCTTCCAAAGGCTGAAATGTAATGATTTAACTGGCTCATTGTTAGCTCATTGCTAGATACCCAGCATAGCCATTAATAGTGGCCAAAAGGCTTTTCCAGCAGCATTATGTTCACAATGTCTGAAGATTCAAGGCATCTGTTATATTTGTTGCTGGCCAGAAAAAGAAACCACAGGAAAATAAGTGGGGCCCACCCCTTCCTAATTGATAGTATTCATTCTGTCTAACACAAACTGTTAGAAGATTGGTCAATATGAAGGGCACTAGGAAGTTTGTTTATCATTTAGCCCAAGGTTTGTCAACTGCTGCTGACCTTTGTAGGAGTGGGGACCCTGCACTCCTCCAGATGTTATTGAATGGCAGTTCTTAGTATTTTGCACCATCTGGTTGTGGTGAAGAGGGCTGCTGGGAGCTGTAGTTCAATAACATTTGGACTGCCACACAATTCTCTAGTCCTGCCTTTATTTTTTTTAAGGGGATGAAACTGCCTTGAAGGCAGCAAGGCTGAGTTTGAGGAGGGGCTACTAACTGATGTGAGGGGAACCATGACAAGCACCTTGAGTTCTGGCAATAACTGGCTTCATTCATTGCACAAAGAACAATGACTAGCTGAAGGAATCGGGACCAAGGACAGAGCTCAGGTGACAAGAATGGAAATTGTCTGGGGAAGTACAAAAACTAAAGAAAAGCCAGCTGAGGACAGATTGCAAAATGAAGCCAGGCAAGGGAAAAAGAACTGACCTGAATGTCACTGACATATCCAGCACCCCATTTCAGTGTAAATACGATATGGGATTATGCCAGGACAGCATCCATCCAGGTAATGGATCTCTGGTGTTGCCAACAGTGCCACGGGCAGGGCAAGGTGTTATAGAGGGAAAATGAAATGCCGGGATGCACTTTGACATGCAGTGTTTTTTTCTCAGTTGGTATCACATTTAAAATCAAGTTGGAGGTATGAAATGCTATTGAAGAAAAGCATTGATGCCTTGGTCTAACCACCCATGGAGAAAATCAGCACCTACTTTAAGGGATAGCATTCTAAGTGTACTCTTCATTGGTACATGTCAAGCTGTTTGTGTAAGGGCTCCAACATTGGGTCCAATTAGGCAGGGAAAGTGAGATGTTAGGAACCAAAGAAGTTCCTGAAATGTGTCTACTAGGATCACAGAAAGTCAGTAGGAGATGCACCTGTGGTGGCTACTGAGGTGGCACGGCTCCTGAATGTTCCTTCCATCATTTGTAGAGGTCTGTGTCTGAGGGTTCCCTAGTAGCTGCCTCCCAAAACAAAGTTGAAGAAAGAGGATCACCACTAGATTCATAATCTCTTTCTGGTTCTAGACTCCTCCTATGATGTAGATACTTCAGGAAGTTATAAGAGCCCGTAGTACTTTCGCAGCACAATTTTTTCTGCTGCCCACCCCTAGCCTCCAGCAGTTTGAGGTTATTTGGGACACTTGGTGCATTAGTACAGATGCCCTGAGCATCCTAGTTAAAAGCTGCTAATGTTCATATCTTCCAGGAATTTGCTTTGGTCTCTTAAAAAATTCAGTTATAGGACTGACCAGTATTACATTCATTCCCCTTTGGATACTTCGCCTCCAGATTAACTAATTCTCCTGTTCCAGAAGAAGATGCATTAGAGCTGTTCCACATGTTATGCAGGCTGATAGAAATCTAGACTCGACCATTGAATGTGTACAACATTTTAAAAATGTTCTCCATATTTTTTTAAAAAATGTTGCAGGTAATTAACTAATGGAAGAGCTTTCTCTCCCACTACTCCAAACTAATATGCTACATATGCAAGTTTACTACAGGCACAGAATATAATAGAAGTGATTAGAAGATGATTTTGCTTTGAAAATTACACACAGGCTACAGTCCTAACCACACTTACAAGTGAGAAAGCTCCACTGAACAATGTGGGACTTAATTTTGTGTAAACTTATATAGGACTCCATTAGCAGTCTGGATATCTCCATTGTATACCATAGCTTTCCTAAGAGCAGAATCCAAGGGGGTCATTCTACTGAGAGGACTGCTTCTATTAGTGGAACCGAGAAGAGAGTGGTTCACCTTCTGCTCTGGCCATCTCTATCTACCATCAAATCTACTCCTGCTCAGGACACTGGAGCAGGTTTTGAGGTAGTAGCAAGGGCTAGAAGGGACTGGAAGAAAGTCCTGCCAAACTGGTAGATGCCTAATGTTGCTTTTAGTACCATGTGTAGAAAACCTCAAAAGCTAAAGGGAAGCCTTGGTCCACTCACATACACATATGACAGAAATGACTTGTGTCAATACTGTGTCCCCAAAATGCCTGAAATAAACCTGAAACTGAATTACCTATTGAAGAATTTCCCCTCACATTTTGATACCAACTCGTCACTGCATAACAAGCAAATATTCAATTATTATATAGGGTCGTTGATGTACACTGAGATCTAATAATCAACATTTGATCATTGATGGACTTGTATTTAGCTCTGGAAATGCATAAACATGACAAATATTTAAAAGACCATTAGCTGAATCATATATAGTATTACCCAAATGTACTGGTTTCGTACATAAAATATCAACTGACACAGCATTTGTTCTGAAGTTTCATGTTTTTCTGCATAAGTATTCCAAAAGCACTTCAAAAATCTGGAGAACTATTTCTCAAGTAACTTGCCAAATGAGCCCTCTTGTTTCTCATATCTGTTGATTTACAAATAAAACAACTCTCAAAGGTTAATCAAGCCACTCAAATATTTTTGGAAAATCCCCCAGTTTTTATTTCTTTACCACGATCATTGGGAGCAGCCTACTGTGCTAATTAAGTTACCAGCTGTACCCTTCTCTGTGGGTTGGGTGAAGATAACTGTGTTAATAATCCCAGAAAGTTTCCGCAGATGCATTCTCACCAGATGAAGCATATACAATAGCCTGATGCAGTATGTGATAGATGACATGAAACAGTATGCAGTGCTATGGTTTATAATGCCAAGTTAGACAGAGTTCTGGCAAGGTAATTCCCTTGATATTAAGATATGTGTCATGTTAGTTATGAGAGCCAAAGGGCAGATCAATATGAAACCTATTTCATGCCTGCATGAAATCAAAAATTGTTAATAGGAAAGACTAAAGCATGCAAAATTTACTTTCAAAATTCTATGGCAACAATTTGGCAAATATTTATTTAGGCCAAACCAGGGCCAACCTCTGTGTCCAAGAGTGGCTACCTGGCAACCTTTGAAAAGTAACTGAAATGATGTTGGTTGCCTGTGGCAATCTGTTGCTGGTAACCAACCAAGTTTGGAGCAAAAGAGGTGGGACCCCAAGATTGGGGGTGATATTGTCGTCTTGTTCTGTGGCAGAAGTATCTTGATTCCATTTTCTGTCCTTAATTTACTTTCTGTTTCAGGAACGAGGAACTTTTGGTCCAGCAGATGGTTGGCCTTCAATTCCCACATCTCTTTACCACTGACCATACTGAAGGAGGCTGATAGAAACTGTAGCCTAAGACATCTGAAAGGCCAAAGTTTGCCTCACCCTTGCTGGATTATGTGTGCATGTGACAAAAATAAGAGAGGGGTCAATTTTGCCTAAAAACTATGTACTGATCAAAGCTGTCAGAGAGAATTGTCTGAAAAAATTATTGTGAGTTACATGCTCAGCCTGTCAGTCACACGACATGATTGATAAGGAGGAGAGAAGTTTTCAGGTGATCATTTTTCTTTTCTCTTAATTTATTCATTTGTAACACTGTCCCTAGCTTCTGTTAAGATGCAAATGGTGGCTAACAATAGTCCATTAAGTTGTTGTTGTTGTTGTTGTTGTTGTTGTTGTTGTTGTTGTTGTATGCCTTCAAGTCATTTCCAACCTATGGCAACCCCTATGGCAAACCTATCATAGGGTTTTCTGGGGATGAGTGTGTGTGACATGCCAAGGGTCACCTAGTGGATTTCCATGGCCAAGCAGAGAATCAAACCTTGGTCTCCAGGGTCACAGTCAGTGCTAAACTACAGTGCTTTCCTCCCAGACCACCAATGGTGCTGTGTCCTTACTATAAGGAAGAGCCATCTGATTTCCATGTGGGAGTTTTTTAGTTTCCTTTTCTTATACACTCTGGCACAGAAACACAAGAGTACACAGCTTAAAATTCAGAGGGTAGAAGAGAATGTGGATAAATGGTTGAAGGATGGTCCTGCTGGTGCTGCCATTTGTTTTATCTTCATAATCTGTATGTGTGTGTGTGTTTTTTTAAAAGGATGTGGAAACCTTGTCCTACACAAGACTATTTGACACTTATTTAAAAGCTGTTATGCTAGTGACAGAACATGTAGCTCTCCACTTGTTTTATCTTATGCTGCCCTGTTCAGCTTTATAGCTGGGGCTCAAGTGAGTCAAGAGAGGTGCATAGTAGGAGTGCCAGTGTAAAGCCAGGAGAATCCTAAGAGTCAGGAGTTTAGGCAACAATATAGCAATAGCAATAGCAGTTACATTTCTAGATCGTTTATCCGTGCAAGGCACTCCCTAAGCAGTTTACAATGTGTTTAGCTAACTGAACCCAACAAGCTGGGTGCTCAATTTACTGATCTATGGAAGGATGGAAGGCTGAGTCAATCTCACAATGTTGCAGGATCAAACGCACAACGTTGTGGCTGCAGTATCGGCATCTAACCACTGTGCCACCAGGGCTCAAGCATGGCCAAAGGCAGTTCAGTACCAAAAGTCAACAGAGGATTCAGACACAAGGCCTAAGTAGGAATATAAATTGGATTCAAGAAACAGGAACGATCAAAGGCAGTCCAAAGGAAGTGATAGGCACTTCGTTCAAGAGAAAGCTAAATACAGTGCCCTGGAAGGAGACATGTTGTTCTAAAAGTTCCTTCAGCACAGAACTGAGGCTTTTGAACAGCAATTGCCAGTGCACATCTAGTGGTGAAGTCCAGAAGTCTCATAAGGAGATCATTATATCTGAAGAGCTCTTTAATCACATGGAGTCCTTTGCTGTAGATACAGACTTCTCCAGAGCACGAAGACTTTGGCTTTTTCAGGTTAGTCTGATTCTTCCAAGAGCTAACAATCTCTCTGCTTCAGGCCCTGAATCAGAGCTACCCTTTCCAGTGGGGAGAGCCAGGCTTGCTCCAGAATTTCTGGTATGGAAGGTTCTGGAAGTTTAGCAGTCATTGGAGGCTCCAAGTCTTCTTCTAAGGAACAGTCCTCTTGCAGGGGCATGATTCCAGCCTTTTAGAATATAAATCCTTCTGAGACGGCTTAGAGGTAAAACAAATATACTTTAGTATGCTGATTGGGCTATATGCCCCTAGTGCACCAAAATAGTTCAATTTTCGTTTAGTCCCTCTCAAAATGGTGATCAGAAGAGACATCCTGTCACTTCCAACACCATTTTGAGATGGACTATCATGAAAACTGAAGTATTAAAGGACAGCGGGTAAAAGAATTTTCACATGTTTTCTAACTTTCTGTGCAGTTTTCTGGTAAAAAATGGCCCTCAAAAATCATACTTAGAGGAGACTGGGACTTTGAGGGACTGGCAGGGTGGGAGCTTTGGGACTGCAAAAATGGGGCCCTCATATATTTCATGGGCCATACCTTCCCCATCCTTGTCTTAGCAGAGCACAGAAAATGACACTGCTATGTAACTAGATACAGCAAAGCTCTGATATGGCTTTCATTGCCTACCACAGTGTTCTTAACCTTTTCTTTACCAGGGACCCCTTTTAAATATCTTTTTTTTTTTTTTTTTGCCATAGATTCCTAAGACTTAAAACCCTGAAGTGCATCAAATATTAAATTGTTCATCAAGGGTCTTCAACTTGGGAGAGAAGGGAGAAATAAGGAAATGCACACTTCCTTGAGAGGTACTGGAGAGGAAGAGGACATCTTTCTTCTGCTTCTTCCTTTCAGTTTAAGGCTGGAGTGGACTGAACAGCAATGTGCAGGCCCAGCCAGACAGCTGCCGTTTGCCCTTCTCTCTCTCCTTTGTCTCTTTTTCCAGCCATCTGATCTATCAGAAATGCTCAAGCATCCTCCTTTTTTACCTTCTTTACCAGGAGAAGAGAATACTGAGACAGATAGAGGGAGGAGGAAAGGCAAAAGTGGGGGTAGTGAAGCAATCCCTTTATGTAAGATCCCAAGTGCATTTCATCAATTCCATACATAAGAACACACACTTTTGTCTGAATCAAGTGGCACCTTATTTTGTCAATGGCGATTCCTTGCTCTGACTCCCAGTGTCTTGCCAGGGGGTGCATCTGCTGCAGCAACGCTCCCTCTTCTCATTTGGCCCCTCTCCAGTTGGGATCTTTGGACAGCGTGGCAGCCAACTCTGAAAAAGGATAGCAAGGAGGAATGGGGGCAAATGAGAAGAGGGAGCTCTGCTGCAGCAGGTGCCACTCCCTGGCAAGACAGTGAGAGGTAGAGTGAGGGTTCACCATTGACAAAATAAACTGTCACTTGATTCCGACAAAAGTGCATGCTCTTATAAATGGAAATGAGGAAGGTTGCTTCAACTCCCCTTTTTGCCTACAATCTCCCCTCTTTTTTGCCTTTTCCTCTCTCCTTCCCTCCTTTCCCCATTTCAATCTTCTCTCCTGGTGAAGAAGGTAAAAAAGGGGGGTGTTTGAGTGTTTCTGATAGTAGACAGTGCTCTGCTGGAAAAGAGAGGAGGGAGAAAAGGAGAAGAAGGGTAAACACTCACTGGCTGGCTGGTTGTCAGCTCCACTGTCACTCAGCTGCTGAGTCTGCCTCCTCCCTGCAGCAGAGCAGCCATGTGACAAGCTTGCCTGCCTCACTTTCCCTTGGTTCTGTCACACCACCATTCTGTTCTCAGGGAGGAGTCAGGATGAACAGCCTTCAAGCCTTTCATAGACCCCCTGTGAGGCCATCATGGGCCCCTGGGGGTCTGTGGGCCCCAAGTTAAGAACCACTGGACTACTCCTTTCTTTCCCCTGTAATGCTACTCCTCAGGGCAATTGTTAGCAAGTAGCTTTCCCTGACCTGTACAACTGAAGATACTAAGGAGTATGGACTACACGCAGGAGTGGTCAATATATGAGGGCTTTTATAATATGCTATATGGAAGTTTTACACAGCAAAACATCTGCTGAGAAAGGGTTAAAGGCCTTCAAAGCTTCTCCTGGCTCTTGACCAACCAGACCAAGACCTCAGAGCCTTACTCAGGGACTCCTTCTCCTCCCCATACAAAAAAATTTTACTCCTGTTTTAATTAGAGGGCCATCCTCAGGAGATCCTCCTCCCCCAATTTCTCACCTTCCCCTTTTGTCTTTAATCCTGTAAGCCAAAAGAAGAGCGTTCAGACTCCCCACAGCAGCAAAATGACTGAGCTGAACAGCCTCCAGTGCTCAGTACTTGGAATTTGGCTACCACAGCAGCAGCACTTTGTTAAAACTGAAATGAGCTGTCATTTCCCAACCTCCTCCTGCCAGCGCCAAATGCTTTCTGACAGCCCATTTAAAACTCAAAGCACTTCCATTTACAATCTCTGCAATATAACTGCTGACTGCAACAGCAGAGGAAAATATGAAAATTATAAGGGGGAAATGGACCTCTGCCTCCACCCTTCCAAGGTTTATCCACCCATCTCCAAGCAATAGCCTGTCAAGTCCTCTTCTGATTTCCTTAGGGCATTACCATTATGGCCACCTCCAACACCCAAGTCTTTCTACTGCTGAATGTTCCAATGTCAATGTGTGTGCATGTGTGCGCACGTATGCATGTATTTTAGAATTTGCTCCAGATTTTAATTCAGAGCTTAAAGGAGTTATCCAAGGTGCTGCACTCTATTCCCAAAATAGGTTCAGCATCTTGGATAACTCCCTTAAAATTCAGACTAAAACCCAGAACAGAATCACCACCCCATTGGCATTAGAGCTTCCCACTGCCATAGCCTTCCTGTGTGGGGTAGAAGGGAACAAATGGGATGAGGTGAGCAGGTTGGGGCATATAATGGCAAACACTCAAGTTGATACTGGAAGTCTCAGGGGTCTAGCCTCTGTCTCCTCTGGGTCTCCAGGGATTAATTCAAATCCTAGGCCAAAGGACTCCAAGGCTCCAGGGCTCATTCTTGACCTTTTCTATGACAGCTTCTAAATAGCAACGCAAGTTAATAACAACTGTGTTAATGACTCCACATCCTGCCCCAGGAGACCCCAGTGCACTCAGCTCTCTGGTCCACCAGATATTGCCACACCTGACAACATGGCAAGTTAGAGAACTTAGGTCACTACTTTCTAACTTGACTGGGGTACATAAATCTCCCAGCTTAATGCACTGAGCATCATTCTAAGCAACCTGCCAAATTTATCTACACACCACTCTGACTTCCCTGATTGTAGGCAAATAGTAAGCATTTCCTTGAAAGATGCATATACATGATGAAGCAGTATGAAGTAGTCTATAGACTTTAGGCCAACCAAGTGGATATACCATTTTGCATTTTTTAAATGATCCTCTTCATACACACACTAGCCCAGAGCTGGGGAACCTGTGTCTCTCCAAGTGTTGATGGACAAGTACTGTCATTCCACATTAGTTGCCATGCTGGGTGTGGGACTGAAGGGAATTAGAGTTCAAGATCTGGAAGGCCACAGGTCCCCACCCTTTCTCTAGTTCTATTTGATTGTTCAGAATATTAAAAAAATATGAGAGAGAAAAAAAAAGGCAAGAACATGCTATCTCCCCTCCATTTCCATCTTTGACATCTTCAGCATATTGCAAGCAAATGTCAGCAGTGGCAAATACTTTCTATGCATGTGGATTGCCTGCACAGTTTGGAAGCTTGAAATATCAGTTCTCAATGGACCAGGGAGCCTAGAAGACCATAAAAAGCTTTCTGCTCTGAATGTCTGTCTCAAGCTTATGGGGGTAGATTTAGCATATTTCCCCCATTTCCATCCTTACACATGTAATTTCAACATCTGACTAGAGTTTCTCTCAAGAATAAAACTATTTACACAGGGAATGAAGGTCTGCTCCCTGTTATGCTAATATTCTTTGTTGTTAATTCCCATTAAGTTGGGTTTGACTTATGGCAACCCTATGAATTGGTGTGTGCAAGTTTGGTCTGTGGAGTGGGCCAGACTGGAATTACTGTCTGATTTCAAATTCTTGCCAACTTATCAATCCATTTTTGGTGTGATAACATGGCTCTATGTTGTCAACACTATATGTCATCAAAATCATCCAGGATCATGTGTCTGGTGATGGCATTCACACTGCAGTGTCTTCAATATTTTATTTACAGTGCTCCATGTTGCTGGCATGGGCAATGTGATTGCTGATGCTCTTTTCCGCTAACAGATAGAATACTTCAGGCAGTTTCCCTGCAAAGGACAACAAGCAGATCAGTTGTCTTCTTTCTTCTTTGGCATCACTGGCTCTATTTGTCTCTCCTGATTGACATAGGCAGTGTTCTTATCTCTCTAGTTTCTCTAGGTGCCCGAGCAAGTTCTACCCTGCAGAGTTCCACCAGCTTATTCCAGAAGGGTAACCAAGAAAAGAACAGATTTTACAGCAGGGGTTGGGAGCCAATGACTGTCCTGATGCTGGACTGCGACTTCCATCATCCTTGACCATTGGCCACCTCAGTTGGGGCTGGACAGATTTGAAATCCAAAATGAGCCAGAGGGCCATGAGTTCCCCATCTCAGCCCTGCTGCAGAGGCCAAAATTACACAGAGCTTCCTGTTCCTGTTCTTTCCAAGAACTTCACAAATGTCTACTGCCTCTTGCAACTTGTGGTGCTTGTACTGCTCATGTTGGCTAAGGATAGACCTCTTGGGTCTTACTGTTACTCCACAAATCAAGAGTAGATTGAGATCAGAACTGTTAGACAAGCTGGCTTTCAGGGAATACTGCCCAATAGAACTTATCCTTCCTTTGAGATTCCTCTGATACTTGTCAAAGAGACCCTACGATCCCTAAGAATTAGCTGGGTTTAAAAAAAAACAACCTGAAATGAAAGGGATGGCAGGCTTCTGTTATACCCTCAATTTCATCTCAACACAACTAGCTGAAACGAAAGCTTGGGGTGGGGTGGAGTTTTGATGTTTTTTAAAAAGCATCTCCATTTTAAGGCTACATCAATATAAATGTAGTGAACTGTGACCTCACATCACTGGATTCCATTAGAAGCTGTCCTGAAGTATACACCTCACTTGAGTTTACCAAACCCTGGCTTTCAGGAACAGCTGGAGTGAGAGGGAACACTCTATTGAAGTTCAATTTTTAATTTGCTTTAAACATTTTTGTTTTCCCCCAGGAGTTCCTGTGCAATAATCCTGCTTGCTAAAGTAACACCTGTTACCAACTATGGCACTAACATGCTGCAAGTTTCACCTCTGTCAATGGTTTTCATGCTAATGCACCACTGTGAGTTCTGAGTGTTATTGCTGATGGAGCAAGCTAACACAGAAATGCCTGATCTTTTAGCATTCAAACAGAGATGATTGGTAGATTCCACAGTCACTGAACAGCCCCTTCCAATAGGCTCCCCAAACCAGCTGCCTACTGTGCCTGAAATGGTATTGCATTTATGTCCACCTTCCCTATCAGTCCCCATAACATGCAAGGGCCACTTTGTATCTTCTTTGGTTCCGCTACTGGAATTCAGGCTCCTGCTCCTGCTTCAGACCCCCCCTGCAGCCTTCCTTTCTCAAGCCTAAGGTCATTTCCGCACTAGACTGTTATAGTGCTATTATTCCACTTTCAACATCCTATGGAATCCTGGGGTTTGCAGCTTAGGGCCTCAAGACCCCTCCCTAAACTGCAAACCCCAGGATTTCATAGGATGTTGAAAGTGGAATAATAACACTATAACAGTCTAGTGTGGAAATGGTCTAAGTTTGTTCTCCTCTACCCAGAACCTTGCAACCAAAATGAGTTCTTGCTTTCATCATTCAGACAGCTCTTTTAGCATGAGTTTGCCTGAAGCAGCAGGCGTGGGGACCATAGAATGGTAGACATTAAAAGACAAAGCCCAGTTTTCCTAAGTTAGCCTGTTGCCTTCAAGCATGGCAGAGACAGCCAGAAATCTTTCAAGATTCAACTACTGGATTAGTCAGTTTCCAGCCGCTGAACTGGGGAGAGGGCTTTTTGGGTCAGGCAACAATATGTCTTGAGGGGGCCCTGGTCCCTCCTCAATGCTCTAACACTGTCTCCTTGTCCCCTTTCAAGGTCATCATGGTCTTCTCATCTCAGCCATTCTTTCTTTTGCCATTATCTCTTCCGAAAACCATTCCTCCAGCAAGTTCACCCAAGGCCCTCTCAAGAAAGGAAGAGCTCTTCTTTCATATCTTTTCTCAGAAACCTTTGTTGCAACCCCTTAGCTTTAATTAACAATTATATTAATTCTAATTTCACTTGTGCTCTTCCCCAACTTCTTCACTCTCCTGTCTCTGTTGTCTCCCTGATGTCGTGCTTCAGATACATAGTTCCTGGGACAGGCGCCATCTGTGTGTGTGCATGTGTGAGTACACTTATGAACTCTGGTATAGACACCCCAGGGAAATAGTCTATAGCACAATCACTTGCTGATAGTCCTGTGTCACACCAGGTAGAGAGAGATTATCGATACGTCAAGAACTGTCAGAACTTTGGATAGAGTCTGAAGGAGATAAACTGGCTAGATAGGGATGGTGGCCTCATAAAGACAGTGGTAGTTCCAACCAAAGGACTGCAAGACAACTGAAGCCTTAAGGAAGCTGGCAAGGCCAGGAGTTTCCAAATTTTCATCAATGCTGACTGCAGTTCTAAAAGGGACAATATGCATTTTTGTAGCTTCATGATCTTATGTAAATAAGAATTACAGAAGTGGGAATCATACAGCACTTAGACTATAACTGATCTTTAAATTCCAGTAGCCCTAGGCAGCATAACCAATGGTGAAGAATACTACTGAAGCTCAACACCTGGAGGGTTGTATAACCCTCACACCTGAAGCTGAACAAGCTATAGGTAAGCCTGAGGTTGAAGGAAGTGCTATATCCTCAGCCCAAAACATATATGTGAGGAGCGGCCAAAGATTTTTCCTGAAATGGAGTGACCCAAATGAACAGCCCCTTCCAATAGGCTCCCCTATTGGATGATGGTGTGCCCACCTATGGGGTGATGTTGACCCTCTGAGCCCAGGACATGACACAATACAATGCATACAATACAGGGGGACTCCTACAAACTCCAGTTTCTGAATGCGGCAGAATTGATTATAGAATACATCAGACTAAACAAAAATTCAGAAGCAAAGGCACTTTAGGGGGAATGTGTGGTACGGACATATTTCTGTATGGAAAGAATGCTCTGAATTTGGAAAAAAAAGTTTCACATTGCTCAATAAATAATTAATAAATACTTAGTTTTGCAAAACAGGACAAGCTTGTTTTCACACAAAATTGTTTGGACGATGATTGCAACTTGGAGAACAAACAAATCTGCTAATATTTATATAGATAAATGGCAGAAAGTCTGGAGACAGAGGCAGCACACAGTGGCAATTGGAATATACCTTCTGAAGCAAACTGCAGGGGTAGAATGTAGGCTTTAATATGTCTCAGCTATTTTATCAAAGACAAAAGCAATGTACAATGTTACTAAAACTAACACACTGACCTTGATTCAGTGGCATAGGGATGGGGGGGTGGGGGGGCCCAACAGCAATTTTAGGGGAGCACCGTAGCTCCTTGTTTGTCCTCTCACACACACTGTAGCCCCACCCCCATGTGTCATAGCCCCACCCCATGTGCTGTAGCCCTGCCCCCACACACCTTAGCTCCACCCCCACACACCATAGCCCTGCCCTGCACGCCATAGTTTCGCTCCTGTGTGCTATAGCCCTACCCCTGCATGCCATAGCCCCCCCACACACATCATAACCCCGCCCTGTGTGCCATAGCCCCGCCCTCCGCCCCCCCCACACGTTCCAAGCTCTGCCACTGTCTTGATTAGAACTAATGCCAAGACTAATTATGTTTTAGACATGCTTTGTTGTATAAATTGGGATCCAGGACATAAACACTGAAGCTATCCATTTTTATTTTGCTTAATGTTGGTTTGTTCTTGTAATCATATCCTCTCTTCTTCCACAGATCTCCTCTGTGGCTACTCAGCCATTATACTAACGTCCTTTGTGCAGTTTTCTTACCACTGGCCAGCTACCGAACTGGGATGGAGAATACCAACACTAAGTCTTGTAAATTTCCTGCCACTGTTAGCATAACTTGGGGGGCGGGGGACTACACAGTTCCAAAATATCTCCCCTCCTTCACATTCCTCAGCACTGCATCAAGGTTTGTTAGCCCACAGTAAGTACTGATATACACAGATGAAAAGATCCTGCCATTACCCTCCTCTTACTCTTCTATTACTTTCCTTTACTTTTCTAGAAGGTGAAAATTGGGCTTTCTAAGAGAATAGCATAACACTTGACAAATTCCTCTTAAAGTGCACCAAAATAGCCTTGAGAAGTAACTTTTGAAAGCAATTACAAATAATTACTTGTTACACCTATGAATACTTGTACTAATTACATTATCTTTGAAAAGTACTATTTGTTATACCCCATTACTCAAGGAAGTAACTAATAGATACTGTGTTAGTTGTACCTTGTTACTTCTAACCTCAGGTGAATATACCAGGAGACTCTTCTAACACCATTAGGACTTTCAGTTTTGAACTCCTTGTCTCAGTTAGGCAGACACTGGGGCCAAGAAATGTAACAAGCTAGGGCTTCAACTGGTACAGTATTCAGATGCAACAACAAACCACAGTTAACTTAATCTAAGATGCATGAGCAAAGATGAAAATGTAGTTTACAATTAGAATGTCAGTGCAGCTGCTTGGCTGCAGATTCCTAGCTTGAGTTTGGTTTGTTTTCCTCAAACAAACCACAGCTAGTGAACTGGTCAGGCTGGAACATAGAAATAAACCAAAATTAAATTAATTTAATCAAATCATTGTTTAAGTGCTACATCTGAACCATACCCATAAAACATATAGAATCTACTAAAAAGCAATGCAGCTACTACATCATGATTCTTCAGCTATTCCTTTGTTCTGGTTATATATAAAGGCTTGAAAATGCTGCAGTCCTTGATTGTCCTAGTCTTGATTCTCCTAATCTTCAGAGCTTATTTCTGCATCTAGGGCCAAACTACGTGTTATGTTCAATGGTGTTTCTTCTATCATAGTTTGTTTAATAGTGGAGCTCCACAGGCTTATGAGGAGAGGATTTATCACATTTTGTTTCATGCCAAAGCTCCAATAAAATTGTTGCCACTGCGATCTGGCCTGGCTTTGGTGAACCAAAGATATCATTTTGATATCACAATTCGGCCGTACTCTGTCACCAGCTGAGTGTTTGTGAGGCCCTGCCGAACAAGTGCGAAGCTAGGCATGGGTGATACTTGTTGCTCCCACTAAAGTATAGCCAGCTTCGCTTCAGGGGGAGACCTCCTGACACAAACACCTCAATTACAAATGCACAGTAAAACAAAAGGACTCTCTGCCTGAGAGAACACCCTGGCAAGCTAGGCACTTAATGGCTGACCTAGCCACATCTACATACCGGCCATACTATTGTCAAATCGGCATATAATTCAATCATGCAAATCCCGACCTTTCGGAGGCTTTGTCTCCAGCCCAAAACTTATTGTTCTCACCAGAGACCAGACTAGCCTGCGGCCGTTCTTTTCCCTATAAAACCCCCCAGTTTTAGTAGCTCAGTGGACTTCGCTGGACCTGGCTGAATACCACTGGAACTCTTGTCGGACCTTGCTGAAAATCACTTGCTGAAATCACTTGAAGATCCCGTCAGATCTTCTTCCTCGCCTCGCTGTTGCTTGGTCCAGCAGATCCCCGCGGCCTCCACGCCGGGTTTCCTCCTCTTCAATTGGTGTCTCCAGGACTTCGGACAGGTGGCATATTGCCCATTCCCCAAATTCTCTTTCTTTCCTTTTCTAGTTAGGAGTGTGCTTATGTTTTTATTATTGTTGTTTAATAAAAGCCATTAGTATTTTGAAACTGCTTAATTCCTCACTGACCTGCCTTTAATATAACAGCTGATTTGTCATCTACTTATTTGGTTCATAAAATGCTAAAGTGTGAAGACAACAGAACTCAGAAGGTCAGTGCCATGGGGGGGGGGAGGTGTCAGTATCCACATGTAACACATACATCTCTTTCCACACTGGCACCGCAGTCTCTCATTCCGTGCATAGAATTTCAGTAGCTAGGAATTATTTTTTATTTCAGAAAAATATCTATCTTTGTTCCGTTTAATAATAACACCTAACCTGAGAGTCCTACAAGTCTGCAAACGTTTTGGTCATTAATAAAGTGATTATCCTGTCAATGTCTTGATTTATTTTAATAGGGCCTGCAACATCAGGTAAGCAAAAACTCATTTAATACTTTATTTCTGGCCTTTTTCATTGTAAGCATTGAATTAGCCCTCCCTACCACAAAGTCCTCTTACAAGTTCACACAGTCAATAGACAAAATGTCTAGGCAGCTTATTCGTCCCCCAACGCCCATGCCTTGCCACCCTCTCGCGAGAAGAGGCCACCGGGGGGAGGGGTGGGGCGCGGCGGTGTTTTAGGGCCACCCTTCCTCCTCCCTCGGCCTCTTCTCCGGCATGTGACAAGGAGGAAGACGACGCTGGCAGGCTTTCCCGTCCCGCCCGTGTGGTCGGAGTGAGGGCTTCTCCCACATGGCGAGCCTGAGCGTCGGCAGCCGGCCTCTCCGCCTTTGCTTAATCAGTGGAGGAGTTCGGCTTGGCGCAGCGCTGCTGTGCTCCATTAAGCGTCTCATTTCGACGATGAGGAAAGGACGAGGGCCACGGCAGACCAGGGTTCAGCAGAAGCGGCAGTCGCCTCAGCGGCCGCCCTGATAAAAGAGAGGGGGTGCGAGGTGACCTGCATCCGAGGGGCCCTTCTTCCCCTCACTATTCTTTCTCCCTCGTATTTCTTTGATTGCTTGTTTAGGGTTTGGGAGGTAGTTCACAGGGAGGAGGCGGTTGCGCGAAGGTAGGCCGCCCCCCCCCCGGACTGAGTTAGCTCGGGGGCGACAAGGCCTCCCGGGTTGTGGGAAGGTGCCCCCTATTTACAATTTTGGAGGCCCTGCTCTTCGCAGGGAAGGCCTCTTTTATCGGTTACTCTTCTGAACGCAACAGTTGGGCTGAGAGAGTGTGACTATTAGTAAGACTTTTGCACAGCCGTTTACCCGGTTTGTCCACTGGTAGCGGTGAGTGGCTGTAGGGGGAGAGGGCTGAGACGGTGGGCCCATCTTGAGGAATAAACAGTTGTTAAAAAAAAAATAGAAAGTTTTATCGCAAGTGGGAAGTTGTTGTGTCTGAATATGGCTCCTGAGCAACCGGCAACATCCAATGGGAAGCAGCCTGCAGGGAAGGCCAAAACGACCAAAGGGGCTGGGAGGCAAAAGGGGCCACGCCAGCCAAGAGGCGCAAGCCAGCTTAAACCCGCGGCTGCCCCACTAGTGGCTTCTTCCTCCTCAGATGAAGAGGGGGGTGTGTCATACGTCGGCAGCCATGATTAAGAAGCTTCAGGCTAAGGGGAAAAGGCAATCTGCAGGGCTGGGAGGAGGTAGCGACGAGCAGTTGGTTGTCATGCCAGTTGGTTGTCATGCCAGACAATCGGGAGAGAACAGCAGCCAATCGTCTGGAGGGGCAGAGTCAGGCTTCTTCATTGCAACAAGTGGGCGGGGCAGCCAGAGCCCTCAAATGGGCGCAGCAGGAGAAGTACAGGTGAGTATAATAGCCCGGGGGATAGCCCTGGCCTGTGTCTTGGCCTTGGTACCTAGCTACACCATCAGGTAACATGGGAAGGGCCCCGCCTCCTAGCATTTCCGGGCCATTAGCTTCTTCCTCTCCAGCCTCAAATGGCAGCAGGCAAATCGCCCTCCCAGCTGCATTCAAGGGGGGTAGAAAATTCCCAGGAGACCCGGGACTCGTTCAGGGTAGGGATTCTTGGGCACAGGAGAAAGACAAGGATGCCAGCCTTGGGCAAGAAGAAGAAGGACAGCTGGGGGTTACGGACGAACACCTCGCTGTGGCCACTATAGAAAATACTGAAGGGAGAATATGTTGATTTGTTCACCCTTTTATCTGGCGGAGCTGGACAAAAAGAGGGGTTGGATGTTTAGGAGAGAAAGAGAAATTGAAGCATCGTAGGATTGAGAAGAATCATTGCAACTGGTTTATAGGATACATGATTTACATGGATGTGATAATGAAGGCCCAGCCTTCCAGGGGACACTCTATGCTAGTGTATTTAAATACCATTTATGGGCCCATACAAGTTGCAGGGAACGGCTGGCTGCATTATGATAAGTTTAGGCTGGAGCAGACACGACAGCCAAGCCTACGCTGGGACAAACTCGTAACCGAACTATGGATGCAGACGCTGAGTTCAGCGCCTCGTGTTCGGTGAGCGAGCCCAATCAGGACACCTGAGTTGCAGTTTAGTAAGTCTGCCCCCCCCCAAGGCCCAGGAATTCACTCAAGAACAGCAACAGCAGCCACAGCTGTGTCTGGGACTATGGGACTCAGGGTATTGTCCCCATCGTCCCTGCCAAATACAAGCACATATGTGGGATCTGCTGGGGCCCCCACCCCGCTCGCTACTGCAATAAGGGGAGAGGGGGAGGGGCCAAGGAGGGAGCCAATGAACGGGGGCCAGGGAATCAACCGGCTGTTTACAAAGGGGTCCAGTCCAATTAAAGTGGAAAGGCTGCAGGCATGGCTCCAATTTTATCCGGACCAAGCAGCAGCACAATACTTGAAAGAGGGATTTACTGAAGGTTTCAGGATCCCAAGTACAAGTCCTCGTAAGTTTTTTATGGCTAATAATCTTAGGTCTGTGATAGGTAATGAGCATGTAGTTAGAGAAAAAATTAGTAAAGAGGTTTCTGAGGGCAGGGTCTTGGGCCCCTTTGATCAGCCTCCTACCCCTAATGTTAGGATTTCCCCACTAGGTGTAGTCCCAAGAAAGACCCTAGGGTGAATTTCGGCTAATCCACCATTTGTCTTACCCCAAAGGTGAATCCGTTAATGACGCCATCCCGGCAGAGTTATGTTCAGTCAGGTATACTTTGTTTGATACAGCAGTGCGGATGGTGCGCAGGGCATGATGTTGGCGCCGAGCTGGCTAAATCTGACATCAAGTCAGCCTTTCGCCTGCTACCTGTCATCCCTCTGATTTCGAGCTGCTAGGATTCGCCTTCCGGGTAAATTGTATGTTGATCGCTCCCTCCCAATGGGATGTTCCGTGTCGTGTTCTGCCTTCAAACGTTTAGTACTTTCTTAGAATGGGCCATCAAAAGGAAATCTGGCCTTTCGGGCATTATGCATTACTTAGATGATTATTTGTCGGACAGGCCGGCTCTGGGCAGTGTGCATTCCTGTTAGCACAATTCACACCGCTCATGGGGGAGCTAGGTGTGCCATTGGCACATGAGAAACTTGAAAGTACTTCACAGCAGCTCACATTTTTGGGCATCGAATTGGACACAGTGAACCAGACATGTAAATTACCAGCTTTCCAAGGTTCAAGATTTGAGATCAAGGGTGTCATCATTTCTAGGCAGACGCAAAGCGACCCTTAGGAGCTTAGGGAATCCTGGACACCTTAATTTCACTTGCAGGGTGGTGGCACCTAGCAAGGCATTTCTTAGGCGCCTGTGTGATGCCACCAGGGTGTCACCAAACCGCATCACAGGATTAGGGTCACAAGGGAGATGAAATTGGACCTAGAGGTATGGCAGGAGTTCCTGACAGGCTTTAATGGGGTCTCCTTTTGGCGGGACGAAATCAAGGTCAGGGACGCATTACAGATATCATCGGATGCAGCAGGATCCGTGGGTTTTGGAGTCTTTTTCAGGGGCAGGTGGTGTGCGCAGAGATGGCCTGAGAGCTGGGTGGAAGCGGGCATCACAGCCGACCTTACATTTTTGGAATTCTTTCCAATATTGGTGGCGGTTCATCTTGGGCGCGGGAGTTGGCAAACGCCTCAGTCCACTTTTGGTGTGACAATCAATCTACTGTCAGGGTGATTAACTCCCTCTCTTCCAGATCACAACGCGTCATGCGCTCGGTTCGGGCTTTTACACTTCAATGTCTCCACTTTTAACATAGTCTTTACAGCTGTACACGTGGCAGGCATGGTAGATTCCTTGGCTGACTCTCTCTCCCGCATGCATATGGATCGTTTCAGGGAACTCCCGCCAGAAGCTGCAGTTCGTCCAGAGCTGATGCCCTCCCACCTGTGGAAGCTTGGCAGGGTGAGGTAACACAGATGATTGGTATGTCAATTGCACCGAGCACCAGAAAGAGTTATAATAGAGTTATAATAAACTCTTCAGGAGGTTGGCAGGTATCGGGGATCCAAGGGGTTATCTGACGCTTGGCCACTCCCAGTGGACCATGTTTTGCAGTTTTGTGTGGCCCTCAAGCAAGCAAACTCTGCTCCACAATCCATTAGATCTCGCATTTCAGCATTGGCCTTTTCTCTCCAAGGCGAGAGGTCTCCCCGATCCAACCGGTGATTGTAAGGATACGTACATTTTGTTAGAGGGATGGCACCGGTTGAAAGGGACGACCCGTGACAGCAGACAACCACTCTCCCCAAACATCTTGAGAGATCTCAGTGGTGCTTGGAGAGTTTTGTGTGCTTCGGCATATGAGGCTCTCTTGTTTCACTTGGGTGGCTCTCCACAGGCAGCTCTTTGGGGCATTAAGGGTGAGCGAGCTGGTTGTTCAGAGTAAAGGGGACAGGTCGGGCAGGGCCCTGGAGTTTCGTGACCTGTACTGCGGTGAATGGTATTTGCGTCTGCACATTAAGAGATGAAAGCAGCCCCAGCCAGGAGGGGCAATGTGATAACTTACAGGAATGCTCTGATCCAACATTGTGCCCTGTCAGGGCACTGAGAGCTTATACGGCCAGCCGGGGGACCCATGCGGGGCCACTGTTTTGCTGCATGCTGATGCCATTCCGCTCACCAGGTATCGTTGGGCAGTGACAAAGAAAGCCTTGTCACATCTGGGTTTGCACGGCGCCAATTTTGGCACGCATTCATTTTGTATTTGGTGCAGCCTCTACTGCAGCATCGATGGGCATGAAGACCGAGGACATCCGGAGGATGGGGAATGGAAGTCCTCGGCATACTAGCGGTATGTGAGGCCCATCCACCTGCCCTAATGTTTCTGGTTCTTTTCAGAGCAACCTGCTTCAAGGAGGAAGTCAGTGCTGATTTGTGGTCACAGTTTCGTCTTTTGGGCTGAGCGGTGGCTGGATGGCCAATTAGGGCCGAATTTGGGACTGGGCGAGCGAGCCTCGATTCCAATGGCTTGGCAAGAGAGGCCTTTGCTGGCACGGTTTGTTACCTGAGCTGTTTAAGGAGAGCTGTTTGCCTCCGCCTGACATGTTGGTCATTCACCTTGGGGGTAATGACCTTGGATTTTTGAAGGAAAGGCACTGATTATACAAGCCATTCATGATATGCGACATATTCAACACACATGGTCTCGTACCTGCATTGCTTGGTCAGCACTGATTCAAAGAAGGGTATGGCGTGGGGGAGGTGACCCCACAGGCTTTTAGAGTTTGCACGTAGACGGGTGAACAAAGAAATTTACAAGGCTATGAAACAGGGCTTGGGTTATTTTATTCCACACCATGACATCGTTTTTGATAAACTAGAGTTGTACAGACATGACGGGGTCCACTTGTCACCTGCAGGTAATGATATCTTTCTGCGGGATTAGCAGGTGGGCATGGAAGCCATCCTGGAGGTGGGTTGGGGGGATAAGGACTAGGCCGATGCGTGACCTTATCCATGGCCGGTGGGGAGGGACAATGGTGTCGGTGAGTACCTATGGCACCATTTGGTGTAGGATAAACGCTATCCTTGAGGAGGGCTCAGGACTGGCCCTCACTGGCATGAGCCCAGGGGGTGGCGGTTCGGGGCTCACCTCCCAGACAGGGGCCGGCCAAGGTCTTAACGCAGCTTCAGCGGTTGGCTTTGGGGCCCGGTATCTCGCTATACAGACTATGGAAGATGGTCGGGAGCTGACTCTTGCCATAGTTCACACAGACCTTGACCCCCCGTCTTAGGTCAGAAGTTCAAGTTCAAGTTCACCTCATAATTATGTTAATTAGGCATATTAATAAATTGCCCTAGTTGAACCCAAGCCCTATGTGTGGTCTCTTCATTTTGCGCATTGGGCGGCAAAGTGTTCTTGCTTTTTTTGTAAAACACCTGCAGTATTTGACGGGTGCTTCTTTGCTGAAACTTCCGTCAGCTTCTGTTGCAGTTACTGAAGAAAACTCCATGGGGCTATACATACTTAATGGAAAATTAATTGCTGTTGTTTTTGTAAATCTCACCTTTTCCAAAAACAGACTTTTCAGATTTTTTTTCAGGTGCAACATTTCACAAGGAAAATTCTCAGAGAGATCTGTGAGATGTTTTGTGAGGTATACCTTCAGAAGCTTCTTCCATTTCCTTGGGTCCTAGTGTCATATATTTTAGGACTATTATTGGTAGCTTTGAACCCTACTCTAATGCACAGATAACATTGTCTGAACCTGTATCAGAACTAGAGCAGTGGTTTAGTGCCTTGCAAATCCTACTGTAAGCAGTGCTTGTTCCTACCTTCTTGTGGTGTTTTGCACTATTTCCACCAAGCATTCCTCCCCTTGCCTAGGCACAAGAAACTTGGGGACTTTGATATGATAGACTTTGTCAACTAGAGGAGAACAAATCTGTCTTTCGCTCTCACATGGACCTAGTTCAATAATGCAGGCACACCTCCTATATTCTACAGAAGAGCCATAGGCTATGTCCATACCAGGAAGCTTCTATCAGTTGAGAACATCGCTTGAGATTATTCTAACACTCCTTCTGCTTGGTTCCACCAAACCTCACATGATCTGGTAGCAGCTACACAGGCATAAGGTGAAAAAATTCTATAAATATTAATATTCTCAGTCATAATCAATAGTTTATCCACAATGTTTTGCTCATAATAAGGGACACTGCAGTCTGGGGTGGGCGGCCTGTTGCCAGCAAATGGACTTACAGGTTCACCTATATACAGATAAACCTGCAATATTAGCATACAAATGAAAGTAAACGCAACTGAATTCAGCTGGACTTACAAAGTATGCACAGGATCAAAAGGTTCTGGTAACTGCTCATGATAAAAGTGTACCACCCAGAACATTTTTTAAAAAATGAGAATTAAATTCATTCAGTAAAGTTTTGACATCAGCCACCATTCCGAGGTGGTTGGATGGATAAAGACAATCTGTTTGTGCTTTTCTTGAAGACATATTCCTTGCTGCTTCTGAAAGCTTTAGGGCTTTTTCTTCATTCAGTGTTAATTAAATTCCTTTCACCAACACCTCTAACACAAGTTATCTTACATCTGTCATTAAGCTGCTGATAACCTTTGGAAAGAGAGACGGGTAACTGGACTAAAATGTGAAAGCTGCCTGTTTGAAATACAACATGGGACCTCATTAGGAAGGCTACTAGGCATTTTGGAAAGGTAGTGCCACAGGAGCCATTACAAGAAGCTACAGATTTCTTGCTACATCAGAAGGGTAAAGACATGTACAGCTGTACTTCAGGGATGGATCCTTCAAGAATTAAACATTCCAATTTAATCTGCTTCTGTACTTACGAAAGTTACACAGTCATGTGCACTAGATGCTATAATAGTCCACACATGGTTTGGACTGAGCCATCTCTTTTTAACAAAAGTCACAGCACTGCTTTCATGGATTACTACAGCATGTACTACAGCTATATATTCTATCAAGTCAAATGATGGTCCACAAATGCCTAGTCTTGTTCTCATTCTTCATGCGCACTGTCTCCCCTTTCCGCACTTCCTTAAAGTGAAGGTTGGACACAGAAGACTGAAAAAGTGGATTGAGGGGTTGCAGAGCAAGAAGAAAGGATACAAGATGAAGCCATGGAAAAAAGGAAATTGGTGCGACCTGGAGAAAAGGGAAGGAACAACTGGTGATGTGAAAAGAAGGAAAGTTACAAATGAAAGCTGGCATCCCATCTAAATTAATGAAGATCCCTGCTTTGAATCCATGCTTTTATCCCATCTCAGTGGTAGCAAGCGCTGTATCTGTGAAGTGTTCATTTTATAGACATCAGATCATATCTTGGCCATGACATCAATTAAATCCCTAGTTCTAACCTATTCCTTAGACCTCTCATAACCCTGACTCTGACCTGCTCCTAACCCTAACCCCTCTACTCATCTTACAAAAACTGAGATACATTTTACAATTATGTATACACACAGATAAAATAAATGAAACAAATTGTTAAAAATACACATCAAGTGATATAAGAAATAAGGGGTGAAGCACCCATAGCCCCTACTTCCCTAAACAGACTCGTACACACACACACACACAAACAAACAAATAAACAAACAACACAGAGGAAAAAAGTAGAAAAACCCATTAACTTCCTGAAGGAGAGATATTATAGCTATTACCTCTCTCAGTTCTCCTCCTCCATTGAAGAGCATGTTGCACAGAATGACCCAGACAGAGAGAGAGTGGGAGAGAGAGAGAAATTGAGAGAGGACTATTTCAAGGGGAGAAGAAACAGTTTCACAAGCTGATATATCAATGATATGGAGCTCAGAAATGGCATGATGCCCAGAACGTTATCTCAGAACCTATATTAACAGTATGTTCACAACATGGTTGATTCAAACTGACAGTATGGAAAGAGACTTAACTTTGAGCAGGAAGAAATGCTTCTGCTGTTTCAGCAATCTGAAACTTCATTAATCCCTCTTCAATAGAAACAGAAAATACAACTGGATATCAAATATAATACACAAGGCTAGTTTTGACAGAATCCTTGCTTTTGTGAACTTTTTCTTTTCTGACTACATTAGTGTAATCAGGTGACAACATTATTTTATAATGACCCCCATTTGAGCTCACCAGGTTGGCAACAGAAACAAGCTAGCCCTCAGCAGCAGCTTATATCCCATACAGATACTACAGGGAGGAAAGGGAGAGAAATAACTGCAGAGAAGGAGGCAGAAGGATCCATAATCGTCTGTTGAAATGTACATGCAGTGTTTGTCTTCTAGCCAGAAAATCTCACCAACTACACCCGCAGCAAACGCAAATTGGTAGCTCTCTTGGAAGAGGAGGTCAATGCACTATAGCTATGTGTTGAGTCTCCTAATGCATCAGAGAATGTGAGGGTTTCTGGATAGAGCACAGGGAGACTAGATCCTACAGAACCAACAGGAAGCAAGTGCCAAGGAAAATGAAGAGGTCTGTAACAGTGAAGAAACATTATGTGGGACATCACTGTCAGAAGAAGACCATACAGAAGGGATTCTGAACTTCTTCAATTAAGCAATCACTTCTTACATCTTCATGTGGATAGCAGCAGTGAAGATGCTTAAACACGAAACCAGCAACAAGAGATACCACACGCTAAGGAAGGAATCAAGGTAACTGTCAGCTACAACAAGAAGAAAAGAAAGGTGCTGGTGATTGGGAAGTCATTGCCCAGGGGGTATAGAGGCACCTGTGCGCCAGCCTCACAAGATGAATCAGGAAGTGTGCTTGGAGCACCTATCGAGGATATCACTGACAACTTGCCAAATCTCATCAAGAACAAAGGTCAGTACCACTTTCTCCTTACTTATGTGGGCACCAATGAGAACACTCTTGAGCAGATCACCTTTGACAATGAAGCTTTGGGTAGGAAGCTGAAGGCATTTGACGCACAAATGGTATTTGCATTAGTTCTGCCAGTGAAAGATAGGAGGACAGGAAGACCCTAAATGTGAATGACTGGCTATGTAAAGGGGAGAGGCCTGGCTTCTGGGACCAGTCTTCACTGCTTAGACAGGACTACTGACTACAGATGGGCTGCATCTCATGAAGACTGGCTTAGCTGTCTTGCACCGGCAGCCTGGGCTATTTTCTATCCAATTTCCCTGGTAGAACATTCTCACCTCCTTTCACTGTCCTTTCTTTCTGTTAGTGTTGTCTTTATGCTTGTGACGTTACAAGCCTTCAATCTCCACATGGCCTCTTGGAGGGCTACTGTATTACAGGCTTATCAGCCCAATTACACCTCTGTTAGGTATGTGGTTTTCTTGATATTTACTCTGCAGGCACTCAGGCCCATTTGAGTCTCTATTGATTAGTGGCATCTATTAGGTGTTCATAAGATGTGTGGCCTTTTCTAAGTGTCATTTGGGCCCACTAGGCTTCTAATTAGCACGCCTGCTTTAACCACCCTTAGGCCCACAAGGCCTCTAGTTCATACACTGCCACCACTGGGGCCATTTCCACACTAGACTGTTATAGCGCTAGGATTCCACTTACTTTTTTCTTGTTTTATATCATTTTATTCAAATTTCACATACAAAACAAACCTTATTACTGTAAATTTACATTAAATATTTTTGATCTTCCGCACTGATCCAGATTTCATTTCCAACATCTCTTAACATAGCTATATCAATGTACCGCTTTATGCTGATAAAGTTACATGATAGTTCTTACATTTCATTCTCTACATTACAGTTCCATGGTTTCCATCAGTAGCCCCCTCACTGGTTATCTTAACCATGAATCACTCATCTTCATTTAACAGTGCCCAGCAATTACCCGTTACAATCTGCCATTCCTTTTTAATCTCATTGCCTGTTTTCCCCCTTAGCCACATGATCCCTCCCGAAACTGCAAACCCCAGGATTCAATAGGATGTTGAAAGTGGAATCATAACGGTCTAGTGCGGAAATGTCCTGGGTCTGAGGCCTACCCTAGCAGGAGCTTAGGCCTAGTTAGGCCTCCATTTGATTCATATCCTCTAGCAAGGCCAATTTGAGTAGGTCTTTGAACCAACTAAGCCTCTATATGGCCTCCGGAAAGGTCTACTCAAACAGCTAGTTGCCTCACTTTAGGCCTTTAGCCACATGGCCTCTTGTGGGGCTTATATTGAACAGGTTTTTTTGGCCTACGTAGGAACACTCAGAATAGGTCTCAAGTTTAGGCCTCTGATCTTATGAGGCCTCCTGTGACTAGGCCTGTTCATTCTGTAAGCTTTCCCAGGCCCGTTTGGATTTATTCAGTAGATGTATCGGGTACACCAGGGCCTAGGTATATTCAGGCCTGCTGGCAAATGGAGATTATAATTATATCAATGGGTACAATAGTAGTACTAGCAATAACAATAATCTTAAATACTACATAGACATAGATTTATATTACCCCTTTGGGTTAAATATCCTTACTTATTTTTGTTCTTGTCTTCAGCATACGCCCAGATTTCTTTTAGTTTGAGCGTTGGACTAGGACTACTCCTGTCACATGGTACCCAAAAATGGAGTGGGTGGCTTCTTGCAGATAAAACCCCAGCCAAAATGCCCCTGCAAGCATCCTCTGACTGCTGCTTCCTCTTCTTTGGAGGAAAAGGAGATCACCATCCTTTCAAAACTACAAGCCCTAGAGAAAGAGAAGCCAGCCAAAACACAGAGGACAGGAGCTAAGCATTCTGCAAAAATTGTTATTTAAGCAAACACAGCTAATGAGATCCTTGGTTGTCTTGATACTTTTGTGCAGGATAAGAACACCACGAGAATTGAGAAGGCTGCTGACATTTTGGAAGACTGTTTCACCTGCTGTTGCTCCTGTGACTGATCTCACCCAGATAGAAGAAGTTGACGCTTCTGGATCTGCTCCAAGTGAATGGGTGAACATGAAAGTGGGGGATCTCGCTATAATTGACCATGGGGTCCTGGGAGCATACTACTTAATCAGGCTGACCCTCCTGGACCCATTACGGGGAGGTGTTTTTTCATACCCACATATAGGGCCTTGCATGTCACTTTTTTGTCACCTTGCCCCATGGGAATTCCCAGGCTAGCTCATCAGGTGAGGGCTTGGGTGGAACAGTTCAGCCAGCTCCTTTAGGTCAGGCTGCCACGGGAACTGTGGTTTCTGGGGAGCAGATTATTGCCCTTGGTGAACAACTCCCATTGTCCACTTGGCTGGGAGAGCAATTCATACCCATACCCATCAGAACCTCTGATTTCAAACAGTCCAGTGCAGTCTCCTGCCTTTCTGTACACCATGCTGCCCATTTGATTCCCTAACAAGAACTGTCCTTAGCTGCCTACCTAAGCCACATCGCTGCTTTCTTTGGTGCTCTCCAGACCAGTAATTATCACTTCATCTCTGAAAGTCCTCTATCCACACTTTCTTCCCTTTTCCTTCAGCTAGCTCTTGTGTGCATGTGTGTTTGGATCTTTGCGTGCTTGTGTGAACCTTTTTCAATAAAATGCATTTTTATTTCATTTTTGGAATCTCTGGCTGATTCTTTCTTGTGTGACCCCATAAACACAGGTGGAAAGATCTTGTTAAGTTACCTCCCTCTCACAGACCTCCTGACTTTGAGCTAATTAGTCCCCACTTTTCAGTGGAGAAGAGCAGGTTGTTTACCTGTAACTGTGGTTCTTCGAGTGGTCATCTGTGCCCTTACACACCGGGAGCTTTCACGCATGCGCGGTACCGTTCGGAAAATTCTAGAGCTTAGTAGCTTGGAGGGAACCCCTCCCCCATGTATCCACTGAGCATGCTCAGCCTGCCAAGCAACGGTCTCTCCTCAGTTCTACAAGTCCGCCGAAAAAAAGGGGACCTGAGAGCGAGGGGACGGTTGGGCGGGTGTGTGTAAGGGTACAGATGACCACTTGAAGAACCACAGTTACAGGTAAGCAACCTGTTCTTCTTCTTCGTGGTCTCTGTGCCTTACACACTAGGAGACTTTGTAGCTTACCAGAAGGACGGTGGGTCAGGTCCCTAGAGTACGGAGGCCAGCACCGCTTGTCCAAACCGGGCATCCCTCCTGGACCGACAGTCCAGTCGATAGTGGCAGATGAAAGTCGAGGGCCTGGACCAGGTCGCCACTTGACAAAGTTCCTGTAGGTCCACACCTCGCAAGAGGGCTGCTGAGGATGCCACAGCTCTGGTGGAGTGTGGCCGAAGCAAGTCAGGAGGAGGCTGCTTGGCCATGTCATAAGGAAGCAGAATCGTTTGGGCCACCCACTTGGAGAATCTCTGGGTGGACACCTTGCGGCCCCTGCGACGCTGACTGTGACAGACGAACAGGTGAGGAGTCTGCCTGTAAGTTGCAGTCCTCTGAGTGTAAAAGGCCAGGGCCCTTCGAACATCCAGAGAGCGCAAAGACCTCTCAAAAGGGGTCGTTGGATTAGGATAGAAGGTAGGAAGGATGATGTCCTGGTTAAGGTGGAAATGAGAGACGACCTTCGGGAGGAAAGAAATGTCCGGGCGGAGAACCACCTTATCCCGATGAAAAACCAGGAAGGGGTCGTCGACGTGTAGCGCTGTCAATTCACTGGCACGCCTGGCAGAGGTGACAGCCACCAGGAAAGCAGTCTTAAGAGTCAGGAGCCTATCATCAATAGTGGCCACAGGCTCAAAGGGTGGTCTTGTAAGTTGAGAGAGCACCAGAGATAGGGACCAGGGAGGCAAAGGCGGTGATACTGGTGGGTATAGATGATGGAGTCCCTTCAGGAACCGTTTCATCGTGGCATCCCGGAAAAGCGCTTCCGAAGGGGAGCCTCAGGGTTGGTAGGCCACAATGGCAGACAGGTACACCTTCAACGAAGAGAACGAGAGACCCTCTTGTTTCAAGTGAAGCAAGAAGCGGAGCACGGTACCGAGAGCAACTGGTGATACCGTGTCTCCACGCTCCTCCGCAAAAGTCACGAACCGCTGCCACTTGTAGACATAGTTGCGGCGGGTCGATTCCTTTCTGGCCGCGGTAAGGAAGTCCTGGATAGCGGGATCGTCTAGGGTGCTATCCTCCACGCGTGCAGGGCCAGGAGAGGCAGGTCAGGATGGAGAACGCGACCGCCGGAGTGAGACAGCAGATTGGGTGCTGTCGGAAGCCTGAGCAGCTGTCCCTGGAGCTCTCGAGCAGCGGGACGAACCAATGCTGCCTCAGCCAATACAGGGTGACGAGGATGGCGTTGGCTCGGTCCACCAGGATCTTGGCGACCACCCTGCCCAGCAGGGGGAACGGTGGGAAGATGTACAGGAGACCCTCTGTCCATTGGTACTGGAACGCGTTGCCGAGGGAGTTCGGTACCCGGACGGCCCTCGAACAGTACCGGTGACACTTGGCGTTCGACACCGTGGCGAAGAGATCGATGTCGGGATCGCCCCAGTGGCACCGTATCAAGCAGAACGCGTCCTCCGAGAGGGACCACTCGTGGTTGGTGGAAGTGTCCCTGCTCAGGGCGTCTGCTGTTGTATTCTCCTGTCCTGCCAGGTGGATGGCAACGGGGTGGACTCGGAGGGACACGCACCAGTCCCAGAGCTGGAGAGCGATGGTGAGGAGCGTGGTAAAATGGGTCCTTCCTTGTCTGTTGACATAACACACCGCCGTGGTGTTGTCGGTCAAGATCAGTATGGCCTGTCCAGCAACCAGATTGCGGAAAGCTCTCAGAGCTTTCCCGATGGCTAGGAGCTCGAGGGCGTTTATGTGGAGAGCGGTCTCATTGCCCGTCCATCGACCTCGGACTCTGAAGTCATCGCAATGTGCTCCCCATCCGAAAAGGGAGGCATCGGTCGTGACTGTGAGCCGAGGGGTTGGTCATCTGAAAGGCATCTTGGACAGGAGATGACGGTATGAGAGCCACCACAGCAGAGAGCGACAAAGACTGCTCCCAACAGAAAGACTTGAGGCGTGCCAGCCAGTTCCTCAGGGTCTGCGAGGTGAAATCCTTGCAAATGGGGCAGGTTCTGATGTTATGAGCCTCGCCCAAACAAAGAAGACACTCGCTGTGCCCGTCAGAAGTAGCGACCTTACGACCACACTTCTTACAAGGTTTGAAAAGGGTCGACATAGAAGTCCAAAGGAGAAGAGGAAGAGTTGAAGACAGGCGAAGAGACGCGACGAATGACGAAGACGGGGGGGGGGGTTGGCAAGTCGGGGTCAGAAGTCCCAGGAAAAAGGGGGCAAAAGCACCAAAAAGTGACAAACCAGTCCGTAATCCGTAAAGGGAAGTCCAAATACCAAATCAGAGTTGAAAAAACCAAAAAGACTTGCTAAGAAAGGCCAAAGAAAAAACACTCTAAGCTCAGAACCTCCGTACACGACGGTGGACGAGAAAGAACTGAGGAGAGACCGTTGCTCGGCGGGCTGAGCTTGCTCAGTGGATACATGGGGGAGGGGTTACCGCCAAGCTACTAAGCTCTAGAATTTTCCGAATGGTACCGCGCATGCGCGAAAGCTCCCAGTGTGTAAGGCACAGAGACCACGAAGAAGAACCTTGCATCACTGGTGAGCCCTTGTGGCACCCACATATTGGGGTAAAACCACAGGAACCTAACTATACATGTAACAATAACCCTTCACAAAATCTGGCCTTCTCCCTGCATTTTCTTCCATAATTTATGTGAAATAATAACTCTAAACAAATTATGTGAACTCTAATCACCCAAACCCTAATCCTAACCATCCTGTAGGCCTAACCTAAAGACCAGATCTGAATAGTTTAGAGATAAACATTAACCCTACAACAAATGTTCCCGAAAACACTAGAACATACCTTGCACCTATTTCAGACTCCTAATGTAAACTCATTTTAGCATCTCTCATATCCCTAATCCTAACCCTAATCTATTCTTACCTCTACCCTTACCCCTAAATGCAATAACCACTTGTACATCTAACAATGACTGTCTGCAAAACCTGGCTGTCTGTAATCTGAGCTTGAATAATTTACTGATACAGTTAATGTTAACCCTACTGCAAATGTTTTCCAAAGCCCTTACCCTACTTCAAATCCTTAATATATACTCATTGTAAAATCTCTCATATCCCTAGCCCTAATTTGCTCCATCCCCTCTCCTAAATACAGTAATCTACCTATATACATAACAATAACCCTCCAAAAAGCCTAACCATCCCCCTACATTCTTTCCCCAAAGTTATGTGAAAGAATAACTGTAAATTGATTCTGCAAACTCTAATAATTCTAACACTAACCAACTCAAGATCAAACCAGAACCTCAATAGTTTACCAATATAACTAATATTTTCACTTCTACAAGTGTTCTCCTAACACTATAACGAACCCTTCATCCTATTTCAAAACCTTACGATAACCTCATTCTAAAATCTCTCAAATCGCTAATGCTAACATTAACTCCAATCTGCTCCTGCCCCTTCCCTTATTTCTAAAAGCAGCCTTACTTCTTACTTACTTCTACCTTATTTCTAACTTTCCTGTAACTGTAACAGTTACTATCCACAAAATGTAACCTTCCCCATGCATTCTCTTCCAAAATTATGTGAAATAGTAACTGTAAACCAATTCTGGAAACTCTAATAACTGAACCCTAACCCTAACCATCCTGTAGGCCTACCCTAAAGTCCAAACTTTTACTGATAGACGTTCACCCTACTACAAATGTTTCCCAAAACACTAGGATGCACCCCACATCTTTTTCCAAACCCTTAATGTACATTCATTCTAACATCCCACCCTAACCCAAATCATTCTGCCTCCCAGCCCTATGTGAAATAATAACTGTAAATTCATCTTTGAGTTCTAATAATGCTAACCGTCATCCAAAATTAATGGTCTCCTTTTCTATCACACTCTTACTCCTACTGATTAACTCCACAACTGATCATAATAATAACTATAAAATTACCATTAACCAACACTGTGGCCCTCATCTTAATTAAATTTTGTTTAACCCAACCCTCTGACACGTCAATACCCTAACCAGCTCCAAGCTCTAATCCTATACCTAACATCAACAGTCTACCAACAAAGCTAACATTAACCCTACCATAAACGTTACCCTAATTTTAGAATGTATCCCTTACCCTATTTCAAACCCTAACTGTAAACTGATTCTAACATCTCTCATATCCCTAACCCGCAGCCTACCTTGCTTCTGTCTCTGTCCCTACAGTTAGGCCATTTCTGCACTAGACTGTTATAGCGCTATTATTCCACTTGCAACATCCTATGGAATCCTGGGGTTTGCGGTTTCGGGAGGGGCCCTGTTATAGCGCTATAACAGTCTAGTGCGGAAACGGCCTTAAACACAGTCATTTAACCATAACTCTAGCCATTATACTCCCCAAAGCCTAACCTTCCCCCAACGTTAACATTTTGCTCCAGTGAATTAGTAACTGTAAATTAATGCTATGAACTCTACCAATTTTAATCCTAACTATAACCCTAAACTAATGGTTTGTTTTCTTACTCCCACCAGTAACTCCAAAACTAAAAATAACAAGATCCTGGCCCTAACCCTAACTAAATTCTTACACCTAACTTAACCCTGACTTTTAAATTGTTCAATTTTTAATTGTTGTTGATATTGTATGCCTTCAAAGTTACAGTACTCCCTCCATATTCACGGGTTTGACCTTTGCGAATTTGATTATTCACAAAACATGTACTTGCCTCCCCCTCCATTTTCCTCCTCCTTCTCCCATCCTTTGCATTCCTCACCCCAGACTTGCAAGTCTTGTGTTTAAAATCGGTATTTTTCCCTTTGGGGTGAGCAAAGCCGCCTCCCACTGCTAAAGGCATATCCTCTCTGCCATGTGGTTGCACATTCTTCTGTGTATTGACTGCTGATTGGTCTCGTGCTCTTTTCTCAAGATGGCCACTGGAAGTAATTAGAACTCCAGAACTCCCCTTTTCTGTGTCTGAGGGAAAAGTACCAGTAAGCCGTTTAGGTTGTCTTTTTTGTCCTTGCCCTGATGCCAGGGCCCGAGGCAAAGGAATGAGATGGGGGAAGCTCCAGAGGGGAATGGGAGGGGGATCATGGGGAGTTATTTACAGTTCTGTGCCCCAAACCCTCACAAATGTGGAGGGGCTACTGTATTTCCAACTTATTGCAACCCAAAGGTGAACCCTAGAGCTCTAACATTATCCTAAGCTAAATTCATTATCCACAAATCTAAAAATAATTTTGCTCCAACAATAATGCAAAAATAATGTTGCCCCAAAACCTAAACTTTCCCAAACATTCCTATCCTAATTCTATATAAAATAGTAACTGTAAACTAAAATTATGAATTTTAATAATGCAAACCTAACACTAATCCTAAATTTATAGTTCTATTTCTGATACATTCTTACTTTTTCCAGTAAATCTCATACAAATGACAAAAATTTAACAATATTCCAGTATTCTCATTTGTATTCTCATACAAATGACAAAAATTTAACAATATTCCAAGACCCTGGCCCTAATTAAATCCATATGCTCAATCTAACCCGCTGACATTTCATTATTCTAAGTCCAACCAACTCCTAACTCTAGCCTTAAGCTTAACCTAAATTCATTACCAATAAGTTTGACACAAACCTTACCTCAAATCTAAACTAACTGTAGATCATACCCCTCATGCTAATTCAAACCGTAAGAACAGGTTGCTTACCTGTAACTGTGGTTCTTCGAGTGGTCATCTGTGCCCTCATACATTAGGAGCTTTCGCGCCTGCGCGGTAGCGTTCGGAAGATTCTAGAGCTTGTTAGCTTTGGCAGGAACCCCTCCCCCACGCCGGTACTGCGCATGCTCCTCCCGCCGACTAACGGTCTCTCCTCAGTTCTGGTCCGCCGAAGCAGATGGGACCTGAAAAAGAGGGGAAGGCAGGGCGGGGATGTATGAGGGCACAGATGACCACTCGAAGAACCACAGTTACAGGTAAGCAACCTGTTCTTCTTCTTCGTGGTCTCTGTGCCTCATACGTTAGGAGACTGTGTAGCTTACCAGTAGGATGGTGGGTCAGGTCCCAGATCCTAGAGCACAGAAGACAGCACAGCACGTCCGAACCGGGCATCTCTCCTGGAACGGCAGTCGAGCCTGTAGTGGCGCACGAAGGTCGACGGCTGGGACCAGGTTGCCACACGGCAGAGTACCGACAGGTCGACGCCTCGCAGGAGGGCAGCAGATGTCGCCACGGCCCTGGTGGAGTGGGCCCGAAGCAGGTCTGGCGGAGGCTTCCTGGCAAGCTCGTATGCCAGTTGAACAGTCTGTACCACCCACTTAGAGAAGCGCTGGGTGGATACTTTGTGGCCTCTCCGGCGCCTGCCATAACAGACAAACAGGTGGGGTGTCTGTCTGTAGGCTGCAGTCCTGTCCTTATAGAAGGCCAGCGCTCGACGCACATCAAGGGAGTGGAGGGAACGCTCCAGAGGTGTCGTCGGGTCCGAGTAGAAGGCCGGCAGAATGATGTCCTGGCTGAGGTGGAAGTTGGACACCACCTTCGGCAGGAAGGAAATATCAGGCCGGAGGACCACCTTGTCACGATGAAAAACTAAGTATGGTTCATCGCACCGTAGCGCCGTCAACTCTCCCGCCCGCCTGGCAGAGGTGACGGCCACTAGGAACGCGGTCTTCATCGCGAGCAGCCTGTCGTCCGTCGTAGCCAAGGGCTCAAAAGGCGGCCTCGTCAGCTGGGACAGCACCAATGACAGCGACCACGGCGGTAGCGGCGGCGATACCGGCGGGTAGAGGTGCTGCAGGCCCTTCAGGAACTGCTTGACGGTACCGTCCCTGAAAAGAGCGGCCGACGGGGATCGTGGCGGTTGGTATGCCACGATCGTGGCGAGGTAGACCTTGAGCGACGGGAAGGCCAGGCCCTGTTGCCGGAGATGGAGGAGGAAGTGGAGCACGGTACGCAGGGTGACAGGCAATACCGGCTCTCGACGTTCCTCGGCGAAGGCCACGAAGCGCTGCCACTTATAGTGGTAGTTCCTTCGCGTGGACTCTTTCCTGGCCGCAGTCAAGACGTTCCCGATGGCTGGGTCGTCTAGGGCGACATCCTCCAGGCATGGAGGGCCAACACCGGCAGGTCCGGGTGCAACACCAGTCCGTCGGAGTGGGACAGCAGGTCCGGTACCGTTGGAAACCTGAGAGTCCTGTCCCGGGCGGCCTCGATCAGGGGTCCGAACCAGTGCTGCCTCGGCCAGTACGGCGCTACCAGGATCGCGTCCACCTGGTCCGCGATGATCTTCGCGATCATGCGGCCCAGGAGCGGGAACGGAGGGAAGGCGTAGATCAGCCCTTCGTCCCACGGAAACTGGAAGGCGTCACCGATGGAGCGGCGGTCGTGGCCGGCCCTTGAACAGAACAGGCGGCACTTCGCGTTCTGGCTGGTCGCGAAGAGGTTGATGGTCGGCTCGCCCCATCGGTCCCGAAGCATCCGGAAGGCCTCGTCGGACAGGGACCACTCGTGATGGGAAGTGGTGTCCCTGCTGAGGGCGTCCGCCATGGTGTTCTCCTGCCCCGCCAGGTGAACCGCCACAGGGTGTATCCAGAGCGGGACGCACCAGTTCCAAAGTTCGAGTGCGATGCCCAGCAGCGTGGTGGAGTGCATCCCCCCTTGCCTGTTCACATAGCAGACCGCCGTCGTGTTGTCGGTGAAGATCAACACCGTGCGGCCCGTGACCAGGTGTCGGAACGCTTTCAGGGCCTTGTGGATCGCCAACAGTTCAGAGAGTTGATGTGGAGGAACAACTCGTCGTCCATCCACCGGCCTCGGACCCGGAGATCCCCGGTGTGCGCATCCGTCGTTATCGTGACCGACGGCCTGGGTTCGCGGAACGGCATGCCTGACAGCAAATTCCTGTACGACTGCCACCACAGGAGTGATCGGCGTACCTGTTGTGGCAGGCGGTATCGGCGGTGCTGGTCGTCCCTGAGTGGATCGAAGGCACTGACGAACCAGTGCTGGAGCGGCCGGGTGCGTAACCTGGAGAGGTAGGTTACGGCGGTGGTCGAGGCCATGTAGCCGAGGAGCTGTTGGACCCTCCTCGCTGACACCGTCGAGGCCTCGAAGGCAGCGGACGCCGCACGATGAAGCGTCCGCGCCCTCTCGTCTGGGAGGAAGGCCCTCGCCGATACCGAGTCGAGGGTCGCCCCGATGAAGTCGAGAACCCGGGTGGGCTCGAGATGGGACTTCTTGGGGTTGACCCTGAGTCTGAGCCGAGTGAGAAGGGACAAAGTCCGATGAATGTCCCTGTACAGTTTCTGTCTGCAGGACGCCACCAATAGCCAATCGTCCAGGTAAGGGTAGACGGAGACGCCTTTCGTCCGCAGGAAGGACACGACTGGAGCCATGCACTTGGTGAACACCCTCGGTGCGGTGGAAAGCCCGAACGGCAGCACCCGGTACTGGTAGCTGGTGCCGTCGATCGCGAACCGAAGGTATCTCCTGTGCTGCGGGCAGATCGAGATGTGGAAATAGGCGTCTTTGAGGTCTATGGACGCAAACCAGTCCCCTCGGCGAAGGAAGAGGAGGATCGACGGCAGCGTGACCATCTTGAACCTCTTGGGCGGATGTATCGTTCACCCCTCGGAGGTCTAGGATGGGCCGCAGGGATCCGTCCGCCTTCGGCACCGTGAAGTACCTCGAGTAGAAGCCGGTGGTCTTGGCTGAAGGCGGGAGCCTCTTGATCGCTCCCTTCTCGAGGAGGGACTGTACCTCTTCCAGTGGAGCCGAGTTGGCCGGGGTGGAATAGTAGACACCCCGTGGCGGAATAGCCTGGAACTCGATGGCGTACCCCAGACGGACGATGGTAAGTACCCAGGAGTACGCAGTGATCTCCCGCCAGCAGTCGAGGTGCCTGGCCAGGCTCGGGTGGTGGAACAATTCTACCGGAAGGGCGAAGGATGGCAGGGGTGGAGTCCTGCGAAGGCCGTCAAAACCGGGACTTCGTTCCCGAGGACGACTTCTTGGACGATGAAGATGGGCGTCGTCTAGGAAGCCTCCTGGAAGCCGAAGAGGTCGACGACCTCGACGCGGTCGACCGCAGAGACCGCGGCTGGTACGCCGATGAAGAGGAGGACCTTCTCCACGTAGGCCTCGGCTGGAAAGAGCGGCGAGTCGGGGCAGGCTGATTTATGCCCATCTTCTTCGCTGTCAGCCGGGCCTTGACGAGGTGATCCATAGCCTCGTCGGTGGAGGTGTAGAAGAGCCCTTTGCCGTCGAACGGCACGTCTTCAATAAGCCGATGGCTGTCCTCCTGGAGCCCACAGGACCGGAGCCACGCGTGGCGTCGGAGGGCTACGGCACCGACCATCACCCTCGAGGAGCCTCCACGGCGTGCCTCGAGGTGGCGATCTGTTGTGTAGCCACCGCAACGACCTCGCCGAAGATCTGTGTGGCTGAGGCGCGTGACTCCTCCGGCAAGTCAGTAAGGAGCGCAGCGAGTCGGTCAAACAGGTTCCGATGGTATGCCGCGAGGCATGCCATCGTGTTCACCGTCCTGACCACCAGGGACGATGCCGAGTAGAACCTTAGGCCGAAGGCATCGAGCTTCTGTCCTTCACGGTCCAGAGGGGTGGTATGTGCTCAATTGCCTCCCTTCGTCTGTGCCGACTCGACCACAATAGAGTTCGGTACAGGGTGGTGAAAGAGGAACTCCGCGTTCTCTTTCTGTGTCCTGTACAGATGTTCCAGCCTATGAGGGATAGGCTGTGCTGACGCCGGCTTCGCCCACGGCTGCTTCATCGCATCCAGCAGGGTAGGCAGGAACGGCAGCGGTGCGGTCGACGGTGGGCGGGCTTCCAAGTACTGGAAGACGGGGTCCTGGGCTTGGGGAGCAGGTTCGGTCACCTTCAGGCCAAGGGCTGTGGCCATCCAGAGGAGGATCGCCGAAAACTGGCGGACGTCCTCCGGTGCAGACTCCGGGCCTGGCTCTCCGAACCCCAGCGGTGGGGATTCATGAGAAGAAGGGGTGGACTCAGCAGAATCAGAGTCCGAATCGTAGGAGTCGCCAGATGGTGATGGTGATGGCGACCTCTCTGCCTCCTTCTCCTCGGCCGGCCCAGGGGCCGGAGTTGCCAGGGTAACAGCCGGAGCTGCAGGTTGCGTCGGTACCGATACGGTCGATGTCGTGACCGGTATCGGAGTCACCTGCACGGGCACAACTGCGGGCCTCGGATGGTGTGCCGCCTGCGTGGTGGAAGTCGCCGCTACCGCCGGCTGGGCCACGGTGGACTGTGGCGTCGGTCGGGTAGCTGTAGCCGTCGTCTGCGGCGGTGGAGAGACAGCCCTGTAGCGGGGTGAGGGCTCTGGGGATCGACGGCAACTCAGCGAGCGACGCAGGGGTGACCTCTCATAGCGGGGGTAGTGAGCCTCCCGCGGTGGCGAACGAGACTGGCGACGAGGCAACCAGTACCTTGGGTCTGGGTGGTACCGGTCCCTGTAGGACGGCGAATACGAATAGTAAGAGCCGGCCGGCTCGTGCCACACCTGCTCCTGGGTGTACCTTCCGAGGTAGGCAGGAGAATATGCGCTCTCGCCCGAGCAATGCCTGTCCAGGTGCATCTCCCGATATCGCGGGGATGGAGGCCTGGCCCGCTGCTCCGGCAAGCGGGACTCGTCGCGTCGAGAGGCCGGGCGCTGTCTAACCACAGCCTCCTCTCGGTGTTCTGCCGAGGGTGGACGGCGACTCGGCGGAGTGATCTCCGCGATCAGCTCGGGCGGTTGAGGAGACGAGGCCTGCACGACCTGCTCCTCATCCGACACCTCGAGGACTTCGTCCTCTTCCGGAGGCTCCTCTTCCACGGGGAGCTCCATCAGCAGAGGGTCCTCGGCGGGCTGGGTGGGTGGCGGAGTCGGGGGTCGCACCACCGTCGGTGGAGAGCGCCGTTTCTCCTTTCTCTTCTTCTTCTTACCCTTCTCCCCCGGGCCCTCGGTGGCTGGGCGCTTCTTCTGAGCCGCGGTCAGCAGCCTGGAGGAGGAGGTTGAGGCCTGCGAGCCCGCAGGGTCCTCACGTGCCCGAGTTGCCGAGATCTGAGGTATCCTCGGCAACTTCATTATCGGTACCGAGCCTGGTACCGATACCGACGAGGTCGAGGGCACGGCAGCCGCCGCTGTTGCCGAAGAAGAAGAGGATGGGTGTTTCTCGGCCATCGTCTCAGGGCCTCGAGCACGAAGAGACTCCTCCCAACAGTGGGATTTAAGCCTTGCCGACCTGTTGCGGAGAGTCTGATGTGTGAACTCTCTGCAAATGGGGCAGGCCTGAACGTTGTGCCCCTCACCCAAACAAATCAGGCACTTAGAGTGTCGGTCAGAGAGAGCGACCTTCCTTCCGCAGGAGGTGCAGCGTTTGAAGAGAGCCGATATAAACCGGAGGCAAGGCAGGAAAAACAAGAGTCCGAGAATGCCAAACACAGTCCGAGATCCGAAATCGTCGTCAAAGCCAGAAAATAGGTCAAACCGATCGAGAAAGTACCAAAACCAAGTGTGAAATCCGAGAGGGGTAGTCAAAAGCCAAATCCGAAGTCGAAAACACCAAAAAGCAGAATCGAAAAGCAAGCCAACAAGCAGAACCTTCTGTACGCTGAGACGGACAAGAAAGAACTGAGGAGAGACCGTTAGTCGGCGGGAGGAGCATGCGCAGTACCGGCGTGGGGAAGAGGTTCCCGCCAAAGCTAACGAGCTCTAGAATCTTCTGAACGCTACCACGCAGGCACGAAAGCTCCTAATGTATGAGGCACAGAGACCACGAAGAAGAACTGTAACTTCATTGTAACATCTCTCATATAACTAACCCTAGCTCTAATTTTTTATTTCTACTCCTATCCCAAAACACTGTAACCTAACTGTATAAGTAACAATGCTACTCAAAACCCACCCTTCTCTTATACTCTGCTCCTATCCCAATGGGAAATAATAATTGTAAACTAATCCTATGAACACTAATAATGCTAGTGCTAACCTGAAACCTAATTAACGGTATCCTTTCTTCATATATTCTCCCCCTTATTGGTAAATCTCAAAATAACTATAACAACAAATTAGCCAGCCCTCCACATTTGTGGGTTTGACTGTCACAGATTTGATTGTGAGTTTGTCCAATCCCTACTCCCCCACCTCAGGTACTCCTTTTCCTTCTCCACAGCTCCAATTGGGCCATGTAGCCCTTTGGTCCTCCTCCTCCTCCTCTTCCACCAGCAGATGCCTGGCCGACTATCGACAATTCACAGCCCGATTTCTCACCACTACAAACCCTTTCCTGAGGCCCCTCAGGAGATGGGCAAAAGAGAGGAAGTATAGGGACACCATGCCAGCTCACTGCCTTTCCTTTTCCTGACCTGGTTTCGACCCTGGATGCCCATCCTTCCAACCATGACTCATCCCTCCTTCCTATAGATGCACACACACATTTTGATGTTTGTGATTTTTCCACTTTTGCAAGGCTTCTGTATCCCTAAACCTAGCAAATGTGGAGGGCTGACTGTAACACCATCTCAGGATCCTGACCCTGACCTTCCTTAAATCAGTATTTATACTAATCCTGTAACATTTTATTACCCTAAATCTAAATCTAACCTTAACTAGCTCCTAGTGACCTCTCACCTTAACATAAATTCATTAATCTAACAATACTACCTCAAACTAAATCCAGTTCAATCTACCTCAAAACCTACATGTACTATAACTCTAACATCTCACATATCCCTAACTCTAGATGACCATAAATTAATCCTATGAACTGTAATAACCCTAACCCTAGATTAATGATATCCCTTTCAGATATATTCTTGCCCTTACCAGTAAATCTCAAACTAATAATAATTTTTAAAAATTGATGTTATGCCAAGATCCTCAACCTGGCCTTAATTAAATTATACATCTAACCTAACACTCTGACATTTATTATTCCAATCCTAACCACAACCCTAACCTAAATTTCTTATTCACAAATCTAATAACCCTAACCCAAATCTCGTTCTAACTCAGGATCATAACACCTCACTGTACCTCAAACCCTAATCTGAGCCTAACCCTAACCCTAAACTATTCCAAGCTTTAACCCTCACCCTAAGCCTAATTACCCATGATTCTAAAAATACCCCTAGCCCAAATCTAACATCAAGGCAGGATTGTACCCTTAAGTTAACAGAACTCCTTCCTCTTTCATTCTTATCTTTACTGGTAAATATCAAACCAATTATAATGAAAAATTAAAACCTAACATCCTGACATGGACCTAATTAAATCTGTATATCTAATGTAGCTGTGTGACATTTCATTAAACCAACCCTAATTGCTTAGTTTATGCAAACAGTTGCTCAACCACTCAGACAGTGTATTAGATTGAGAAGTTATCAGCAGAGGGCGCCCTTCATTCTGCTTCTATATTAACCAAAAAACCTCTTTCATTACCTTATAATCTAACCTTTATCTTTGAGAGTTCACCACCAGCAAGATGTTCTTTTGTAATTTTTTTTTTTCAAGCACATTAGTCTGGAGTGTGCTGTCTGTGCATGCAAAGAGAACTGAAATCCACATTTGGCTGGGGAAATAAGTCCCATGGTACTTAATAGGATTTACTTGAAAGTAGACCTGCCTAGGTGCATACTCCCAGAGATGTGTAGTGCAATCCAAACAGCTGGTTTGCTCAAAAGTAAACCCCCCGGACTTTTCCTTGTGCACCTTTAAGGCCACAGTTCTAAACTTGGGGTTCCACAGATTTACAATACTTACTTCTGAATGGACCTTTTAAAGATTGCATTGTTGGGGCAGATTCTACAGGATTCTACAGATTCACAGAATGAAATTTGGAGGTTCAGATCTCAATTTTTCCATAAAGTTCATGTGCCTACCATGAACCAACTGCATTCTTCTGGCTTAAGCTACCCCACAGGATTGCTATTAAAATAAAAACAGCCTTTATATGCATGTCAAACAGATTCCACTCATCACATATTTTGATTGATTGCTGGAGCACTCATGAGAAAACATCTGCTAGTTTTAAGGAGAAGGGGATGGGAGATATGATGATCTGTATTCGCAGTGAGCTTCAGATCTGCTTACTTTTATAATTTGGTCTCATATTTTCTTAAAGGGCCCGCATCCCAAAATACAGGATTTTTAGCATTCCACTCATTCTACATAAAGTACAACCTTTCCAGCCTTCAAGGAATATCGTGTATTAAAATAAGTGAGACCTAGTAACCCTATTAAGCAATTTTATATCAAAATTCCTATTATATTTTTGTTACATCTGTAGTTTGGATCATGAATTGAAAGTACAGGCAAGGCTGAGTCTGATGGGAACTGTGATGCAACACCATCGTCCTGCCTCCTTGCACCCCCGGATGAGAGGGTTTTATTTTTATTTTTTTGCAAAAAAATGCCATTGGCAGGGTGCCACAAAAATGGCACAGAAAAACCATTCACTGAAATCCTGGGATTTATTCTTAATTGCTGAGCTGAACATTTACTGTACTCTCAAATAAGACGTGTTTGGACGAAGAAGACTGATCCAGTGCCAACAAGGTCCCACAGAAGAGCCACTCAGTGTTTGTTTTTAATTGTTCTCCTCCTCCTCCCCCTCTCCTTTCTCTTTTACAGTGGAACAGAATGTGATGCATAATCCCGCCACAACTCTGGTCAGAGGGAGAAGGGAGGAAAGAGGAGGAGTAAGGCCCATGGTGTCTTCCTGCAACTGAATGCAATCCTAAACAGGATTCTGCTCCCAGAGGACTATGCTATAATTCAAACAGACTTAGCTATCTGGTTGGTGAAGGTGAAAAGTCTAGTGCAACTTTAAAACCACAGTTCTACTCTGAGGATTTCCATAGAATTATGGCCCCAAATCTGTGAAACTAAATGATTACTTTTGAGTAGACCTACTTAGAATTGCATTCTTAGGTGCAGAAAGACTCTGGGGCCTCACTTCTGAGCAGGGAGCATTTGTCCTCCCCCTCCCCATTTTTTCTCCCCAAATCCCAGTAGATTTACAGATGTCAGCCACTTATTTGAAAGGTTAGGGACCAGAGCACTGTTGAAAACTGGAAACTGTCACAATACAGAACTCATCTTTTATAGCTTTTTTATAAATATGAATTGAGAGCAAAAGCAGTGTATGGTCTTCGAAACATGCAGAAGCATATGGAAACATGACAAAAGGCGTCTTGATGATAAAGGAGCATTGCATTGCTGGTATAGGCTGGCATATATCACACTGAAGGAAGAACAAGAAAACGTACCCATGATGTTGTCACATTGTTCCCTGTAATATTGCTCCCAAAGTAGATGCAGGGACATAGTTGACATCTAGGTTTGTGAAAAGTGTAGATCTTTTGAATTCTGGTTGTGAATGTGAGCATTATTACTAGTTTAAAGGCAACATATCTTTGCTGATCTTATTTGCAAACAAGGGAACAGTTTGGGTGCACTCACACACCTGCCACATCCCTCGGTGCCCACGTCCTCTGCTGCCTCATAGAAGAAACAATAAAACAAGGCATCTCATGTAGCAGCAGTGGCGCCCGTACGAAATGAAAAATTAGCCTTTAACTCACTCAGATCACTCACTCACATCTGTGGGGGTCCCAGAGAAGGGAGATAAGAAGAGAAGGGAGCAGACAGAAAGAGAAAGCAGAGGCAGAAAGAAGCCAGAAAGCCAGTGCTCACCAGGTGGTTCCCATCTGTAGGTGATGAATCTGAGTGTCTCCCCTTGAACTCTTTCACCCAGCCGGACACTCAAAATGTGGAGGTCCCTCTCCCTCCTTTCTTAAGGAGCAAGCCTGGGTCAAGCACACAGACACGCTCCCTCCCTTCTTTTTCTCTCCTTTCTGAGAAGAGCCAGCCATTGGCAAGGAAATGTTGCTGCCGCCACTGTTGCTATTCAGCAGCAGAGCTTCACAAACCCCGTGAGGGCTCCACAGAGCTTAGGTGATAAGACCACAGGATTTCAAGAGACTGGCTATTTGATTTAAAAGATCTCACAGATGTGACTAAAAGGTGGTCACATCAGCAGGATGTGGTGAGTCTGGACTGTTAAGATAGGAGGTTTGGGCACGGCAGATGAAGGAAGTTAATACAGTCTTTCCTCCACATTCGTAAGGGTTTGGGGCACAGAACCTTCATGAAAGTGGAAAAATCGTGAATAACTCCCCCATCTGCTCCTCTTCCCATTCCCTGCTGGGGGAATGGGGAGGGAAGAGGTTCCCAAGAGTCTTCCTTTTGTGCTCTGGAGTTCCCCCAACTTCCCATGCATTTTGCCCCAGCATGGAGAAAATGGATGGGAAGGGGGAACTCCAGAGAAGAATGGAAGGCTCTTGGGAGCCTCCCACTGTCATCCCATTCCCTTCTGTTTTGCCTCAGAGCAAAATCTCTTGTGGGGCAAAATGCATATGGAGGGGAGAGGGAAATTCCAGAGCAGGAAAGGAAGGCTTTTTGGACACCCTCCCCCCACCACTCTATTCCCATCTGTTTTGCCTCAGCATGGGATCTCCTCACTGGGGCAAAATGCATGGGAAAGGGAGGAGGAGAAATGCGGGGGAGACATGCACGCTTGTGAATAATCAAATTCACAAATGTCAAACTTGTGAATTCGGAGGGCTGACTGTACGAACTTCTGTACTTGAGGACATCCACATGTAAGGGACACTTAGGAATGCAGATATCTCTAACTGAATTCCGGCAATTATGTCTCAAATTAGTGAAGATGAGGTATTTTTTGTGTTCTTTTTTCTTCTTTTTATTGATTCATAGGCCAATTAATGGTTTTCCCTATCTTCTTCCACAACTTCCACGCACTCAAGGCAGAAACTCTTCTTGACAGTTTTCCTAAAATCCTGTTGTTGTTGTTGTTGCGTGCTTTCATGTCATTTCTGACTTCTTGGCAAGATTTGTTCAGAAGGGGTTTGTTTTTGCCTTCCTCTGATGCTGAGTGAATATGATTTGATCAAGATTACCTGTGGCCAAGCATGGATTCAAATTCTGCTCTCCAGAGATGTAGTTCAACGCTCAAACCTGGTAGGTTATCTTTATTTTTATTGATATCTGGAACTACCAGCTGATCTTATAAACTCTCTTATCTGCCTTCTTCCCAAAACCCTTGAATTAGCCTACTCTCTATCAACCCCCTTCACTCCAAAATACTCTCACAATTGTAAAACCTACTTTTCCTCATTCAAATTATCCTAGAATCTAAATGACTCCTCATAGTAAACACTTCTTTCCTTCTCCAATAATTAGAATCGCATATACTTCGTCAAGAAAACTAACGCATTCAAAAACCTATATTCTCTCCTTAGTGTTTGGTCTGGCATTTGCCCCCTTTGTAAAATCTCATTTTCAAGATACTAAATGATGAAATCAACAGCAATGGCTTTTTAAAGTGCCAGGAGACCACCAATGTGAATAGATAGATAGAACACAGTCTGTGCCTCGCTGGCTATGTATTTCATTGCATCTAGCTGGATTGCTGATTTTCAAATGCTTGATTTTTTTTTAAATCCTCTCAGTTTTAATGTACTGTGGATGCATGATTCTAATTCCCTCTGAAATGCAATTAATATTAACTTTAGTTCTTCCCAAATAATTGTTTTTAAGATGCTTGCCTGTACTCTTACTTCTTTATCTTTCTGGAAATTAGATTTTACTTTGCAAAGTTCAACATTAAAAAGGTTCCTTTATGTTCAGTCTACATTTATGATACATATAGGCATATACTGTGAGAACATCCAGCGCATTATAATTTGGTGCACATAACTCTCACAACAATGAGACAACTTAGCAATTTCTTTTGAAACCTTTATATTAAGAACAGAAAAGTCAAACTATGCAACAGAAAAGAAATATGTAAAAAAGGAGGTAAAATTACAGTATCTAGACCAAACAGAAACTTAACTATTATGAGACACAGTTCCTGCAGCCTTAAAAAAGATTTTTGACCACCGTGTCCAATGAAAAAGCTGAACAACGAAGCCTTCCCAAGGCCATCCAACCCATCCACAGTTCTCCTCATATCTTCACTTTTCTCAGGCTAAGGGGAAAACAGCCACCAGATGTGGCTAAGCGGGCAGAGGCTCCCAGGGCTACTGTATGGCTGTAACTGACACAGAATGCTGGAGACCCCTGAAGCTCAGCAGTAAACACTAAGGCATTGTGATCCATGGCCCTGTGATCACGATAGCTGCTTGGGTTACACAAGGCAACTACCTGGGTCCTGGAAGTCTCATCAGTCTTCTTTTCTAAAGAAGCCTCTCCTGTACAGAAACATGAGAAAAGTCAGCAGAGGTTATATATAAGTCACACAATTAAAATCTGGTTCCCCGTTTTGACAAATCATTGGTAAATCACACTGTGGCTGTTTCACACTTTTACACCTTTCTCACATCATCTGCGGGCTAGAACTCAGTAGAAGAGACAAACTATGTTTTTCCCCCTCAAGTGAATGCAATCATTGATAGGAGACAAGTAATGTTCATGAGGGATGGGACAAATAATTTCTCCATGTGGGCCCCATCCACATTTTTAAAATCAGCACCACCTGTAGAACACTTCTCAGAAAAGGGAGGCATGCAATAATCATTTCTGATATGCCACAACTTAGTTCCACTTACACATGAAGAAACATCTCACGTGGTTAAAAATACCATAACCTCAACATCAAGATGGTATTACTGTCACTCATGCTGCATTGCCTTTGTGAGATCAGCATAGTTAAAGCCTTGTTTAAAACAAATAACACTGCTGAGGGAGACCCAGTACAAACATTCCTAAGACTTGCAGAGTTTAATGTTACTAAATTCCAGATCACAGGATTTACGTAACTAGATCTATGCACTTACGCAGTTTTGTTGTAAGCCCAGAAGTATCACATGAAGCAGATGTTGATGAAAAAGGCTGAGAAGTGTAATTGTTCACATCTACACCAATCTGGCTTGACTCTCCTAATTTCCTAGAATGGGCAATGGAGATGTAAAATTCTTCTGGTGTTTGTGGCAAAGAATCAGACGCAGCTCCAAGAGAGCTTGTTGTCTGTAAGCAATCAGACAAGAAAAAAACCTGGTTTAATCCACAAGGAAATCCAAATGTTTTGTCACAGTCCAGTGAAGGAACTGAAGAGTGATTTACACTTACAAGCCAAGGGTATACACAACATACACACTGCAATTCATGAAGCAGAGTGATGGACAGGAAAGGAAGCAAGCATTAGAAAGTCTGTTATCGCAGCTCCTTAGTATGTGATCAGTCCATGCTTACAAATGCATTCCAATTTCTAAATTTCATGGTGTTTTATTGCACATTCACCAGTTTCTGGACTAGCAACCTTCTCTTGCTCTCGTTTCAATCTTTTAGCTAAGAAAACACCTCTACATAAACTACAACTGATTTTAAAACAATGAAGCAGTGGCTTTTACAGGAGAACCACAGTACTAAAACAGGAAGCAGAACAGAGGGACTATAAACATGCAGGAAATACAATAACAACTGTTAATTTCTCTGATACTGGAGATAGTAATTATCCAGATAGAATCTTTCTTATTGATATAAAATATGACTTAGCTCACCCATGTGGAACCAGTGTTTCAGTAGAAGCTATGGATACAGTAAGCTAGTTCCCCGAAGAAATAGTACACAACCTTTGCAAACAGCTAAATGCAAAACTCCCTATCTTTCCACAAACTTGAATTTAAACAGAATTTGAAGGGTTACTATTTGTCTTCTCTACAATCTTGCCATAACTAGCTTGGGAAAGCCTGAGTGGTATTCCTTCTGTGCTGGACAGGCAGACATAGCCAGTGCAAAGGATGATGCTTCTTGCATAGGATACACGTACTTCCTTACAAAGAAGCCCAGAAGTAAAGCTTCTCTAATGGCGAGAGCTAGATTTCTTCTTCATGTAGAAGAGTTGGACCTGCTGGACCCTGGGCTGCTTGCATCTCCTGCCAGAAACTTGCTTGCACTTAATTCTAGTGTTTTCCTTCTTATGGCACACAGCAGAAATTTCTATAGTCAAGATCACAAACTTGGCAAGACAGCCACTGAGGAGACCCCAAGTGCTCACATAGAACTGCAGCTCTGCTAGGCCCTGTTGCCTTCAAGCATGGAGGACTAGAAGTGGTGGAAAGGGTAGGAGTTTCCTCCCACTGAATGTGACCAAGCTCAAGGTCATGGCCTGCCTCTCAAGGTAGTGGAAGGAGCTAATGCTCCTAGATAACCACTACTGAAGGAAAAAGGGTGAAGATGGGAAAGTAACAGGGATATATACATAGGACAGCATGCCTGGGGGAGGGGTACAGGTGATCAGGCTCAAATTTCATCACCCTAATTGTTGGAGGCCTCTTCCCAAGCTTCATCAGACTATGTACAGCTTTAGATTTGGAAACAAGAAGGAAAAGAAAGTTATTTCCATGAAGGGAAAAAGCTTATGCTAGAACTTCTAATAAATTTCTATTCTGAGTTATGCAATCTTTCTTACAAATTTCCATACTTATTGCAAATTAAGACAACACAAATAACTTTACCTCAGTTTCTTCAGATGTGTCCAGGATTTGTTTCAGAGGTTCCAGGTTAGGAAATGTTATTGCCTCAACAGCACCGGAAATATCCTCCTTCTGCTAGAAATGATTGAACATTTTTTTGTAAACAAACCAAAACCAACCCAAAGCTAACACTTAAAAGAAAAGAAACTTTTAATATTGTGTACAGGGAAAACAGCATGCAAGAAAGAGGTAACAGCTGAGCACAGTGTATGTATTTGGCAGAAATACTCCAATATCATTCCAATAGACCTCAAGTTAGCAGTGAAAACCATGGAAAGGTTGCTCACCTGTAACTGTAGTTCTTCAAGTGGTCATCTGTGCCCTCACTTAATGGACCTGTACCAGAATGTTCCAAACCTGAACAGCTTGGTGGGAAACCCTTCCCTCGAAGTTTCAGCCCCCCAAACTACCTTCCCCAGTTTCAAAATTTGCTGGAAAAAACAGGGACCTGAAAGATGTTAGGTAAGACAATTGTGTGAGGGCGCAGATGACCACTCGAAGTACTACAGTTACAGGTCAGCAGCCTGTTCTTTTTCTTTATGGTCTCTGTGCCTCCCACAATGGGTGATTAAAAAGTTTACCCCAAAGGGGTTCCAGCAGCCAGCTGTGTCAGTGGGGGATATGATCTAGTGAGTGCTGCTAGTGGTCCTCAGAAGTGTCGTGCCTGGGAAGGACTCCCCGTCAAACTAGTAGACTCCCCAGTCCACAGGGAATCCGAAGACTCTGTTGAGCTAGGATTGGGACCAGCAATATGTCCATTTGGGAAGAGAGGCCACAGTAGGTCCCAAGGCTCCAGAAGAACTGCATGCTTTGGTGGAGTGTGCGCGCGTGAGCATTTCATCCCCCCTGTGGACATTACATTCCCTGCAACTGGACCTCTTGTTAAGTATGTAATTTGACTTTTTATGCCTTTACTGATAGAAGACAAGAAGCCCTTTGTATGCTACAGTGTGAACTTGCCTACTTAAAGCCTTCTTGTATTGTATTTAAAGGGACAGCACTTCTTTTCCGATTGCTACTGAAACCATGTATGACTTGAGTTTAAATACTGTCCCTTTTTAGTTTTTCTGCCTCAGTTATTGTTGCTTTGAGACTTAATTATTTCACTTTTTAGAAGCTTAGATGTGGATGTGGATTTTGAATTTTTTTCCTTTTTTTTTTTTAAAGGACTGATTGCTCACTTTTGATCTTGGACTATTTGTGCTGCTTGGCTATTACATGACTTTGTTTGTTTTTGACTTGAATCATACTTGTACCTGATTAAAGTCAGCAACAGAAAAGGACTTCCGGTTCGTCAATGGCGCCGCGGCAAGATTCTCCGTAAGCTCTGTGCACGGAGAATCTTTTCCAGACGACTGCAGTAAAGCAGGAGATTAAAACTACTTCCAAAGTATCCCCGTGGTATCGGGGTAAGAAAAAAAGGGGCTCCAGAGATCGTCCTCGAGCTGTCACTGTTTCCCCCGGTCGGCAGGGAAGAGGACGGATAGATCGGGCAGCCTGGGGGTCGCCTGGTAAAGCCTTTAGCCTCAAGCGGCGCCGCGAACTGTTTTCCCCCTTTCAAAAGGAGGGGAGAAGCTTCAGATCTGGAAGGATTCGTAAGGTGGATTTAAGTTTCCCTTTTTCGAGTTGGTGGTACCTTGGAAGATGGGGAGCGGGAAAGATTTTGGACGGGAACTTTTTTCTTTTTCAGCTTTCAGCGTGGTTTGGCAGGGAAGAAGGATTATCTAGCCCGCTAGTGGAAGAAGGGAGCGTGTACCTATGCATAATAGCTGAAGGCTAGTGGTGGACATATTATGAAATTTTGATTAATTCATCTTTCTTAAAGTATAGACTGAATATAATTTAAAGGAGGAATGTTCTCTCCAGTGTGATTTGGGACTGTGTACTGGACTGTGTATTGGACATTTAAAAGAGGAAGATAAAAAAACCAATTAAGGGACGTGGGAAAGGCGGATTGTATGGCGGCGAAGGTGAGGAACGGATTAAATGGCGACGGTGGGAAAAGTCTTGTAAGATAAAACATATTGAACTGGACTGGCATGGCGTTATAGAAGGAAGGACGGAGAACTCGAGGATAGAGAAGGAGAAGTAAAGAATTTGGGGGAAGTGCTTTTTAGCCACCTTAAGTTTGGAAAATAACTTGAGAACTGAGAGAATTGAGAATTGAGAGAATCGAGAGAAGTGACTTACTGAGAAGGAAGAAGAAGCGGGAGAGAATGGAGGAAGTAGTTTGAGGAGAGACAATCTGGGGAAAATTTAAAAAAAAAGGGGGGATTTTGTATTAAGCACTTGGAAGTAAAGCTAAGTGGTGAATGAAATATATAAACTAAATTGTTGTTGAAAATTTGGTATTTGTCATAACAGAATATAATAGAATATTAGATATTATTTAAGAGGTTGCAAATTTCAAGTAAGTGGGTAATTAACTATTTAATAGGAGGAAATTAATTTAATTAATTTTTAAAAAAGAGGGATTTTTGAGCTAATTTGGCTGTGACTGGGTATTGAGGATTGTTGTTGTTATAAGAATTACTTTATAAAAATTATAAAAATTTGGAAGTATCAAGTATCTTGATATAGATTTTATTGCATTATAAAAAATAATATATATTTAGTTATTTTAGTAATACATTAATTTAAAAATTTTGATATATCTGGAAAAAATAGTATACGTATTTTAGATTTATCTATAAGCTAATGGAATTTTGAAATTAAATTTGAAATTGGAATTTGAAATTTGAAATTGAAAGTGTAATTGAATTTAGTATATTGATATAGCAATTGAATGTATATGAATGCATATGAATTTATATGAATGACTGTGACTGTTTGTCAAAGGATTGTTTTAGGAATTTGATGATCTGAAGTCTATGATAAAGGAGCTGACAAAACCAATCTTACTCTCAACATCACTTCTCTCTATTTGGGACAATTTGATGGATACAAGAATGACGTCGAGGACAAACAAAGTGACTACATCGACCAATCAGAGAAAACAATCACTTGAACCGGTAGTTAAACCTGAAAAAAAGAAGTCAGATAAATATCAGTCAACTCTGCTGGAAGAAATAAGAAACATAAAATTTGAGATTAGGCAAGAAATGAAGGAATTAAGAGGAGAGATTAAGCAAGATTTCAAGAATGAATTGAAAGACCTGAAGAGAGTATTAGGAGGACTACAGGATGATTTAAAGGATACTCAAGATCGATTTCCCCAAATTGGAAACCAAAAATAAGGAAACAGAAGAGACACGGGGAAGACTTATCAAGACAACAAGAACGATTACTTGATGAGAAAGCTTTAGTGGATTTGAAAGCTAAAATTTCATTAAGATTAGAGGTTTGATGGAATGAAGAGAAGAAAATTTATATAAAAGGAATTCCTCCATTGGCAGAATATCTAAATATTACCATGGAAAAAATGGAATGGGAGATAATAAAATCTACAGGATAGATTCGAGAGCAGCGAGAGAGAAAGCTTCTGAGGGATATAATGATTCAGTTGGCCCGGGAAAAAAAACGAGAGAGGAATTAATACAAAAGAATTTAGAAACGGATCCAATAATTGACAAGACAAGAGTTCATATTTATAAAGATGTTCCATCAAGAATTTTAAGGAAAAGAAGTGAATATAAATTTCTGACCAATATTTTAAAATCGCAAAACATATTATACCGATGGGGAAGATTGGATGGACTTAGTTTTTGGGTTTCCCCGGGAAAAACAAGTCAAGATTGAAAAAAGGTAAAAGGGGCAAAAATTTTTATCAAAAAATATGCAAAAGAACAATCAAGGTAAAGACCATATCAAGAGAGGGAAAAAGGGAAAAAATCGGTCAGTTGAAAATAAAAAAGAAGGCATTCAAGAACAAGGAAGCGATGTAGAGGATGTAGATATAGGAAATAAATCAAAAAAAGAAGAGGTAGAGTTTGAGGGAGATAAAATTAATTGAATAATTCTTTCTGGTGCCCCTTTTAATGTACTTGAAAATTCTCTCTTTGGAATGTTAAGGGGATAGCAACTCCCCAAAAAAGAAAGAAAATATTTTATTATAGTGAGAAAAAAAATTAACATTATATTTTTTAAACCCAAGTTAAAAGGGAAAAAACATATATGATAGGAAATAAGAAATTAGGTAATGATTATGTAGCAGCCCCCCCCCCCCAAAAAAGAGGAGTTGCTTTATATGTTAAACCTAAATTACACCCTAAGGAGTTGATAAAAGATGAGGAGGGTCGGTTTATAGCAGTGGAAATTAATTGGCAGAATCAAAAAATTTTAATAATTGGTATATATGGTCCACATAAAAAACAAGAAGAATTTTATAAAGAATTAAATAAGATAATTCTGGAGTTGGAATATAATAGGATAATATGTTTAGGTGTTTGGGAATGGGGTGATAGATCTGAAAATAGATAGGAAGGCAAAGAAGGAAATAAAAGAGAAGCAAGGGAAACTACCAGAATCATTTGATAATTTGATGTTAAATTTAGATTTAGTTGATACCTGGAGATTAAAATATGGTTTAACTAAAGATTATTTTTTTTTATTCAGAGCCACATGCCTCCTCGTCACGAATTGATATGTTTTTGATTTCAAAATTTATCGGCAGGGATGGTTGAGAAGCAGGAGATATGGCCACGGAAACTTTCTGATCATAATCCAACTATGTTAGTTTTGAGATATAGAACTGGAAATACGTATAATTGGAGAATGAAGGGAAAATTATTATTAGAAGAAAAATTTGTTAATAAAATTAGAAAATCATAGAGAGATATTTTGAGGAAAATTTAGATAAAAAAGTTAAATTGACAACAGTATGGGATTCAGCTAAAGCGGTAATAAGAGGTGTTTTTATCTAACGTAATGCAGAAATTAATAAAAGAAAAAAGAGAGAGTTTTCAAGTATTGGAAGAGGAGTTAAAAAGGAAAGAAGATGAACTAAATGGAAATCCATCGAATCGGACAATATCTAAAGAAGTTAAAATATTGCGAAAACAACTGGAGACGAGGATAGAAATAGATTTGAAAGAAAGGTTGATTTTTACTAAACAGCATTATTTTGAATGGGCAAATAAAACGGGTAGATGGTTTCGAGTAAATTTAAGGAGAAAAGGGAAAGAACATTAATTACTAAATTAAGGAGTGGAGAAACCTTGTAGACAGATTTTCAGCAGATTCAAAAGGGGGGAAAATTTTTATACAACACTTTATAAAGAACAAGATCTCCAGGATGAATTTATAGAAAATATATAGCAAAACAAGACTTAGCAATATTAACGGAGGAGCAACGAGAAAAATTAAGTTATCAGAGGTAATTGATGCAATTCAAAATGCGAAGGTAGGGAAATCTCCGGGGGCCGGATGGGTTTCCCTTTTCAATTTTATAAAGTGTTTCAGAATGAATTGGCACCAATTTTACAAAGAATTATGAATGATGCTTTAGAAGGGTATATTCCTGATACTTGGAAAGAGGCTAGTATAGCCTTAATTCATAAAGAAGAAAAAGACCCCAGAAATTTAAAAAATTTCCGACCGATTTCATTATTAAATTGTGATTACAAATTATTTACGGTAATGTTAGCAAAAAGATTGAAATTATTCTTAAATGAAGTAATTTCAGAAAATCAAGCTGGATTTCTTTCTGGTAGGTATATAAAAGATAATATCAGGAATATAATTAATATTTTAGAATATTGTGAAAAACACCCTCAGAAAAAATTAATTGCATTATTTATAGATATTGAAAAAGCATTTGATACTGCTAATTGGAAGTTTATGTTTAAAGTATGTTATAAAATGCAATTAGGGGAAAATTTTATTAATTGGTTGAAAGCAATATACTCAATGCAATATGCTCAAAATAATTATAAATGGACAAAAAAAAATGAGAAGTTTGAAATTCAAAGAGGAACTCGCAGGGTGCCCCTTTTTCCCCCTTGTTATTTTTATTAGTAATAGAAGTTTTGATTCGAAGAATTAGAAAGGATAATAGAATTAGAGGTATTAAATTACAAGAAAAAAGAATATAAAATGAAAGTATTTGCTGATGATGTGGTGTTAACTTTGGAATATAGGGATGGAGATTTTTTTGAATTAAAAAATATATTAAACAATTTTGGAAAATATTCTGGTTTAAAAATTAATAAAGAAAAAACAATGATTTTGATAAAATATTACAGAAATGGAAAAAACTAAGGTAAGACAAAGTACAGGTTTTACATTGATTTTGAAGGTTAAGTACCTGGGAATTATATTTACAAAGTTTCTGATTTATATAAGAATAATTATCTGAAAACATGGAAGGAAATAACAAGAAATTTAAGGAATTGGAACAATTTGAATTTTTTTGGTTAGGAAAGATTAATACATTTAAATTGGGGATCTTTCCAAAGTTATTGTACCTTTTCCAGACTATCCCAATTATACAAAATGATAAGGTTATTAAAGATTGGCAAAGAGAAATTATAGATTTATTGGGGGGGGAAGGAAACCGAGAGTTAAAATGAAAACTTTGGTAGAGGGGGAAAGAGGGAGGGGGGTTTTTCATTTCCAAATTTAACATTATATTATCATTCGTGTGCATTTAATTGGATTCAGAATTGGATTAGGTTAGATAATAAAAAATTATTGAAGATAGAGGGGGATGGGCTGGGGGAAAAGGGTGGCATTATTATTTGTGGTATAAAAAAATAGAAATAACAAAGAATTTAATAATCATTATTTAAGGAAAGCTTTATTTAAAGTTTGGAGAAAATACGCCTCAAGAATTTCTTAAGAACTTCAACATGGATCTCCCCACATGAAGCTTACTATAAAAAAGAAAAATCCTTTTTTATAAATGGATAAGATATAAAGATCTTGTAGAAATTAAACAAAACCAAATTCAAATTAAGTCCCAACAAGATTTAAATAATGCAGGGTTAAAATGTCATTGGCCCCTTTATAAAACAGTTAAGAGAGAAAGTGAAGAATGATATCAAAAATAATAATTATCAATTAAAAGAAGAAGAGTTAAATGTGATTCTTTTATTGGATAAACCTAAGGTTATCTCGAGCATTTATAGAATTTTATTAAAATGGTTTACAGAAGATGATGTAATTAAATTACCAATGGTTAAAAAGGGCCCAAAACTTTTCTCGTTCGATTCCGTTGGAGCAATGGGAAAAACTTTGGGTTTGAACTATCAAACATACAATGTGTTTAGACTTGAGAGAAAACGTATATAAGATGTATTTACGCTGGTATTTGACCCCACAGAAAATAGTGATGATGACGAATAAAAGTTCTTAATAAATGTTGGAAGTGTGGGAAGGAGGTGGGTCCTTATACCACATGTGGTGGTTTTTAAAGTACTAAAAAAAATTTGGGAAAAAAATACATAAGCAAACTGAGCTGATATTGAGTATCAAATTTAATTTAGCTCCAGAGAAAATTTTTATCAATGTGGGACGATAGTTTGGAAAAAAGGTAGGAAAGCAACTTTTTTTATAACAACAACTGCAAGGTTGGTTTTGGCTTATAAATGGAAGGATAATAAGATGCCAAAGTTAGAAGATTGAGAGATGAAACTGATAGACACAGTTCAAATGGATAAATTAACTTGTATACTACAAGGGGGGAGTAAAAGGAAAAATTTATGAAACAATGGGAAAATATGCTGCAACATTTTAGAAGCTCATGGTATAATAGCGGAATGGTAAGAATAGAGTTTTGATTGATACGGGAAAGGGTTTGAGAGACTCCTTGTAATGATTGGTAATACCAACGGAAAATAGAGGGGAAATAATATTACTTTCAGATGGAAGAAAAAAGTTACAGAAAAAATATAAATGGGTTTTAAAAAAATTATTGACTTAGAGTGTTTTTAGATTGTAATTTGTGTTAGGTGTTTTTTGTTAATTGTTTTTTATTTTGATTTTGTTAGTGTGTATGTATTGTTGTTATTGTTTATTATTGTTAGTCTTGTCTGATTGTTGTTATTGTTTATTACTAATAAAGTTTATTTTTTTTTAAAAAAAAGTCAGCAACAGAAAAAGATGTTATTTTTACTACTGAGACAAACATGTTAGATTTGTGTTTAGATTTATTATGAAGATAAATAATATGCAAAAAGCATTTACTTTTAGTCTATGATATAATGATCAGCTGTTACTGTTGGATTACTATTCACTGTAGCAGGGCAGGAACCAATTTTTAGTTATATGTAGTTCTGTAGTTGTTTTATAATTTAGTTTGATATTTGTAGTTTTGTTTTCTTTTTTTGACAGTATATTGTGGTGTAGCTTATTTTATAGTCTGTTTTCTTTTGTATTATCTTATTTTACGTAGCGTTATTGTGGTATTTTTACTTTCTCTTTCATCATTCTTTTTATTATTTAATAAACAAAAAAAATATAAAGCTTATCCAAAAGATAGTGAGTCAGGTCCCAGAAAATAGAGGACAACACGCATGACCAAACCAGTACTCCATGGAACAATGCCACAGAAGCCAATAGAGTCCATGGAGCATGCACCTGGAGGGATGTACATACTGGACTATGCTCAAGTTCATAGGACACCTGAACAAACTCAACAATGAATTTGAAGAAATGCTGTCACTCTATGCTCCTTATGCTGACCACTATAACAGATGAAGAGGTTGGGAGACTGACCAAATGAGGCAGTATGTTGACTACAGAAGGCTAAGAGCTTGCCAAACATTAGGGAATGCAAGGAACGTTCCTAGCGAATAGATGGCTCACTGCATAAGACAAAAAATAACACAATATTTCATCTCATGTGGGACTGAAAGACCACCCTAGGCAGACTTGGCCACAGCACTACTTTGTCAGAGTAGACAATGTAAGGCTCATCTGAGCCAAGAGGGGTCAAATCACCAGAACCAACAGAAGTGACAGCTAGTGGGAAAGTGACTTTCAGGTCAACAAGTGTTCATCCAATGTGGCTAATGGCACAAAGGGTGTCCTATCAGCTAGGATAGTGCCAATGATAGCAACCAGTGCATAACAGGAGGATTTAAGCCTCCTACGAGACCTCTTTACAAACAGATCATGGAACAGGGACTGTGTAGACACAGCACCAGGTTGGAATGCCACAAAGCAGAAATGCAAACTAAAATTGAGAAGACCAAGCCTTGTTCCTTGAGATATAACAGAACATGGAGAACTGGAGACAATAAGGCCAGAGAGGTAGGCTCAGATCTAGAAGATGAAATATATAAGATTTCTTAGTAGGATGTTTGCAAGAAGGCTGCAAGACAGCATTCAGGCTGGGAGAGGCTAATGGGTGATCCTCCAAACAGTCAGTTGGAATGAGAGACAGATCTGGGTGAAGTACTCGGCCACTGAAGTGTAAGAGAAGGTCCAGTTGTTGAGAAATGCAGAATCCAACGACCGTGAGACATGGTGAAAAGAGGTCCAAACCAGTGTTGTCTGGGCTTGTCTGTTGCTAACTTGGCAACCACTTCCTGAAAAGTGGGAAAGAGGAAAAAGAGATAGTATAGACTGTCCACCCAGTCAAACTGGACTAAATCTCCCAGCGAGTCAAGCCCTCTGCTAGATCTGGAGTAGTACTGGTGACAGTTCTTGTTGCATCACAAACAGATATATGATGGAAGCATCCCAACATGATGTGATACGATGAAAAACCCGGTCAAAGAAGGACCACTTGAGCTGAAGGGAGCATGTTACCCTGATTTCTGGGGTCCCTTGGGGGACACCTCAATGTGCTCCACGTGATGGGGAATGGAAACTAGCCAGAGCACAAGCAAAAGCAATGCGAGAGGCAGGGTAACCTAGCAGGGTCTTTTTACCAAGTGTTTATGGGGCCAGGGCCAAGACAAAAACCAAACAAAGATATCTAATAACTGACTTTATTGAATGCAAGTCTCATGCACCAACGCAATCATGCACACGTGCATCCAAGAGCTATTAAGAAGCAAAAGAGAGGAAACTGAACAGGGGAGTACTGAAAGGGTGCAGCTGGGGTAATACTGCACCTTGTCCTGAAGTCCTGGGTCCGAGAAGGCAGTGGAGCATGGAGAGGGCTGAGGGGATTACTCGACATACGGAGCAAGTGTCTGCTGGGGTGACCCAGAGTGATCTGAAGAAACGCTCAAAAACTGGGACTATTAGTAGGGGAAAAGGTACCTGGAAGACTAATCCTTTCCCAGAGAGAACAATGGGTGCTGGAGTGATAACGAAGCTCCACCATGGCAATTTCCCTTGAGTGACAGGATTGCAAGATATTGCCAAAGTCTCAGGATCTTCAGCTGTGTTAGTGTGTTGTGTGACTTCATGTAAATAGTCCTTGCCTGATGGAATATTTGCTCAACTTGGGGCAGACATGCCAATCCTCTCAAGTCGGTGTCTCGGGGCTGAGGACCCTTTGTTTATTGTGGGTTTACAAATCTTGAGGTCTCCTGGGGCTATGTGACTGCAGATTTTACTGGCCTGACCTGGTTTTCGGTCATTCAACTGTGCCTGCCCACGTGCTCATTTGGGTGACCTTTCTGGCACACAGAATCATATTTAATATCAAATTGTGGACCCCGGGATAGGATTTTCCATCGGACTAACAAGCAGCTGGGACTTAACTGCATGAACATTGTGTGAGGCTGTTAGATGGACGGCAACTTGGTGAATGTTGGTGTGATATCCACCAATCTCAAAGGAGAATGGCCAGCTCCAGGAGAGTGGTGAAATGCATGGTAATTGATATAACAGGCCACACCTGTGTTGTCTGATACAATCTGAGCAAAGCTGCACATAACCAGCCTTTGGAAAGCATGGAGGGCTTAAGGGACCATGAGCAGTTCCAAAGTGTTGATGTGAAGAGACTTCTCCTGAGAGATCAGCCCCCATAGGAAGATGACCACTCCCAACTGTGAGCATGTCGACGTCACAGCATAGGTGGTGCTGGTATAGAGAGACACTGAGGTCATTCCAGAAACCTCAGTACAGCAAGTGGACTCGTATACTGAGTATTACCCTGTACCATAAGTATCAAGGAGGAGTTGTTACTAGTGCAACGGTTGTGACAGCCACTGCAGATGATGCTGGTACCAAAGCAGAAGTCAAGATACTGGCGCTCTTCAGCTGCTTCTCCCTTGGTACTGAGGAATCGTGGGAAGCATGCCATTTTTGGGCCACCTTCTCTGAAGCAGAAGCTGAGGTACACATAGTATTGGTGCCCTTTAGCTGGTTTTCCCTCAATACTGAGGGATTGTTGGCAGCATGCTGCTTTTTTGATGGGCTTCTCCTTTTGATGGAGGGCAGCACCAGAGGTTTTCCCAAGCACTGGAGTAGTAGCAGATTGCTAGGCACTGGTCTCCCTAATGGCCATCTCAGAACGCAGCTGTGATACCGATAAAGACAGCTGGCAGTGATGTTGAGACACAAGTCGCAGGTTTGGACACTTCTCCTATCTTAGAGACTGTGGCAGAGACTGTAAATAAGGCCTTAATAGCTGCCACCTGTTTCTTCATCTGAAGAGACCTCTTCCGTGAGATGAGAAGCTCCACTTTTCTTTAAATAATTTTAGTAAAGTCTCATCATATAAAATAAACATATATAATTGTACATATCATTGAATTATTTCTGCTTATCTTCCATCCCTCACTAGGTTTCAATTTTTTCTATATAATCAACATGTTAAAATTAAATGTACCACATTATCAAATGACAATATTTCATGCTAGCTCCTACATCAGATACAGTATATTATAACATAATATCCATTTTTCCACTCAGTTGCATCTTCTTAATACACAGTCTATACTATTTTACATTAAGCATTGTCATCCGATAATCCCCAGCAATTACCCAACACTATTTGCCATTCTTCCTTTATCTCTTTGTCTGATTTCCCCTTTAACCTCTGAGAGACTATATCTGCATTTCTGTTTTCAATAAAAGTTGCCCACCATTGATCAGTTGTGGGAATTTGCTGACCTTTCCAAAGTCTTGCAAACTCAATTTGTGCTGTCATAATCATATAGAATATAAACCGCCAATATTTCTTTTGAATAGTAACATCAATCATATGTGTCATACTCAACAAATACATTTCTGGTGTTTTATCAAATTGTACCTCCAATATTGAACAAATCCTATTATGTATTTCCCCCCCAATATTTCTTTGCTTCGGGACATGACCACCACATATGAAACATCATACCAAACTCCTTTTGACATTTCCAACATTGTCCTGTTCCTGTTTTGTAAAATCTCATATGAGTTTTTCTGGTGTCATATATCATCTATGAAACATCTTATAATAATTTTCTTTTAAATTTTGGGCAACTGTAAATTTCTGTGTTCTTTTCCAACTCTGTTCCCAAGACTCTAACTGAATTGAATGTCCTACATTTTGAGCCCATGTAATCATTGTAGACTTGTTTCCTCTTCCCTCTCTTGGTGTAACAATTCCTGATATATACGAGATAATAAATGTGGGGGGTTTTCAAGTAGCCATTTTATCAGTCCTTCCTTCTCTTTTTGTTCAATTCCATAAGTTTTTACATCCATCTGGAATCTTTCAGTTAGCTGTCTGCCGCGGAACTAATTTAAGATTACTCCTTCTTCTTCCAATTTTTCTCTTGTTTTAATCTTAGTCATATTTCCAGCTGATTTTTCTATTATGTCCTCATATCTAAGCCATTTTTCTGTTTCCTTCCATCTTCCAAAAAAAGCCTCTTGAGGGGACACTCATGATGGGAGCTGCCTAATGTTTTTAGCCTTATATTCATTCCATATGTTCAATGATTTTCTTAAGAAGTGATGCAAAAATTCTTTGTCAATCTCCGCTTTATTATAAAACATATAGGCATGCCATCTCATTCTTAAGTTCACTCCTTCAAGTGCAAGCATTCTCATTTTTTGTAAATTCACCCATTCTTTCATCCAAGTCATTGCCGCTGCCTAGTAATATATATAAAAGTGTGGTAGTCCCAATCCTCCTCTTAATGTTACGTCAGTCATAATATTTCATTTTATCCTGGGTTTGTTTCCTTGCCATATAAATTTAGATAACCCTCTCTTCATTGTATAAAAGGCTTACTATTCGTAATGATAGGGAGATTTTGAAAAAGAAAGTTCATTTTCGGAAGTACATTCATTTTTACAGCTGCTATTCTGCCCATTAATGACATCCGCATATGTGATCAGTTTTCCAAGTCCTTTGTTATTTCTTTCCATTTTTTTTCATAATTATTTTGAAATAGTTCATTGTTTCTCTTGGCAATCCAGACACCTAGATATTTTGCCTTCTGTCCTTTATTAAATCCTGTTATATGTGTTAATTCCTTTTCTTCTTTATTGCTCATGTTCTGTGTTAACAAAAATGTTTTTTCCTTGTTAATCTTGAAACAGAAGCTCCACTTTTCAAAGGAGGAAACTACACAGCAGATCTTGCGCTGCTTGATGTTGTGCCTTTCCAATAAGCAGAGTCAGCGTCAGAAAGAGAGACCTTCGGAGAGAAGCAGAGGCAGTAAGGATGAGAGGGAAGGAACAGGAAAAAAGAGTAAGGCAATTTCTTTTTTTAAAATTATTATTTTTGGGGAGGGGAATACTAAAGAGAAAGAAAAACTGGGAATTAAAAGGACAAAAGCAGAAAAGCTACTCAACCCCAAAACACGCCTATAGAAGGTACTCATTCAGTCGATGAAACGAAACTGTCGAGAAGGTAGCTTGGAAGGCTGGAACATCTGCAGTTCCTGCCAAGCTACTCAGCTTTGGAACATTCTGGTACAGGTCTCTGCACAGGCACAAAACCCACTGGCACAGGAAGCATGAAGATACATAATATAGAAGTCACTTTAAGGGTCATTTTAGCACTGGCACGAATGTAATATAAGGCCCTCCTTGTAAGGCCTGCCAAACCCTGATGCTATATGCTAACACGTGCTAGGTGAAAGTCTGTCTCCTTCAGTAGCAATTTGGCACATCTGCTGTTGTGCAAGGTATTTTTGCTGTCAATTCCACTGGTGCCTCACTAATTTCTGTGAGTTTTTTTTTTCAACTGGATCGTTACCAAGGTCATATAGTTTCTTGGGTTTCCTGCTCTTGTTTCATTTTTTTTTAATTTGACACTTTTAATTTGACACTTTACTGTAATTAATGTTAGACATTTACAATTTATTCTTTAAAGTGCTCGATATCGTTCCAAATAAATAAATAAATAAATGCTATCAGCTGTGAACTTACAAAAAGGCAGAACACTACACCTAATTATATCCACAAGGATAATGAAGAACCATAAAGATGGCTAAGAGAAATAAGAAAGTTATTAATGACTGCTTGCCCATCTCTTTCCTTTCAGTACAGAACAACCACTACCTCAAGAATCAAATGTTGGCTGTGCTGAATCTTATTCTTGCTTTCTTGATCATTTGATGTTTTACAAGAAAATACTGCAATATCTGGGCATAAATTATCACCCATATCACCATTTTTCTCTCCTTCATAATACTCAGAAGGTATCCAACTCTCATCCCAAATTTCTTTGCATAAATGCACCGGTTCCAGATATGTCATTTCAGAATCTACACAGAGTTTATCCTGGAAATATAAGCAGGGGAAAGTTATAGTTCTGTCAACTTTAGTGGGAAATAACTTTTATTTAACATGTTTAGTTTTATAGAGTTCATAGACTGGACATCCTCCCACAAAATACTATTTACTGAAGGTAATTTACTGAACTATTTAACACCAAATGCACCTTATAATACACTATTTAACACCAAATGCACCTTATAATACAATTTAGTAAACTATCAGAATGAAACAGATCTTATTTAAATCATTTTTAAAAAAAACCTGAAAGAAATTTGACAAGAACTTTAAATTAAACTAGAATGTTATCTAAGACTTAAACAACATCTCCAGAAATAAAGTTCAAATCATCTTTGGGCTTCCTTTATACTTTCCTTTGGTTTCCTTTCATACATGAAAATGCTAACAAGTATAATGCCTCACAGACATGTTTTATTTCCCTTGCTTACATATTTTAATTGGGATCTCACTGAAACCAATGCTTTTGGAAGAAATCTTCTGGGTTTTTTTTAACCTGTTCTGGATAATAAGAGACTAATTTAGTTTTCTATTTGTTTTCATCAAGAAAATACATCAAGAAATTTTGTATGAGGAAAATACTTCACAAGATTTTATGGCTCATTTTTTACCATGTTGAGTTCTCCATAGAACAGTATTTCAGAAAAAAATCTGACTTTCATTTGCTTATTTTAAGGCTCATCAGGAGCAACTACGCAGTCCAAATAGTGAATCAAGGTATTTTTAAAAGACTAACTAAGGCACGTGACAATTCTGTTCTCATGCAAGAGATACAAACCAAATAGCAGTGCAGTGACAGAAGCATCAGAGAGGGAGGCATAGCCAATTCCTCTGCCCTGTGGATGAGAGAAGCACTGCCACACACAGCAAGGAACTGCCATCTCCACTTGCTGCTGCTTTTAACACTGGACTAGCCATCAGTTCCAACTGCCTTATAAAGCAATACAACAGGAGACAGCAACTAATGGGCATCTCTATTTGCTGCTGCTTTTGCAAGCTAGACTGGTACTTCCTTGCCACTCTTAAAAGGCCTGTAAGGAAGAAAAGTAGGACCATCTACACCAGAGTGGTGATGATATCATAAGGTACCCAAGACTTTTCTGCAGTGACAGAAGTAACGACAAGCCTCCAGTTTTCAACTAAGTCCCAGACCACAGAGGTCTCCTCTGCAAGACCAACAATATCCACCTACAACTACCACCATTTCAAGGAGGATGGGGTTTAAAAAGGCTCTCTCAGAAACCTGTAAGGCCTGTTCCTGGACTGTGAGCAGCATCACACCTGGATGTTAACAGTATAACAATAAGAAACAGTGCCTACATTTTCTTGTTTTCCTTGCCCATTCTCATCCTTTTCATCATTTTAATTCTGTGTCATGTATTTTGAGCACAGAGACTGTCTTGCTTTCACTGATTTGTAAGCATCGGGAGGTGTGCAAATGAAAGTAGGAGATGCTTGGAAGAGAAGTGGGGAGACACATCTTGTGACAGTACTTCATTTGTGTTTACAAGCCAACAGATTACTGGCCACTTTAATGGAACCCCACTGGGTCAAAAAGTGCCACTGCTTAACAACAGGTCAGTGAATGGTAAGAAATGTAATGATCCAAGATTTAGCAGAAGGCAGATAAACTCTGCGAATAAAACTGGATTGAAAAAAAAGGGAGTGTCAACCCAACCAGCTGCGCCCATCAGTTTTTAGATGCAGCAGTGGGTAGGATCCAAAAAGCAGGGAGTAGGAATAGAAATCTTCACATTCTCCCGAAATGTGAACAAAACAGAAATGATTCCTACATTATTCTCCCTTCTGAACCAGGATACGATTGCTATTTGCACTTGGGAAATATTAGACTGTACAGGATTATTTCGTTGTTTTTTCTGCATAGAAAACGTGTCTCTTGCGAAACAAATACAATTAGTTTAGTTTCAGGAACCCCTGTAAATAGTGGAATTTGTAAAGGCTTATGTCCCATTATATTCAACGGTGGTGGCATGCACGGACACGTCGCTGCACCTGCATGCACACTGGCATTATTTTAGGTATAGGGATGTAACATTTTGCACGAGCCAGAAATCATACACGTGAAGGTTGTGCGTAAGAAGGGCCCACTGTAGTTTTTTCTGTGCAAAATACACTATTCCCTGTGCAGGAAACACATTTTCTGCACAAGCGCGTTTTCCATACAGAAAAAAATATTGCATAAACAAATACTAAAGTGTAAAGAATCTCACAGCAATCTTACAGCTGCCCCTCTTCCTCCCAGCAGTGATGCCTGTGCATCAGAAAACCCCTTTCTTGATCAAGTAGTAACAAATATTCTTTCCAGCCACAACAGAAAGGCATTTACAGTGATCTACCATGAGTCCATCTTGCTGCTGAGGTAATTTGTCTACCAATCTCCATAGTTTGAGAGTACACACCTGGTAACAGGACAACAAACAGGTATACCACCTATTCCACTGCCCAACCTGTCTCCCTGCCTTGATTGGTGAAGATGCTCAAGATCATCACCCTCAAACTTACTGTACTGGGGAACTGTAACACTGAGGGCTCCTTATCAGTACCAGCTTTCATCACAACCATGAGCTTGTTCAAAATAATACCTGACCCTATGCATGTGGCAGGAAAAACTCTTGATAGACAACCAACTAAAATTGGTCCACCTTCAGAGATTAATGCATCCAGCAGGCTTTTCAGGGTTGTCCCATTGCTAGAACCGGTGATCCTAGCTGATTGTGGAATGAGATGACCCAGGTGACCGACATGATTGCTTTTAAGTAGCTTTTATTCTGTCCTTGGCTGCACAGTGCAGCCTCTTCGCATTTCTGAAGAGCTGCAAACAGTGCTTGGGTAGATCATCAGAACTAAAGTCAAGAAAGAACAAATCTACTTAAAGATGGGCTAGTGCCCATTTTAAAGCATACAGGCATCCCCCACTTTTCAATGGTCTGCTTTTCAACAACCAGCTCTTTCAAGTCTTTTCCATTACAACCAGAAGCCATATATTTGACTTGAGGGCTGATCTTTCAACCTGGCTGTAATTGAAGAGAGTCAAAAGAATGGACTGTATAAAAGCAACCACACACTGCTTTCTCTCTCAACCAATTCAGCACCACCTTTTTATTCAGTCTATTCACGAGGGTTCTGCTTTTTTTGATAGCGCTCTGGTTCCTAACTTGTTAAATGGAGGACACCTGTACTCCAAAGCAGTGAGGAAAGCAAAGAAACTGTTCTTTACTACCTCTCCTGTACCAGCACAATCTCATCCAATGCAATTGTTTCATGCCATCGAGGGCCTATTATATTCTAGAATTCATTTATCTGAACAGAAATCCTCAGAAACTCACCATGGTGAATCTGCAAAAATTTTAGTGAGAAAAATCCCACTTCCACATCACATTGCAAGTAGGTTCTGACCAAGTAACTGAGGTATGACTTGTCAAATGTTTAGGGACAAGTTTCAGTCCATCTTGATGTGAACAAATAACTTAGAGAATTTTTTGGCTAGTCATCGGCTAATCAGAGCTGAGAGAAGACTGCAGTCGGATGGTGGCAGCTACAAATCCATTTCTGAAAGAGGATTGTGACCCCTTCAGAAGAACAGGTTGCTTACCTGTAACTGTGGTTCTTCGAGTGTTCATCTGTGCCCTCATACATTAGGACCTTTCGCGCCTGCGCGGTAGCATTCGGAAGATTCTAGAGCTTGTTAGCTTTGGCGGGAACCCCTCCCCCACGTCAGTACTGCGCATGCTCCTCCCGCCAACTAACGGTCTCTCCTCAGCTCTGGTCCGCCGAAGAAGATGGGACCTGAAAAAGAGGGGAAGACAGGGCGGGGATGTATGAAGGCACAGATGATCACTCGAAGAACGACAGTTACAGGTAAGCAACCTGTCCTTCTTCTTCATGCTCTCTGTGCCTCATACATTAGGAGACTGTGTAGCTTACCAGTAGAATGGTGGGTCAGGTCCCAGACTCTAAAGCACAGAAGACAGCACAGCACGTCCGAACCGGGCATCTCTCCTGGAACGGCAGTCGAGCCTGTAGTGGCGGACGAAGGTCGATGGCTGGGACCAGGTCACCACACGGCACACCTCCGACAGGTCGACACCTCGCAGGAGGGCAGCAGATGTCACCAGGGCCCTGGAGTGGACCCGAAGAAGGTCTGGAGGAGGCTTCTTGGCAAGCTCGTACGCCAGGTGTATAGTCTCTACCACCCACTTGGAGAAGCGCTGGGTGGATACCTTGTGGCCTCTCCGACGCCTGCCATAGCAGACAAACAGATGTGGTGTTTGCCTGTAGGCCGCAGTCCTGTCCTTATAAAAGGCTAAAGCCCAACGAACATCCAGGGAGTGGAGGGACCGCTCCAGAGGTGTAGTCGGGTCAGGATAGAAGGCTGGCAAGATGATGTCCTGGCTCAGATGGAAGCTGGACACCACATTTGGAAGAAAGGAGATGTCAGGCCGGAGGACCACCTCGTCACGATGGAAGACCAGGTATGATTCATCGCACCGTAGCGCTGTCAGCTCTCTCGCCTGCCTGGCAGAGGTGACAGCCACTAGGAAAGTGGTCTTCATCGCGAGCAGCCTGTCGTCCATCGTAGCCATGGGCTTGAAGGGCGGCCTCATCAGCTGCGACAGCACCAATGACAGCGACCACGGCAGTAGCGGTGGCGATACCGGCGTGTAGAGGTGCTGTAGGCCCTTCAGGAACTGCTTGACGGTACCATCCCTGAAGAGTGCGGCCGACCAGGATCGTGGCGGTTGGTATGCCATGATCGCGGCGAGGTAGACCTTGAGCAACGGGAAGGCCAGGCCCTGTTGCCGGAGGTGCAGGAGGAAGTAGAGCATGGTATGCAGGTTGACGGGGGATACAGTTCCCGACGTTCCTCGGCGAAGGCCATGAAGCGCTGCCATTTATAGTGGTAGTTCCTTCACGTGGACTCTTTCCTGGCTGCGGTCAAGACGTTCCCGATGACTGGGTCATCTAGAGCGATATCCTCCAGGCATGGAGGGCCAATACCGGCAAGTCCGGGTACAACACCAGTTCGTTGGAGTGGGACAGCAGGTCCGGTACCGTCAGAAACGTGAGAGTCCTGCCCCGGGAGGCCTCGATCAGAGGTCCGAACCAGTGCTGCCTTGGCCAGTACGGTGCCGCAAGGATCGCGATCACGCGGTCCAGGAGCGGGAATGGAGGAAAGGTGTAGATCAACCCCTCGTCCCACAGGAACTGGAACGCATCACCAATGGAGTGGCGATCGTGGCCGGCCCTCGCGCAGAAGTGGCAGCACTTCGCGCTCTGGCTGGTCGGGAAGAGGTCGATGGTCGGCTCGCCCCATCGGTCTCGAACCATCTGGAAGGCCTCGTTGGACAGGGACCACTCGTGGTGGGAAGTGGTGTCCCTGCTGAGGGCGTCCGCTGTGGTTTTCTCCTGCGCCGCCAGGTGAACTGCCACAGGGTGTATCTGGAGCGGGACGCACCAGTTCCAAAGTTCGAGGCGATACCCAGCAGTGTGGTGGAATAAGTCCCTCTTTGCCTGTTCACGTAGCAGACCGCCGTCGTGTTGTCGGTGAGGATCAACACCGTGCGGCCCGTGACCAGGTGTCAGAACACTCTCAGGGCCTTGTGGATCCCCAGCAGCTCGAGAGTGTTGACGTGGAGGAGCAGCTCGTCCACCCACCGGCCTCGGACCCGGAGATCGCCGGTGTGCGCTCCCCAGCCGAAGAGCGAGGCATCCGTCATTACCGTGACCGATGGCTTGGGTTCGCGGAACGGCATGCCTGACAGGAGGTTCCTGTACGACTGCCACAACAGGAGCGATCGACGAACCTGTTGGGACAGGCGGTATCGGCGGCGCTGGTCGTCCCAAAGTGGATCGAAGGCCCTGATGAACCAGTGCTGGAGTGGCCGTGCGCGTAACCTGGAGAGATAGATTACGGCGGTGGTTGAGGCCATGTAGCTGAGAAGCTGCTGATTCTTCCTCACGTTGCGGTCTCGAAGGCGGCGGACGCTGCCCGAAAAGTGTCCGCGCCCTCTCGTCCGGTAGGAAGGCCCTCGCCGATACCGAGTCGAGGGTCGCCCCGATGAAGTCGAGAACCCGGGTGGGCTCGAGGTAGGATTTCTTAGGGTTGACCCTGAGTCCAAGCCGAGTGAGAAGAGACAAAGTCCGATGAATGTCCCTGTACAGTTTCAGTTTGCAGGACGCCACCAATAGCCAATCGTCCAGGTAAGGGTAGATGGAGACGCCTTTCGTCCGCAGGGAGGACATGACTGGAGCCATGCACTTGGTAAACACCCGCGGTGCGGTGGAAGGACCGAATGGCAGCACCTGGAACTGGTAGCTGGTGCCGTCGACCGTGAACCGTAGGTATCTCCTGTGCTGCGGGCGGATCGAGGTGTGGAAATAGGCGTCTTTGAGGTCTATGGACGCAAACCAGTCCCCTCGGCGGAGGAAGAGGAGGATCGACGGCAGCGTGACCATCTTGAACCTCTTGGGGCGGATGCAGTAGTTCACCCCTCGGAGATCTAGGATGGGCCGCAGGGAGCCGTCCGCCGTCGGCACCGTGAAGTACCTCAAGTAGAAGCCGGTGGTCTTGGCTGAAGGCGGGAGCCTCTTGATCGCTCCCTTTTCGAGGAGGGACTGGATCTCTTCCAGAAGAGCCGAGCTGGCCGGAGTGGAGCAGTAGACACCCCGTGGCGGAATATCCTGGAACTCAATGGCGTACCCCAGGCGGACGATGGTAAGTACCCAGGAGTCCACAGTGATCTCCTGCCAGTGATCGAGGTGCCTGGCCAGGCTCGGGTGATGGATCAGGTCTACTGGAAGGGCGAAGGATGGCATGGGCGGAGTCCTGCGGAAGCCATCAAAAGCGAGACTTCACTCCGGAGGACGACTTCTTCGACGACAAAGATGGACAACATCTAGGGAGCCTCCTCAAAGCCGAAGACGTCGACGGTCTCGACGCAGTCGACCGCGGAGAACGCAGCTGGTACGCTGATGAAGAGGAGGACCTTCTCCACGAAGGCCTCGGCTGGAAGGTGCGGCGAGAGTGGGCAGGTTGGTTTATGCCCATCTTCTTCACAGTCAGCCAGGCCTTGACGAGGTGATCCATAGCCTCATTGGTGGAGATGTGGAAAAGCCCTTCACTGTCGAACGTAAGGTCTTCAATCCATCGACGGTGGTCCTCCTGAAGCCCAGAGGACCAGAGCCACGCGTAGCGTCAGAGGGCTACGGCACTGACCATCACCCTCGAGGAGGCCTCCGCAGCGTGCCTCGAGGTGGCGATCTGCTGGGTAGCCACCACAACGGCCTTGCCGAAGATCTGAGTGTCTGAGGCACGTGACTCCTCTGGCAGGTCAGCGAGCAGTGGAGCGAGTCGGTTGAAGAGGTTCCGATGGTATGCTGCGAGGCAAACCATCGTGTTCACCGTCTTGGCCACCAGGGATGATGCCAAATAGAACCTACGTCCGAAGGCATCGAGCTTCTGTCCTTCACGGTCCAGAGGGGTGGTGTGCGCTCGAGTACCTCCCTTCACTTTGGCCGACTCAACCACGATGCAGGATAATTGAAGAGGACCTCCGCTTTCCCCTTCTGCGCCCTGTACAGGTGCTCCAGCCTATGCGGAATAGGCTGCGCTGACACCGGCTTCGACCACAGCGCCTTCGTCGCTTCCACCAGAGTCGGGAGGAACGGCAGCGGCGCGGTCGATGTTGGGTGGGCTTCCAAGTACTGGAAGACTGGGTCCTGGGCTTGCGGAGCAGGTTCGGTCACCTTGAGGCCAAGGGCTGTGGCCATCCAGAAAAGGAGAATCGCAGAGAACTGGTGCACATCCTCCACTGCAGACTCCGGACCTGGCTCCCCGAAAACCAGCGGCAGGGACTCATGAGAAGACGGGGTGGACTCAGCAGAGACGGAGTCTGAGTCACAGGAGTCGCCAGATGGACTTGGCGACCTCTCCACCTCCTTCTCCTCAGCCGGCCTACGGGCTGAAGGTGTCAGGGTGACTGCTGGAGCTGCAGGCTGCGTCGATACCGGTGCGGCCGATGTCATGGCCGGTACCGGAGTCACCTGCAGGGGCACGACCACGGGCTTAGGGCGATGTGCCGCCTGCGTAGTAGACGTTGCAGCTATTGCCGATTGGGCCACGGTAGAATGTGGCGCCGGCGGGTACCTGTGGCCATTTTCCGCAGGGGTGGAGAAACAGCCCTGTAGCAGGGTGAGGGCTCCCGGGACCTACGGTGACTCGTCGATCGACGCAGCTGTGACTGTTCGTAGCGGGGGTAGTAGACCTCCCACTGTGGCGAACGAGACCAGCAGCGAGGTGACCAGTACTGCGGATCTGGATGGTACCGGTCCCTGTATGATGGCGAGTACGAGTAGTACGAGCCAGCCGGTTCGTGCCACACCTGCTCCTGGGCGTACCGTCCAAGGTAGGCAGGAGAGTAGGCGCTCTCACCCGAGCGAATCCTTTCCAGGCGCGTCTCCCAATAGTGCGGGGATGGAGGCCTGGCCCGCTGCTCCAGTGAGCAGGACTCGTCGCGTCGAGGTTAGGCGCTGCCTGACCACAGCCTCCTCTCGGTGGTCTGTCGAGGGCGGACGGCGACTTGGCGGGGTAATCTCCGCGGTCAGCTCGGGAGGATGAGGGGGCGAAGCCTGCACGGACTGTTCCTCATCCGACACCTCGAGGATTTCCTGTTCCTCCGGAGGCTCCTCTTCCTCAGGGAGCTCCATCGGTTCAGGTTCCTCGGCAGGCTGGGTGGGTGGTGGAGTCGGGGGTCGCACCGCAGTAGGTGTAGAGCGCCGCTTCTCCTTCCTCTTCTTCTTCCTCTCCTTCCCTGCCCCTTTGGGGGGGCGTTTCTTCTGGGCCGGGGTGGGCAGCCTGGAGGAGGAGGAGGAGGAGGAGGCCTGCGAGCCCGCAGGGTCCTCGCGTGCCCGAGTTGCCGAGATCTTCGGTATTCTCGGCAACTTCATGATCGGTACAGAGCCTGGTATCGATCTGGATGACGTCAAGGGTAGGGCAGCCGCCGCCGCTGCCGAAGAAGAAGAGGAGGTTGGACGTCTCTCGGCCATCGTCTCGGGGTGTTGAGCCCGAAAAGATTGTTCCCAACAATACCATTTAAGCCTCGCAGGCCTTTGTGAAGGGTCTAGTGAGTAAACTCCCTGCAAATGGGGCAGGCTTGGACAATATGTCCCTCACCCAAACAAAAGAGGCACTTGGAATGCCGGTCGGAAAGGGCAACCTTCCTTCCACAGGAAGTTCAGTTTTTGAACAACGCCGGCATCTACAAGCTAAGGGCGAGGTAAAAAGAGTCCTAGCGCGCCAAAAACAGAGTCCAAGATCCAAAGCCGTAAACAGTCCAGAAATGGGTCAAAACCGATCAAATCCACAACAAGACAAATCCGAAAGCCGAGAGGGGTAGTCAAAATCCAATCCGAAGTTGGAAAAAACAAGAAAATCACAACGAAACACAAGAAAAGCACAAGCCAACGAGAGAACCTTCTGTACACTGAGGCGGACAAGAAAGAACTGAGGAGAGACCGTTAGTCGGCGGGAGGCGCATGCGCAGTACTGACGTGGGGGAGGGGTTCCCGCCAAAGCTAACGAGTTCTAGAATCTTCCAAACGCTACTGTGCAGGCACAAAAGCTCCTAATGTATGAGGCACAGAGACCACGAAGAAGAAGCTAGCAGTTATGAAATCTACTGCAACTGATGTCAAGAAAGATACTGAAATCATCTAGATGCAGTGAAGGATTTGATGTGGATGAACAAACTGATGCTCAATCTAGACATGACTGCTCAGAAGAAAGGCCAACCTGGGATTAGATTACCATCTGTTCCAAATGGGGCTGTACTCTCTCTTAAAGATTAAGTATGCAGCTGGCGATGTGGCTGCTGTGGCCAGGAATGTGTATGCACAGTTCCCGGGTGGTGTCCCAGTTATGCCTCTTCCTCATGAAGAGGGATCTGGCCACAGTGAACCATGCTTTAATTTCCTCCTGATTGGAATACTGTACTGTGTTGCCTGGGGCACTCTCTGAAAAACGAAAATACTACCATCAGTGCAAAATACAGTAGCCAGACTGTTGTCTGGTGTGTACTTTAGAAACCATGTATTACTGGTCTTTCATTGGATTCCAGTATGATTCCAGCTGGTTTAGGCACAGAAAGCCAGAAATTATTTGAGGCAGAATATCTAGGGACCTGCCTCCTCCCATATGAGCCTGCCCAGAATCTGAGAATCTCAACTGAGCCCCTGGTGCTCATTCCATCACCTTGGGAGTTTAGGTTAGTGAGTATACAAAACAGAGGGCTCTCTTTCTCTCTCTCTCTCTGTAAGCAGCTTCTAGATTGTAGAACTTCTTAAAGGAAGCCAGACTGGCTCCATACAGTTTCAGTTTTTGGAAGTCAAGAATGCACAGTTTCTATCGGCTGTGTTCTTAAAACCAGGTTTGGCCTTTGGTATTGTTTTAATTGACTCTAATTTTGTTAAAAAGTTGTTTGTTTTCTTTAATGTTTTTATTTGCCTTGGGGGCCCCAGTAGCCTGGGATCTGATAAACCAGAAAGTTTAGACTCTACCTTTCAAGAGAAGTTCCCCAGGGCTGTCTGATACTTACTAATACTAATACTTATTTATAATAAGTATCCTTTAGGAAGCTTGAATGATGCTACATCTTTATTTGCATGTACTATTAGATTTTTTTTTATCTAACATTTGTATCTAACACTTTTTTTAAAGGAAGGAAGTACCTCTTTTAGCACCTCGGCTTCCAATATTCCTTCATTTTGCTCTAGGTGTGAATTCTCACAAAAGGGTTTGAAGAGGCATGTTTCTTGGCAACTGTACCCCTTCTCCAACTGCTCAGGCACCAAATTCTCCCTTGTATCAAATCTCTAGAAAAAAACACATTTGCTGTCAGTCTTTGTTTTTAATACAAAGCACACACAAAAAAAGTCTGAATAATATGACAACTGCCATGATGTAAATCTACAACAATTCATTTGAAAATAGTCTACCAAGGCAGGTTTAGATTTGTTTTTTTCATCAGCAAAGGTTCATGCTGCATTGTAAACTACTCTTGAAAACCCTCCCTCAGTTTCAAAGGTAGTTTGCCATGCTGAAGCAGAAGGAAGGAAATACACTTCAAGTTTCTTTGGAGATCCTAAGCATCTCTTTGGATCTTGGCTAATATTTAGAGATACAGTGAGCCCTCCTAAGTCGTGGTCTCCAGTTATATTTTAAGCGCATGTGAACACATTGCTCCCTCTTTCTAAAATGGGTGGCAATGTGCACACAGATGCACTGAAGTGCACGTCACTGCCATTAAGTATTATGGGATATGAGGATTCATGTTTTTTCTTTTCATGGGGGTTCTTGGAATAGAACCCTGATATATACAAAGGGCCCACTCTATGTTGAAATGGGTATTACTGTAGTATCAATCTATAACAAAGCAGAGTTTAGAATTGTTAAGAAGTTAAAAGAAAATAGATGGAGAACTACTAAACTCAAAACTTCTCACCTGGAAAACTACTTCACTGTTGCAGAACTCTGAATCTGTTGTGCCTGAGAGGCTGTCAAGACATTCCTGCTGAAGCAAGGAAACTGCTGCCTCTGTCAAATCAGCCTTCTGCTTTGGGATGGATTTCAGGTACAGAGTTGAAGGATTTAGCTCTCTGAAACCCTGTTAAAAAGTTAAAGTAAATAAATGGTCTGCGCACCTCCAAGATAGCTTGAACTTCCAAATGTACAATGTTTAGAGCCACCTATATGCTTTCATTCTCTGTCCTTTTAGAATGTGACTTCATACACATCTCTATGGTGCAGTATGGTTCTGAAAGCAAAGCAATGGTCAATGGAAAGGCCTATTAATTCAGCTACAACATGAAACCATGGTTGCTTAACCATGGCCTCCATAAAGTCTAAAAGAAATTTCTGATCACTTGAGAACTGTAGGTTATTTTAAAAGATACCTGTACAGACTTAAACTGCTTGAACTGTACAAAAGTTAAGACCTCATTTTAACCTAATTCATCTCTGAGAAGATAAATAACTGAATTAATAATCTATTTTTAACAAACTGCTTGCGTTCACATTTTTACTTGTTTTAGAAGCAACAAATCCATGATAGATCTCTGGCATAACCATGGCACCTGATCTTTTTGATATTCCTATCCTTCAGTTCAATATTTTATTTATATACTCTCAGTGATGAGCCTTTAGTTATCCATAAGGATACATGGGATAGTTTTCACTTCCAGCAGCACATCAAAACATACTTTAACAATTCTTGTTTCATATATAAAATACTCAAGGCAGCAATTAAGGCTATTAAAACTCCAAAAAATAAGTCTAAAAAGAGTAAACTCAGTACTCAGTACAAATGGCAGTGTACAAACGTTACTACCAGTTGCCTAATGTTGCCAGTAATTAAAAAATTAAGAAAAAAAATTGAGAAGTTAAAAAGTTAAAGATAACTTGGTCATAAAAGTAGAATAAATAGCATAAAAATAGCAAAGGATCAAACAGACCTCGGAGCTCCACAGATTGCTGCCTCTCCCCCTCAGGTTACCTCCTTCCGTCCTGCAGCTTCAGCTGAAAAGGATCAACCACCTGTCTCCTACACTAAACTACTGGCTGAAAGACGTGTGTTAACAGCTCAGACTTTACAACTTGTCAGCTTCAAATTAACAGAGGTTTTGACCACTGTGACTCAGTTGACCTCAGTGCTTTCACAGAGACAATTAACCACTAACAGCCTGATGCCTATTCCTACTGACTCCGATCCCGGCACCAGTCCCCAACCGGGGAAAGATCAACATGCAGCACCTTAAAGATCGAAATAACTCAACAGTTCAGGAGAAGGACTATTGTCTATCTTTACAACCCTCCAAAGTGGTAATAGATGTTTATCCCTTCAACAGGCAGTGCCCTAAATGGAATTCAGTCCCCAGAAACAATAAACATCTCAAGCAGATTTTCAAGATAAAATCTTCGAATTTATCTTCAGTGGAACTCCTTTTTTCATCTATATATTATTCAAGGTATTTACTTAATTTTAATAACTCACTCCTCCCAAACCGTATGATGAGGGAGAGACTATACCTTAAAACTTTTGGCATTTTTCTAGCCCGTCTCTTTAAAAATCTATCTATTAAACCTTTACTCCCAGTGAAGGAGAACTTGCTACCATCTTCCCACTTATGCAACAGAACTGACTCAAGGGTTGTATTGGGCAAATTAAGACCTGTGCCCCAAGCCCAAACAAAGGAAGACCTTAACACTGAGGAATTTATTGTTGAAAACTTTTTAAAGCTACCTCAAAACACTCAAATTAGCACATGGAAGAGGCTGTGCCAAATAATACCAAACCCCGCTAAACTGTTAATTCCAGACCCAGAACCACTTAAAGTCAATTATCAAGCGAATAATGCCCTATCAGAGACAGTTAACTTCACAGAGTATAAATTGAAAACAGCTCCAGACTACACTGTCTCAGTCCATACAGAAAAACCAAGCTTGTCCCTTCCCAGAATTCAAGTTGTAGAAGCTGAAATAAACCCAGTTTTCCAGCAATTCAACCGTAGTTCTATCTGACCCAGTTCAAGAATTAGACTCAAGTAACTTCCTAGAATCTAGAATAAAGCCGTCTGTAAATGGATGTGTTCAACCAAACACTGGAGGCGTTACTGACTTGATTACATTTGACAGTTGACAGATAACTACTGAGGAAATATCCAGCTGTAGTATACCACCCCTCAGATCTGGTCGTGCCTTGGATTTACCCTCCCCTGGATGTCTACAACCAAGCACCTCCTTCCCTATTGGGTTGCCCTCTAATACATCGCGGATGAGAAGCTCTAAAGGAAATCATCCATCTGATAAAACCTTCATTCGTATAATTTCTTATAACGTAAAAGGGTTGGGTCTTCATCTTAAAAGAGTCAAAATTTGGAAACAGTTGAAACCTCTATGTCCAGATGCCCTTTTTCTTCAGGAAACCCACAACAGAGGATCCCAACCTGCTCTCCCAGTTGCTGAACTAGGAGAGCAATATGTAGCAGGAGGTACACGTAGGAGCAAAGGAGTGGCCATAATAATTTAGAAAGGGTTTAAACTTCTGTCTTAATACTATAAAAAAAGACTTAGAAGGATGATACATAATATTACAAGGCTCTCTTCTTGGTTGCCCAGTCACCTTGGCCACCTTCTATGCTCCTAACCTTGACCCCATACATTCATGTCTTCGTTTCTTCAAATTTAGTTGATATGCAAGTGGGTGACGTCATTCGGGGGGGCGATTCAAATTCAGCCCTCAATCCATTTTTAGAAGGTTCCCCTGAGAAAGATAAACTATCCCAGTCTACCAGGCTAACCAAAAATAAAACATGGGTCTATTGCAGACCTGGGCATTGTACGGCCCCCAGGCCACATACGACCCTTTGATTGGCTCTGACTGGCCCATGTATGGCTAACTGGAAATTACAAAATAAACATACCTTCTAAGGCCCTTTCCTCACCGGGGGGGGCCCAAAACGGGGCCGCACACGCAGGAGCAAATTTACCCGCAAGCGGGTTGCTCCGTCCCTGCGGAGAGCGCGGATCCGCCTTAAACGCTGCCAAATTTCGGGATCTCGGCGGCACCCAAAATGGCGGCCAGCGGCTTCCGGTGGCGCTCTGCCAATCAGGACATGTGGCCCCATGGAAAAAATAATTGCCCACCCCTGGTCTTTGGATCCATGGAGAAATCCACCCTACTGATAAAGATTACACATTTTATTCCTCAGTTCATAACTTTATTAGGGTTTATACTTTGTCTATAAATCATTTCTTCCCTTCATACAAAATGTTTCAATTGAACCAATATTATACTCTGATCATTCTCCTCTAATTCTAGATTGGATTAGTAATACTGAATCTCCACCCCCCAAAATATGGAGATTTAACTCAGCACTTTTTTTAAAATCCCAGTTTAAATCTCAACTTCATAGCACAATTAAATCTTTTTATAAAGAGAATAGGACCAAAAATATGTCTGAAGCCCTTCTGTGGGATACTTTGAAAGCAGTCCAGAAATCTCATGCAAGAAGGAGCAAAACAGAAAAAAATTAGAGAACATAAAAGAACAGTCCTTATGTTGGAAAACTCATTTAACCCATGCTCTTAAATCCACATCCAACATGTCCACCTTTAAGACCTTATTGAAGAAAAAAGCTGAATTGGAAGAATTAGACATGAGGAAAATCCTAACATCATTTATGACCAAGGCATATTATTATGAACATAGAAATAAAAACTCCTAGTTATTATCCAGATTAGTGAAAAGGAAAGCAGAAAAAAAGGTTTGCAAGTGTCACTACAGGGAATAATACTATTACCTCACAGCCAAAATTTATCTCCTCAGAATTTAAAAAGTTCTACACTAACCTATATTCATCTGAATTACCATCAGATTTTAAGATAGATGACCTTGCTCAAACACTTAAATTTAAGAAACTGAGTGAACAACATAAAGCAGCTTTAAATAGACCAATTGAGGAATCTGAGGTTAAAATAGCCATCCAAAAGTTTTTTTTGGGAAAATCCCGGGTGGATGGTTTCTCAGGGGAATTTTACAAGCTCTTGATAACTAATTGACCCCTCATATAACACACTTATTTAATGAATTATTAGGTAAAAAAACCCCACCTGGAAGTTAAAAACCTCTCATCATACCTATTCCCAAGACAACTAAAGAGAATCCATCAGTTCAAGCATTTAGACCAACTGCCCTTATTAATCAAGATGTTAAGTTGTTGTTTCCATTATGGTTAATTGACTGAGCTTTTTTATACTGAATACATAAATGTTGATCAGACAGGATTTATGCCTGGCCGTAAGCTTGCAGATGCTATTCAAGAGCAGTTAACATCATACACTATTCTACTGAATCTTTTCCCCCTTTGGCAATACTCTCATTGGATGCTCTAAAGGTTTTTGACAGAGTGGAATGGCAATATCTTTTTAAGGGTTAGAGGAAATAAATTTTTGGGAGACACCTTCACTGATTTCCTTAAAAACACATATGTACAGTCAGAAGCCGTAATTAACATCAACAAGAAAAATTCCAACCCTATAATTGGGGCGGGGCACAAAACAAGGTTGTTTCCTATCCCCTATCCTCTTTGCTATTGCAATAGAACCACTGGCTAAAGAATTAGACACCATACTAAGATTAGAGGCCCCATCATCCATCATCAGGAACACAAAATAAATCTATATGCTGATGATACTCTCCTCTTCCTGGTAGAACCAATTTTTCTCTTCCAGCTCTTTCTAACCTTCTCAGCCTTTTTGGGAAATTTTCAGGCTTCAAAATAAATTTTCACAAATCTAAGATGCTTTCTTTAATGCGTCCTTAACTACTCAATGGAGATGGCAGAAAATAATGAATCTACAGTTAGGTCCATCTGGTTTTCAGTATCTAGGAGTATTACTAACAAAACAAATACCTCAAATGCTGTATAGAAATTATAAACCATTAACCCAAAAGGATGAAGACCAAAATTAAACCCTTGGAAAACATTTACCCTCTCCTTGTTGGGCAGAATTGCTATAATTAAAATGTTCCTTGTCCCAAAACTTTTTTTCTCAAACCATTCCATTAACTCCTTTGTCCTTCATAAAAAGGCAAAATTTGATTAATAATTTTATTTTTGATGGTAAGAGGCCTTGTGTTCCACAGAAGGTTAAATACTCACAATCTCAGAACGGTGGTTTGCCATTCCTAATGTACAACTATACTTTGAAGGTTTCCAGATTTGCCAACTTGTTCAGCTAATTAGAAATGACCAGTCTACTAAGTGGGTAGCATTAGAATCAGAACATGATCTTTCTGAAGGAGTAGAATTATATTCTCTAATTAACCATAGAGATGTTAAAAAGGGCCCCAAAACCCCTGTTTGCAAACCACATTGCTGACATGGAAAAAATGGCAAAGGTTCCCCCACCCATCACCAATTAGGCCCTTTCTTCTCCATCCAAATTTCTATTACAACCACAAATTTTCCCAATTAGAGACTGGAAAGACAAGGCACTGTTTACAATTCATGATTTATTTCCAATTCCAAACCAAAATCAAGAGATGAACTGATACAGATGTTATCCCCTATCCCCCCACATGGTTCCCTTTGTATCAAATATTTTGTTTCATTACCAGACTGACCCACATGGGGGAACTTCCACGCAGCTTTTCTTGTTTGAAAATGTATGTGTTTAAAAGATCTCTCTGAAAGGGTTGGCATCAAAAATTAATAAATGGCTAATCAATGAGACCTATGGTCGAGGTCTCCTGAGCAAATCAGGATGGGAAGCTGAACTTGATATACAGATATTGGATGCAAACTGGTTGAAAATTTGGACAACGCCCCATATAAATCTTCCACAACCAAATTTAAAGAGTGTACCCTTAAATTGGTCCATAAGTGGTACCTTACACCTGTTCAACTAGTTATATCATGAAAACAGCATCATTTAATTGTTGGAGGGGGTGTGGTTCTAAAGGGACTTTCCTTCATATGTGGATATCCTGCCCTGTTGTAGCCCATTTTTGGTCGGAAGTTTTAAAAAATATTAGTATGGTTACAAAGCAAACAGTAATTGCTTGTCCTACCCTCCAGCTGTTTTCAATATATGACTCACAATGTAAACAACTGAACCACAAGGATCTGATTAATTTCTTTCTTTTAAAATAATTGGAAATTGCCTCCAACTGGAAAGTAGGCAATTTCTCTGTCAACAGATGGTGGGGAAGAATGTGGGATACATGGCTGCTGGAAAAGCTGGCACATAATGGAAGGTTAACAAAAGGTTGTACTACACAGGACAACTTTGAAGAAATATGGCAACCTTTTGTTGATTTCATGAATGATACACTGTACTTACACTGGAGCTCTCACCATGTGGTTCAGAACTCTGGTTGAGTGCGCCATGGTAGTGATTCTTGTTGACCCCCTTTTTTACTTTGTATTGCCCTGTACCGTGTTTTACTTTGTATTGTCCTTCGGAGTTTTTAATAAAAATTAAAAGAAAAGAAAAAAAACAATTCTTGTTTCCAGACAAACTTTTTCAGTATCCCACCAGTGCCCCACACTTCACCTTGGAAGGAAAGTTCTCTCTGCAGATGAGTGCGTGGCCCTCTGATCTCAGTGTGGTGTGAAAGTAGATATCTGCATCGGAGCTGGTGTCACAGAGAAAAAGATGAAGAACACCATCTATGTATTCATCCACCACTCCTATCAGCAGCTTCTGTCTACACAACTTTGGAATCAAGTATGGCACTGGCAGTCCAATCATCCTTGATGGAAAAAAAAAATAAAACAAAACCCAAGGAAAACAGAAAAACAAATTCCATTTAACCTGTACCTTAGCTTCTACTTCCTTACATGGAGGTGAGGATCCATACAGCAGTAGCAAGGCATTCCATAAATAAGCATGATTCTAACATAAAAATGGACATTTACTCTGTTTTCCCTCTCCAGAAATCTTAAGTCTAATCCACCACTTTCGTGCAAGTTCTTTCCAGGTTTTAAATTCTCTCCCTAGCTAACACTTCGTTCTCAGAATTATTTCAAAGTCAACCACACACACACACCCCCACACACACCTGTCAGCTATATAGCTTCCATGACATACAGCAGAGTTTTCCAAATTTTTCACGTCGGTGACACAGTTTTTTAGACATACATCATTTCATGATGCAGTAATTCAGTTTTACTAGCAAACCGGACACTAGACTAACACCTCATAAGAGATACATAAATTATAACAACAAAATGTATGGGGACACAACATATCATGAAAACCTTTTATATATATTTAAAAATACATAGTTTATAAATAATAACATACATTTCCAAGATTGTAGGCAACATATCTACACACTTCAGGCAACATACTAACGTGTCGCGACACATCATTTGGAAAACCCTGACTTACGGAACTACAATCAGCCCTCCACATTTGCAGGTTTGACTTTCAGGGATTTGGTTCTTTGCAAGGTTCTTCAAACCCTGCCCCTCACCTCAAGTGCTTCTTTTCCGGAGGGAACTGTCTCTTGGCAGCTCCAATCAGGCCACACAGCCCTTTAAAAACCCACCTCTGGTCCTCCTCCTTGCACCCCGATTTCTCAGAACCACAAACTCCCTACCAATGCCACCAGACACATCCAGGGAAGATGTACGAGAGAAAAGAAGTGTAGGACCACCATGCTGACCCACCAATTCATTCCCTCTCCTTTCCCCGAATTGTCCCCACCATGACTCAGCCCCCTTCCCAAAGACACAGCATGAGTCCCATTACTGGGAGGAAGGTGGAATATGCAGGAATAAAGCAACAATAACAACAATACCTGAGTTCTATTTGAAAACAAGTTTAAAACACACAGTAAAACACACTTAAAACATAATAAAATAGAATCTTAACAATTCTCCATTTGCAACAGCATAATGAAACTGGCATTGTTCCCCACGTCATCCCTTAAGACGGAGGGATTGAGGGTCGTTTACCATTTATCAGGTAATCTGTTTTGTACCTGGGGTTCTTTTATCACTTTCTGGTCACCAATATGTGATGGTGGCAAAACCCAGGGAGGCACAGATGACCACTCGAAGAAACACAGTTACAGGTAAGCAACATCTTCTTCTTCTTCATGGTCTCTGTGCCTCACACAATGGGAGACTAAGTAGCTTACCGCTGGACAGCGGGTCAGGTCCTAGATGATAAAGGACAGCACAGCGTGACCAAAGCAAGCATCACGGCGGGCTCTGCAGTCAAGACGGTAGTGCCAAACGAAGGTTGATGGCTGTGACCAGGTAGCCACTTGGCAAAGTTCCTGCCGATCGACTCCTTTAAGGAGCGCTGCTGAGGAGGCCATAGCCCTAGTAGAGTGGGCATGGAGAGGAGAAAGAGGCAGTTTAGCAAGTTTGTAGGAGAGATAAATTGCTTTGACAACCCACTTGGAGAAGCACTGAGTGGACACTTTGTGGCCTTTCCGCCTCCCACCATAGCAGACAAAAAGATGAGGAGTGAGGCGAAAAGGCAAAGTTCATTGCAGTTAAAAGGCCAGTGCCCAGTGGACATAAAACGAGTGGAGGGAACGCTCAAGAGTTGTGGACGGATCAGGATAGAAGGTTGGAAGGATGATATCCTGGTTCAAGTGGAATTCAGAGACCACCTTACGTAGAAAGGACAAATCAGGGTGGACAACCATCTTGTCCTTATGAAACACCAGAAACAGTTTATCTGCCTGAAGCGCAGTGAGCTCTCCCGCTCTCCTGGCCAAAGTCACTGCTACAAGGAATGCTGTCTTCAGAGTCATCTGATGAAGCCATGGGTTCAAAGGGGTTGGGAAAGGACCAACGATAATGACCACAGAGAAAGAGGCGGAGAGGTCCGAGGATAGAGATGTTGGAGGCCTTTAAGGAACTGTTTGAGCGTAGAGTTCCTGAAAAGAGCTGCAAAGAGAGAACTGAGTGGTTGGTAGGCAGCAATCAGAAGAAAGTGGAGGACGGTTGACAGAAAGGCGGGCAAAGAAGCCTCCAATTGGGCATCAGTGAAGGCAGTGAACCTATGCCACTTGTAGTCACAGGACCGACAAGTAAACTCCTCTTTAGAGCTTGTAAGGACCACCAGAATCCTAGAGGAGTCTAGTACGTTATCCTCCATGCATGCAGGTTGAGACGAAGGAGGTCTGGGCAAAGCACCCAACTGTCCAAGTGAGAGAGGAGGTCCGAGGTGTGTGGAAGGGGCATCTGAGGACCTCAGGAAATGGTGAGGAGGCGACTGAACAAGTGCTATCTTGGCCAATACAGGGCTATGAGAACCACATCCGCTTTGTCTGCAGCAATCTTCGTCACCACTCAGTCCAGGTGTGGAAAGGAGGGGGAAATGTAGAGAAGCCCCTTGTTCCACAGGAATTGAAAGACGTCTCTGGAAGAATGGAAGCCTATGCTGGCGCTGGAGCAACAGTGAGGACATTTCTTGTTGTGGTAGGTGGCAAACAGATCAACAGATGGCGTGCCCCAGAGAGACACTATCCAATAGAAAGCCAGATTGGAGAGGGACCACTTGTGGTGGCAGGCCGTGTCCCTGCTCAGAGTGTCTGCTGTAGTATTGTCCCATCCAACTAGGTGTACAGTAGTCGGGTGAATTCACAGTGGAACACACCAGTCCCATATTTGCAGGTTGAGGTGGAGAAGTAGCGAGGAATGGGTGACTCCTTGACAGTTTATGTAGCAAACAGCTGTTGTGTTGTCGGACAGGACATGTACCATCTGTCCGAGAAGGAGTTTCTGGAAGGCTTGGAGAGCTTTGAAGATTGCCAAAAGCTCTAGGGCATTGATATGTAGATGCTTCTTCAGCCCAGTCCAGTGGTCCTGGACGGAGAGGCGACTGCAGTGGGCTCCCCAGCCGAGGAGGGATGCATTAGCGGTGATAGTGATGGAGATGGGGGTTCGGTAAATGGCATCCCGGACAGTAGATGATGTGACGAAAGCCACCAGATGAGAGAGTCCTTGACCAGATGTGGAACATGTAACCTCCAACACTGATCATCGAGGAGATCGAAGTGCCTGAGGAACCAGTGTTGCAAAGGGCGGGCACGGAGGCAGGACAGGTAAGTGACGGAGCTTGTGGCTACCATGTAACCAAAGAGTTCTTGGATTTGGTGAGCGGAAGCAGAACGACTGCAAAGGATCATGCAGATGGATCGACAGAGGATCCTCACCTGATTTTTCAGGAGGAACACCCTTGCGGAAACAGAGTCCAGAGCAGCCCCGATGAAGTCGAGGTTATATGCATAGGTTCCAAGTGAGATTTCTGGAGATTGACCTTGAGGCCAAGGACAGAGAGTAGCGAGAGAGTGAGATGACTGTTCCTGAACAGTTTTTGTCTGCAGGACACCACCAACAGCCAATTGTCGAGGTAGGGATATACCGTCATGTACTTTGTGCGGAGATAAGATACCACAGGGGTGAGGAACTTGGTGAAAACTCTGGGCGCTGTGCATAGACCCAAGGGAAGAACACGTATCCTCAACGGCAAATCGGAGCTGCCACCTATGCTAAGGGCAGATGGCAATATGGAAGTAGGCATCTTGTAGACCTATTGACATAAACCAGTCCCAGCACTTGAGGAGAGGAGGGATGGATGACAGCATGACCACCCTGAACTTTCAAGCCAGGATGAAGGAGTTGACCACTCAGAGGTCTAAAATGGGCCGAGGAGTGCTGTCCCTTTTTGGAACTGTAAAGTATCAGGAGAAGAAACCGGTGTGCTTGCTTGGGGGGGCAGTTCTTCTATGGCCCCTTTGTGAAGTGAATCTATGTCCTTAAGAAGAGCGGGACTGGAAGGTGTGGAGTAGAAGACACCAACCAGTGGAATATTTAGAAACTCGATGGCGTAACCAAGATATCGGATAATGGTCAGCACCCAAGAGTCCAAGGTGATGACATGCCAGATGTTGTAGTGGCGAGAAAAGTCAGGATGCCTTGGAGGACAGTTGGCTCATGAGACGAAAGGCTGGCAGAGGTGGCAACTTGCTGGTGCAGTTAAAACCTTGACTTAGCAGCAGAAGAAGACTTCTTAGAAGAGGCCTGTTGGTGTCAGAAAGACCAACAGGATGAGGAGGCCAGAACAGAAGATTGCTGTGGAGACCACTGTGGAGACCGAGATCGGTAAGAGTAGGAGGTACATCTCCAGGAAGAACGGAATGAGAGGGGCTTTCTAGACTGAGCGGAAGGGTGAAGACCCATCTTCTTTGCCATGAGGCAGGTTTTCATGAAATGATTCATAGCGTCATCCATGCTGGCATGGAAGAGACTTTGACTGTCAAAGGGAAGGTTTTCAATCCTCTTTTGATTATCCTCGGTCAGGCCAGCGGAGTGGATCCAGGCAAAGTGGCAAAGGGCAATCGTGCCAACCATGACCCGCGCTGAACCCTCCACAGAATGATGAGAAGATTGGATTTGCTGATTAGTAAGAGCCACTGACTCACTGTAATACTGGAAGGCAATGGCCTGGTGATCATCAGGGAAATGAGAAAACAGGAGGAGAAGCCTGTTCCAGATGTTACACTGGTAGACCATCAGACAAGCCTGAGTGTTAGAACCCTGGTGATCAAAGAGGAGGCAGAGCAGAAGCGGCGGCCAAAGATGTCCAGACGGCACCCTTCACAATGAGGAGGGGCGGTATGGGCTTTCTTACCTTCTTTGGTTTGAGAGGACTCAATGATGATGGAGTTGGGAGTGCAACGGTTGAAAAGGAACCCCACATCCTTATGCTGTGGGTGACAAAGATGTTCCAGATGACGAGGGATCGGCTGAAAGGAAGCCGGCTGAGACCACGGGTGTTTTATGACTTCTTGCAGAGTCAGTAGAAATGGAATCAGTGCTGTAGTGGTAGGATGGGAGTCAACAAAGTGAAACACCGGGTCTTGCACTGTGGGAGCAGGTCCAGAAATGTTGAGGTCAAGGGCATCGGCCATGCTAATGAGGATGTCAGAAAATTGCTTGACATCCTTGGGAGCCGTATCAGGGGTTGGTTCTCCGAAGGTAAGTGGAGGGGAACTGTGAGACGGAGGAGCAGAGTCAGAAGAATCCTTGTCAGAATCATAGGATGCGGAAGACGAGGAAGTTGGAGGCGGGCGAGGCTCCAGAGGGGCTGGAAGCAAAGCAGTCAAAGCCAGGACCAATGTCAGTACAGAGAGAGCTGGAACCGATGTCAGTACCAAGACCACTATCGAAGCCAAGAACAATAAAATCGGGAGGACGGTCAGGATCGGTGCGACAAACGACTGTGTTGGAAGCAACGCAGTTGAAGCAGGCAGATGGTTGGGGCTGAGTGTTCCGCTGGTGGAGGCCTAGAAACCGTGGCTGTCACAAGCGGAGGTGGAGAGATGGCGCAGTACTGAGAGGTGCAATCTCGGGAGCTGGGGTGAGGACAAGGCGGTGGAGAATGCTGGTAGTACTCTGAGTGGGATTGAGAACAGGACCGGGAGCGTCAGTACCAAGATGAGTGGTGGCAGTATGGTCGAGATGAAGAGCATGATGGTGATCGAGAATTGCGATGTCTATAGGGGGACCAACGACAGACGTCAGGATGGTAGAGATTGCAGTACACTAGTAAGAGTAGTAGGAGCTGGGTTGTTCCCTTCACAAATGCTCGTGACCACAGTGAGCAATGTAAGAGGCTGAGGAAAACAGCAAATCTCCTCTGGCTGGGGGAAGATCATAGGGACCGAGGTGCCCACAAACTTGGTGATGGGGGGACCTACTGCAGTCCCGATGACTTGGAGAGCGGACCACACTAAGGCAGGACTGGTTGCAAGAGGCAGCCTGAGGAGCATCCAGAATCGGTGGACGGTCCATGGCAGATAGATGAGAGGCTATGGCCTGAGTAGACAGGTCACGTATAGGTCTCTGAATAGCCAGATCCTGTGACAAAGGATCTTGTGGTGAAGGAGAGGTTGCCAGAGAAGGTTGGCACTCCTGGTCCAAAGTAGGGTCGGTCAGTACCGGTGAGGGCAGAACCGAGCGTTGGAGAGCCTCCGGTGCTAGAGAGGATGGGAGCCTGTCTCTCCTCAAGAGCGGCCAGTACAGGTTTGTTTTGCGTTGGCAGCAGAGTGGATAAGGGCCCGAGAGAGACAGCTCAAGTGGTCAGCGGACAGTGAGCAGGTGAGGGAAACTGGTGTTTCTCCTTTTTCTTCAAGGCTATCGAGAAATGACACAAAGAAAGCTGCTTCCATTCAGCCACAGTGGGAATGGTCTGAAGCTGTTGGGTCAAAGTTGCTTGAGAAGAAGAAGGTGTGGCATCACCAGAGCTGGAATACTGAGGCAGCACTAGCATCTTGGAAAGCTTCGGAATCCTCAGGAGCAAGGCGATGGATGGCAGAGTCAAGGAAGAGGCCGATATCAATACCGAGGGCATCGGTATAGAGGTCAGGGTCAGTAGAGAGGTAGTCATTACGGAAGAAGATTTCAATACCGAGGGGCCTCAAAATGGACGAGTTGAAATTGAAGTAGTAAAGAGAGCCGTGCTGGAGGCCGCTTGATCCTTTAGGCAAAGAGCTTGCTCCCAGCAACAGGATTTCAAGCAGAAGGCCCTGTTCTTTAAAGTTTGCAAAGTGAACTCTTTGCAAATGGGACAGGCCCAAACATTATGGGCCTCTCCTGGGCAAAACAAACACTCCAAATGAGCGTCAGAGAGTGAAACCTTGTGGTCGCAAGTTATGCAAAGTTTGAAAAGTGAAGAAGATATAAGAAAAAGGGATTCTTACAGTTCCTGTATGTAAAAAAAAACCAAATGAAGACAAGAGAATGCTACTCAACAGAGGAAGCCTTCTGAGCTGTTAACTGATCAGCAGACAAAAAGAAACTGAGGAGAGGTTGATAGCTTGGCAGGACTGAGCATGCTCAGTACCGAATGGGGGAGGGGTTCCCGCCAAGCTACTCAGCCCTGGAACTTTCTGAAATGTAACTGCACATGTGGGAAGATCCCATTGTGTGAGGCACAGAGACCACAAAGAAGCAGTTTGCCTTTCCCTCTCTCTGAGGCTCAGACAACGTGACTTGGCCAAGATTAGCCAGTATGTCACCTCCAAACTTACATCTAGTAAAGCAACTTAAGGCTAATGTCAAGCTTCGGGATGCAGTTTTTGCATTCCTGTTCATATGCACTGATCATTCAGCATGCATGCGTGAAAACCAGGGACTTGCTATAATCTTTCCAATTCATAAATGAAGAGCAAAAACAACAGAACAATTTGTTTGTTAAGTATTATCAAAAAGTTATATGGCCATGACCTACATGAGAAACTACTAGAAACTATTACTGTGATAACATATGTAAATAAGAGATCGGGTGTCAAGATATAAAATAAAAGAAATACAGAAAAATGTATATTCTATGTATATTTGAGTTATTAATGTACATTCTAATTATTAGTATATACATTACTAATTCTAGACATTTATTCATACATACATGATATATAGAGAAATATGGAGAAGACGTATGAAGATATATGGAGAAGTAAATAGAACTGAATTATGACATAAGCTTTTCCTTACATTTTATAAAATATGCTTAGATCGTTATTGCAGCTTCTAGCCCACCTTGGCAACAGCACAAAGATATCATTTTGATATCAATAATTTGGCTTTCTTCCACCACCCCTCTCTACATGTTTGTGAGGCCACCAGACAAGCACGAAACTAGGCTCAGTGGCTGATTGCTGCAATATTACTAAACAATACAGGCAAGCCAGAAATAGCCAGATCGCAGCTTCAGGAGATCTCCTGGCAAACACCCTATTATGTATGCGCGCCACCTTCAAAGAACTTGACTAGCTGAATTATCAACTGTCCAGCATCGTGCATTTGCATACTGGCTGCTCTTTTGTCAATTCGGACCTAACTCAATCATGTTAAATTTTGACCTTTCTGAGGCTTTGTCTCGCACCTGAAATCCATTGTTCTCACCAAGTACGGCATAGCCTGCAGTCACACTTCTCCCTATCAAAACCTCGAATTCCGAGACCTCCTCAGCTCACTCCCCGAGTTCCTATCAGCCTTGCTGCCTCTTTGCTTGGTGAGCCTCCCCTCAGCTCCACGTGCTGAGTCACATCGAACCTCAGCATCGCTCTCTATTCTCCCGGACTTCAGGACAGGTTTCGTATCACCCAAATCAACTATCCCTCTGAAAAATCCCTCTTTCCCACTTCTACCTTTACTTTCTATAGTTACCCGCATGAGTGAGTTGCATACACTGTTTGGCTGTTTTTTAAGAAAGATCTCATTTATTCTTTCAAAATGGTTTGCTTCTTGACTGGCCTGACCCTGCAGACATAGGGTTCAAGATCCTGCAAAGTTACCCTGCCTCCCTAAAGCAGTGCTCAGAGCTAATTTTCCCCATCTATAGTTGGGCACATTTTGGTGTCCCTCACGGGACCCCCGGTAAACAGGGTAACACGATAACTAAATAAAAAAAGCTATATAAGCAACTACAAGGGAAATAAAAGGGTGAACTCAAACTACTGAATGTATTCAAATTGAAGATAAAGAGAGAGTTCCTAGTACAAAAAAAAAACGTGTAAGAACAGGTTACTTACCTGTAACTCTGGTTCTTCGTGTGGTCATCTGTAACCTCATACATTAGGAGCTTTCGCGCCTGCGCGGTAGCATTCGGAAGATTCTAGAGCTTGTTAGCTTGGCGGGAACCCCTCCCCGACATCGGTACTGCGCCTGCTCCTCCCGCCGAGCAACGCTCTCTCCTAGTTCTGGTCCGCTGAAGAAGATGGGACCTGAAAAAGAGGGGAAGACAGGGCGGGGATGTATGAGGGCACAGATGACCACTCGAAGAACCACAGTTACAGGTAAGCAACCTGTTCTTCTTCGTGGTCTCTGTGCCTCACACATTAGAAGACTGTGTAGCTTACCAGTAGGATGGCGGGTCAGGTCCCAGACCCTAGAGGACAGAAGCCAGCACAGCATGACCAAATCGAGCATCACTCCTGGAACGGCAGTCGAGCCTGTAGTGGCGGATGAAGGTCGATGGTTGGGACCAGGTCACCACACAGCAAAACTCCGACAGATCGACGCCTCGCAGGAGGGCAGCAGATGTCGCAACGGCTCTGGTAGAATGAGCCCGAAGAAAGTCTGGCAGAGGTTTCTTGGCAAGCTCGTACGCCAGGTGTATAGTCTGTACCACCCACTTGGAAAAGCGCTGGGTGGACACTTTGTGGCCCCTCTGGTGCCTGCCATAGCAGACAAAATGATGCGGTGTCTGCCTGTAGGACGCAGTCCTGTCTTTGTAAAAAGCCAGAGCCCGACGAACATCCAGGGAGTGGAGGGACCGCTCCAGAGGTGTAGTCGGGTCACGATAGAAGGCTGACAGGATGATGTCCTGGCTCAGATGGAAGCTGGACACCACCTTAGGCAGGAAGGAGATGTCAGGCCGGAGGACCACCTTGTCACAATGGAAGACCAGGTATGGCTCACCGCACCGTAGCGCCGTCACCTCTCCCGCCCGCCTGGCAGAAGTGACGGCCACTAGGAACGCGGTCTTCATCGCGAGCAGCCTGTCGTCTGTCGTCGCCATCGGCTCAAAGGGCGGCCTCGTCAGCTGCGACAGCACCAATGACAGCGACCACGGCGGTAGCAGCGGCAATACCGGCGGGTAGAGGTGCTGTAGGCCCTTCAGGAACTGCTTGACGGTACCGTCCCTGAAGAGTGCAGCGGATGGGGATCGTGGCGGCTGGTATGCCATGATCACGGCGAAGTACACCTTGAGCGAGGGGAAGGCCAGGCCCTGTTGTCGGAGGTGAAGGAGGAAGTAGAGTACGGTACGCAGGTTGACAGGCAATACTGGCTCTTGACGTTCCTCAGCGAAGGCCACGAAGCGCTGCCACTTGAAGTGGTAGTTTCTCCGCGTGGACTCTTTCCTAGCCGCAGTCAACATGTTCCCGATGGCCGGGTCAGCTAGGGTGATATCCTCCAGGCATGGAGGGCCAATACCGGCAGGTCTGGGTGCAACACTAGCTTGTTGGAGTGGGACAGCAGGAACAGTACCATCGGAAATCTGAGAGTCCTGCCCCAGGTGGCCTCGATCAGGGGTCCAAACCAGTGCTGCCTAGGCCAGTATGGTGCAACAAGAATCACGTCTGCTCGGTCCGCGATGACCTTCGCTATCACACGACCCGGGGCAGGAACGGAGGGAAGGCGTAGATCAACCCCTCGTCCCACAGGAACTGGAATGCCTCAAGCAGAAGTGGCGGCACTTCGTGTTCTGGCTGGTTGCAGAGAGTCGATGGTCGTCTCGCCCCATCGGTCTCGAACCATCTGGAAGGCCTCATCGGACAGGGACCACTCGTGATGAAAAGTGGTGTCCCCGCTGAGGGCGTCCGCTGTGGTGTTCTCCTGCCCCCCAGGTGAACCGCCACCAGGTGTATCTGGAGCGAGAGGCACCAGTTCCAGAGGTCGAGAGCAACGCCCAGCAGAGCGGTGGAATGGGTCCCTCCTTGCCTGTTCATGTAGCAGACTGCTGTCATGTTGTCAGTGAGAATCAACACCATGCGGCCCGTGATCAGGTGTCAGAACGCTCTCAGGGCCTTGTGGATCCCCAGCAGCTCGAGAGTGTTGACGTGGAGGAGCAGCTCGTCGTCCACCCACCGGCCTCGGACCCGGAGATCGCCGGTGTGCGCTCCCCAGCCGAAGAGCGAGGCATCCGTCGTTACCGTGACCGACGGCTTGGGTTCGCGGAACGGTATGCCTGACAGGAGGTTCCTGTACGACTGCCACCACAAGAATGATCGACGAACCTGTTGGGGCAGGCAGCACTGGCGGTGCTGGTAGTCCCAAAATGGATCGAAGGCCCTGACGAACCACGGCTGGAGCAGTCGCACACGTAACCTGGAGAGGTAGGTTACAGCGGTGGTTGAGGCCATGTAGCCGAGGAGCTGCTGAATCCTCCTCGCTGACATCGTCGCAGCCTCGAAGACGGCCGACGCTGCCCGACAAAGCGCCCGCGCCGTCTCGTCCGGTAGGAAGGCCCTCACCGATACCGAGTTGAGGGTCGTCCCGATGAAGTCAAGAACCCGGGTGGGCTCGAGATGAGACTTCTTGGGATTGACCCTGACTCCCAGCCGAGTGAGAAGGGACAATGTCTGATGAATGTCTCTGTACAGTTTCTGTTTGTAGGATGCCACCAACAGCCAATCGTCCAGATAAGGGTAGACGGAGATGCCTTTCGTCCGCAGGAAGGAGACAACCGGAGCCATGCACTTAGTAAACACCCGCGGTGCGGTGGAAAGTCCGAACGGCAGCACCCGGTACTGGTAGCTGATACCGTCGACCGTGAACTGTAGGTATCTTCCGTGCTGTGGGCGGATCAAGATGTGGAAATAGGCGTCTTGGAGGTCTATGGATGCAAACCAGTCTACTCAGCGAAGGAAGGGGAGGATCAAGAGCAGCGTGACCATATTGAACCTCTGGGGGCGGATGTATTTGTTCACCCCTCGGAGGTCTAGGATGGGCCACAGGGAGCCGTCCGCCTTCGGTACCGTGAAGTACCTCGAGTAGAAGCTGGTGGTCTTGGCTGAAGGTGGGAGTCTCTCGATCGCTCCCTTTTCAAGGAGGGACTGGATCTCTTCCAGTAGAGCCGAGCTGGCTGGGGTGGAGTAGTAGACACCCTGTGGCGGAGTATCCTGGAACTCGATGGCGTATCCCAGGCAGAGAATGGTAAGTACCCAGGAGTCTGCAGTGATCTCCCGCCATTGATCGAGGTGCCTGGCTAGGCTCGGATGATGGGTGAGGTATACCGGAAGGGCGAAGGATGGCATGGGTGGAGTCCTGCGTAGACCATGAAAAGCAGGACTTCACTCCAGAGGACGACTTCTTCGACGACGAAGATGGGCGCCGTCTAGGAAGCCTCCTCGAAGCCGAAGACGTCTACGGTCTTGACGCAGTCAACCACGGAGACCACAGTTGGTACGCCGAAGATGAGGAGGACCTTCTCCACGAAGGCTGGGCTGGAAGGTGCGGAGAGATTGGGCAGGCTGGTTGATGCCCATCTTCTTCGCAGTCAACCGGGCCTTGACAAGGTGATCCATAGCCTCGCTGGTGGACGTGTGGAAGAGCCCTTCGCCGTCGAACGGAAGATCTTCAATCCGTCGACAGCTGTCCTACTGGAGCCCAGAGGACCGGAGCCTCTGGTACCGGTCCCTGTAGGATGGTGAGTACGAGTAGTACGAGTCAGCCGGTTCGTGCCACACCTGCTCCTGGGCGTACCGTCCAAGGTAGGCAGGAGAGTAGGCGCTCTCACCTGAGTGAATCCTTTCCAGGCGCATCTCCCGATAGCGCGGGAATGGAGGCCTGGCCTGCTGCTCCGGCGAGCAGGACTCGTCGCGTCGAGAGGCTGGGCGCTGCCTGACCACAGCCTCCTCTCGGCGGTCTGTCGAGGGCGGACGGCGATTTGGCAGGGTAATCTCCGCGGTCAGCTCGGGAGGATTGGGGGGGCGTTTCTTCTGGGCCAGGGTGAGTGGCCTGGAGAAGGAGGAGGAGGCCTGCGAGCCCGCAGGGTCCTCACGTGCCCGAGTTGCCGAGATCTTCGGTATTCTCGGCAACTTCATGATCGGTACCGAGCCCGGTACCGATCTGGATGACGTCGAGGGCATGGCAGCCGCAGCCGCTGCCGAAGAAGAAGAGGAGGTTGGACGTCTCTCGGCCATCGTCTCGGGGGTTTGCGCCCGAAAAGATTGTTCCCAACAATACGATTTAAGCCTCGCAGGCCTTTGCGAAGGGTCTGGTGAGTAAACTCCTTGCAAATGGGGCAGGCTTGGACAATATGTCCCTCACCCAAACAGAAGAGGCACTTGGAGTGCCGGTTGGAAAGGGCAACCTTCCTTCCACAGGAGGTTCAGTTTTTGAACAACGCCGACATACACAAGTGAAGGGCGAGGCAAAGAGAGTCCGAGAGCGCCAAAAAGAGAGTCCGAGATCCAAAACCGTAAACAGTCCAGAAATGGGTCAAAACCGATCAAATCTGCAACAAGACAAATCCGAAAGCCGAGAGGGATAGTCAAAATCCAATCCGAAGTTGACAAAACCGAGAAAATCGCAGCAAAGCACAAGAAAAACACAAGCCAACGAGAGAACCTTTTGTATGCTGAGGCGGACAAGAAAGAACTGAGGAGAGACCATTGCTTGGCCGAAGAAGCATACGCAGTACCGACGTGGGGGAGGGGTTCCCGCCAAGCTAACTAGCTCTAGAATCTTACAAACGCTACTGCGCAGGCGCGAAAGCTCCTAATGTATGAGGTACAGGGACCACGAAGAAGAACTCCGCGTTCTCCTTCTGCGTCCTGTACAGCTGCTCCAGCCTATGTGGAATAGGCTGTGCTGACTCTGGCTTCGCCCACGGCTGCTTCATCACCTCCACCAAAGTAGGTAGGAATGGCAGCGGTGCAGTCGATGGTGGGCGGGCTTCCAAGTACTGGAAGACTGGGTCCTGGGCCTGTGGAGCAGGGTCGGTTACCTTGAGGCCAAGGGCTGTGGCCATCCGGAGGAGGATTGCAGAGAACTGACGCACATCCTCCAGCGCAGACTCCGGGCCTGGCTCCCCGAAAACCAAGGGCGGCGACTCACGAGAGGAAGGAGGGGACTCAGCAGAGTCGGAGTCTGAGTCAAACGAGTCACCAGATGGAGATGGAGATCGCTCTGACTCCTTCTCCTCAACAGGCTTCCGAGTCGAGGGTGCAAGGGCGGCGGCTGGAACTGCAGGCCGTGGAGATACCGGTGCAGCCAATGTCGTGGCCGCTATTGGAGTCACGTGCAGAGGCACGACCGTGGGTCGCGGACGGTGTGCCACCTGCGTAGTAGACGGGCCAGCTACCGCTGATTGGGCCACAGTAGGCTGTGGCGTTGGACGAGTAGCTGTGTCCGTCGTCTGCAGGGGTGGAGAAACAGCCCCGTAGCGGGATGAGGTCTCCCGGGAACTTCGGTGACTTGCGATCGACGCAGCGGTGACCATAGCGGGTGTAATGGGCTTTCCGCGGTGGCGAGCGAGACCAGCGTCAAGGTGACCAGTACCATGGATCTGGGTGGTATCGGTCCCTGTAGGATGGCAAGTAGAAATAATACGAGCCGGTCGGTTCGTGCCATACCTGTTCCTGGGTGTACCTTCCTAGGTAGGCAGGAGAGTAGGCACTCTCGCCAGAGCGAACTCTCTCCAGGCGCATCTCCTGGTAAAGTGGGGATGGAGGCCTGGCCCGCTGCTCCGGCGAGCAGGATTCGTCGCGTCGAGAGACTGGTCGCTGCCTGACCACAGCCTCCTCTCGGCAGCGTGCCGAGGGTGGACGGCGACTTGGCGGGGTGATCTCCGCCGTCAGCTCGGGAGGAGGAGAGGGCGAAGCCTGCACGGCTTCCTCCTCATCCGACACCTCAAGGATTTCCTGTTCCTCCGGAGGCTCCTCTTTCTCAGGGAGCTCCATTGGTTCAGGTTCCTCGGCGGGCTGGGTGGGTGGTGGAGTCGTGGGTCACACCACGGTAGGTGGAGAGCGCCGCTTCTCCTTCCTCTTCTTCTTCCTCTCCTTCTCCGCCCCTTCGGTGGGAGGTATTTCTTCTGGGCCGGTGTGAGCGGCCCGGAGGAGGAGGAGGAGGCCTCACGTGCCCGAGTTGCCGAGATCTTCGGTATTCTCGGCAACTTCATGATCAGAACCAAGCATGGTACCGATACGGATGACGTTGAGGGCATGGCAGCCGCCACCGCTGCCGAAGAAGAGGCAGTCGGGCGTTTCTCGGCCATCATCTCCAGTGTCTGCGCCCGCAGAGATTGCTCCCAACAGTGGGATTTTAACCTCGCAGCCCTGTTGCGAAGCGTCTGGTGAGTGAACTCTTTGCAGATAGGGCAGGTTTGGACAATATGCCCTTCGCCTAGACAGAATAGGCACTTCGAATGCCAGTCGGAAAGAGCAACCTTCCTTCCACAGGAGGTGCAGTTTTTGAACAACGCCGACATAAACAAGTACAGGGCGAGGTTAGAAGATCCGAGGGCGCCAAAACACAGTCTGAGATCCGAAAATCATAAACAGTGCAGAAATTGGTCAAAACTGATCGAAACAACACCGAGACAAATCCGAAAGCCGAGAGGGATAGTCAAAATCCAATCCGAAGTCAAAAAATCCAAGAAAAGCACAAACGAAGCACAAGCAAAGCACAAGCCAACAAGAGAACCTTCTGTACGCTGAGGTGGACAAGAAAGAACTGAAGAGAGACCGTTGTTCGGCGGGAGGAGCATGCGCAGTACCGCCGTGGGGGAGGGGTTCCCGCCAAGCTAACGAGCTCTAGAATTTTCCGAACGCTGCTGTGCAGGCGCGAAAACTCCTAATGTATGAGGTACAGAGACCACGAAGAAGAAATAGTGTTACCCTGATTTCTGGGGTCCCTTGGGTAACACCTCAATGTGCACCAAATAAGGGGGAATGGGAATTAGTCAGAGCACAAGCTGTAGCACTACGAGAGGCAGGGTAACCTAGCGAGATCTTAAACCCAATGTTTACAGGGTCAGGCCGAGTCAAAAATCAAGCAGAATTAAGTTATAATTGTTTTATTTAAAAGACAGTCACTGCGCATTTACGTACTCACTCAGACAGACCTAAGAAAATAAACAGAGGAAATTCAATAGGGGATTTCAAGGATTTTCAGGGTAAATGCTGCACCTGATCCTGCAGCTCATGTAGCCGGAAGAAATTCAGTAAGTCTGGAGCCGAGATTCTCAGTACGTGGAAACTGAGGGGAAGGCTCAGCAAACGGAGTGGCAGCAAGGCGGGATGGCAACTGTGAGCAATCCAAAGAAGCACGCAAAATCGGGGTTCTTATAGGGAGAAATGTGCCTGTAGGGTAGCCTGTTCCCAGGGAAAACAATGGGTTTCGGGTTGGAGACAAAGCCTCCAAAAGGTCAGTACTTAAGATGATTGGATTTTGACAGAGTTGTCAATAGTGCAGACAGTATGCAAATAGGGAGTGCTTGACAATTGGGTAGTTAGAAGCGCCAATCTTGTCAAGCTGACGGTTCGGGGCAGAGAATCTTTCGTATGCTTGATGCATACTTAATTTAGTTTTAAAATGTACTTGCCTGGAGGTCTCCTGAAGCTGCATGCTGGAAAATTACTGGTCTGCCTGGGATTTTTCTTGTATTTTTCAGCCATTCGGTAATGTCTGTGTGCGTGCTTATCCGGGGGCCTCACAAGCACATGGAGAGGAGCAGTTTGGAATGGCCAATTTTTTTATATCAAATTATATTTGGCAAGCCCTGGGTTCAGACTATAGACCACAGTAACAATAGTGTTTTAGGTCGACAGCAAAAGGAAGTTGACAATTACTCTTTTTTAAACGTTTTTATTCTTTACTCAACATCCACATAGGTTTTCCTTTTCTTTACTTGTTGGACATTTTTGTATTACAATTGTACTGGTTTATTTTTTTCAATATCTGTTCTTTTTTTCTTTTGTGTGCATTCCTTTTACAATGTTTTTAATAGAAAGATGATGATCATGATCATGACGACGACGACGATAACAACAACAACAACAATAGAAACTACTAGATTGGCTAGAAGACGACTTCTTAGCAGATGAACAAGTTTGCTTTAGGTCAAGATGGTCTTTTACTGACCAGAACCTTGTTCTCCAGAACCTAGCTGACACATATGCATCAAAAACAAAGAAGACCCTCTATGCTACTTTCATTGATTTTTAAATTTGCTTCCATATTTATCTGAAAAGATCACCTGTGAAAGAAATCTGAGAACTCCAATACTGTCAGGAGAGCATCTGTAGCTTACATGAAAACACAAATTTGTAGGTAAAATGCAACTGTGCTGATCATCTTTCTGGACCTATCTGACCTTTTAATTATGTGAAATTTGGGGTACATTTTAGCTCCTACTTTAACTTTCGTATTAGTGGATTGGAGAAAAATTTAATGGTTATAGGCTGCTATCCACCAAAACTGGCAAACAGACCACTAACAGTTCTCCTGTACGCTGATGATAGCAGGATTTTGTCTTTGATATATATTGATATAAAGCACCTTCTTAGGGCCCTAGACTCATTTGGTAAAAATGAGTTCCAATCAACTATGAAAAGTCCAAGATCGTAGTTTTTACTTAAATCAGGGTCAAACATAGATGACAGATCAGTGAGCATCTTACTGACACTTAGATACGGGGGGGGGGGATTTTTCACTCACTGGGCACCTGGAAAGCTAACATAAAATATACTATAGGGAATATACAAAGAAACATAAGAGCACTATTACCTTTTTTTCCCCACATCAATGGGGGGCAGCATATTCCCTCAGTTTTGTTGGTATCTCCAAGGTTATAAACCAGATTGCATATGGCTCCCCAGTATCTCCTTATGACAACTATGCCCCTTTTCAGGTGAGAGGTTTGTGCTGAATAACTGGGCTGCAAGCCATCTTTAGTTGTGCAGGCAGCAACTAGTGGTTGAGGAAGAAGACCAGAGGCAGTATTTTTAAGGGCTGTGCAGTCTGATCAAAGCTGCTGAGAGGAAAGGTTCCCTTGGAAAAGAAGCACTGTGGATCAACAGAGGCTGGAGAAACCGATAAATAATCAAACCCATGAAAGTTAAACTCATAAATGTGGAGGGCCAAGTCTACACACACACACACACACGAACAAAGTAGGAATGTGAGATTTTATTTAATTAGTGGAACAAATTTTAATGAATTTAATAATATGCTTTTATTATATCTAATAAATACGAGATGAAACACTACAAAATGAGTCAAATACATACCTCAGTGGGTTTCACCCAGGCTAAAGAACAAGGAATAGCTTGAGCAGGAAGCTTTGCATAGCAGTACCTGTAATATGAAACACATTATCAGCTGATTCATACCTATTGCCACCTTCACTTCAGCAACCTTGAACTGAACACAGATGTTCTACATTGGACAAAAAATGGTGATTCATTTCCACAGGTCTGATGCTTCAAAAATAAGCTTAAAGGCTTCTTGGCATTATCTCTCACTTGTTATACACCAAAATTCCTAACCTATTCTCTTGGTTGGAGGCAAACAATAGTTTACCATTTTGTCTCAAGTAGCAAACCCGTAAGTTGCCTATAACCAAGATGCAGGTAAAGGAGTGGGAGGAAGAACATACAAGCCCAAGGATCTTTCAAGGCTTGTTAATAAAGCATAACATTGGAAACAATAAGAGGTACAGTTCTGTGTGGCCTATAAAGCTAGAATTTTAACAGCCACTTTTTCCATATTTATTTTAAAAGCAACCATGCAAACACTGGAAATAACAGGCACCTATCAAGAAGTATCAGCGCATATACTCTAGTGGAGCCTCTTGCTTGCTATCCCAAAGCACTTTTGTTTCACACTGGATAATTAACCAAAATATTTAGCTTTGAATTACTGTTGTCTTAGAACTGAGGTGGGCAAGAGCCAAGAGTTGCCTCCCTACTGAGGACTGTGGCAGGCTTTTTGAGGGGTAGGTAATAGCAGAGTGACCCATGAAAGGCACAAAAACTGCCTTGGAAGCTACATTCAGCCTGCAAGGCCACACTTTGCCTGTCCCTGTCTTAGAGCAAAGGAGGCTAGATAGCCTGAAGAAGGCTCCATTTCCAGCCCCAGGAGATAGTTTCCGTTTTTGTGAGGAAGTGCCAGAATTCTCAACTGCCCGAGAGTCTCCAGAAATGCTTCCAACTAACCCAACCCCCATCCTTCACCAGTAGACCTAAAAACTGGCATGAAAGGGCTGAGAAACCCTTTGAAGAAAGAGAAGAAGATACAGTCCTACTTTGTTGGTGTTATATACAGAAATACACTACTGGACCCTGACCATCACATCCAGCAAACCTGATAGGTGCTGCAGGCATATCCTGGAATTAGATACACTTGCCAACTGCATCATGAGAGTCATGTGCTCTAGTGACTGGAGAATTCCAATATGGTTGATGGTGACACTTATCTGAGGAAGTGGAGGTTGTGGGATGGTGTCAAGGTGGAAACCTCGTGTTTTGCAGGTACTTGTTTCAGAAAGAGTCTCATACATGTATGGCTGGACTGAGACTTCCCAGGATATGGAGGGCACCGAGGCTTTCATAACTTTAATGAATTCTTGAAAAGCAGGACAAAGGGAAAGGCTTAGAACTGGATCTGATGCCATAATGGAAGTATAAGCACTTGTGGCAGATGGGAACCTTACAAGGTTATGAAGGCAGACCTCTGTGCAGTCTATGGAGAAAAATTCCTTTTTCTGAAGCTTTGGCTGGCAAACTTCAGCATTTCAATTAGAAATGTCTGCTTTTTGATGTGCTTGTCAGCCTATTCTGGTCCAGAAGGAAGCACATGTCCCCTGTTCACAGATCCTGAGATTAGGAAAACTGAAAACATTCCCTACTCCTATCTCCTGTCTTGAAACATGTTTGAGGATCCACATCTGCTGAACATACGACATGGCTGCCAGTGCCTTCAGGTGCTTTGAAGTGTTCTTCGAGTCTTCAAAGATCTTCCTCTGCAAAGGAACTGGAGGAAGCTGGTTATCCTTTGGCTGTGTCAATCTGCCCAATCCCCCACTCCCATTGCCTGGGCCTGAGTCATCACCCCCCTCCCCTTGATCAGACATGAATAGTTTCTCCATCTATGGCTAAAGAGGAAACCATTAGCTCTTATGAGTGGCCACTGCAGCTCCTCTGCAAGAGAATTCTTTTTCTGCTACTTCACCGGTGTGTGTCATTACTGTTCTTCTTTGCAAATGTGCCCTTCCCACTACTGGTTGGCTTGAGAGGGAGCAAGCTCTGGCTTCCCGCATGCAGTCTCCCATTGGGAAATCCTGCCCCACTACTGAAGGGTGTAAGAATGATGGATTGGGGAGGGGAACCAGGGTGTACTCCCATATGCTAGCAGGACAAGCTACTGCTTCTCTACCAGAGAACATTTTCTTCTCACTGAGAGATCCAGGAAGGTACCTGCCTCACTCCAGAAGACAAAAAATGAAAGTGTAGGTTGGGTTTGTGGAAGGGGAACCTTCAGAATTAGAGGTAAGTAACTGCTTCCTACCTGGGGTGCTCTGCCCTCTTCAGATCAGCTGGCTTCTGAGTCTCAGGAGAGAGCTCTCAGTGTGGATGCAGAGGGAGAATCTGAGAGTCTTCTTAGTGGCTGCTCCTACTCTTTGCAATTCATTTCTGGGGGGGGCAGGGAGGCGGACTGGCCTTCATCCTGCTTGCCTTTCACCAGCAGGGAGAGACTTTTTGTTCAAGCAGGCTTCTAATGTGTAATTGCTTGCAAAGAGGCTTCTTATGGGTGGCAGTGTTTCATTTTTAACTTTGGTATGCTTTTTAATGATTTTATGCCATTTAAATGTGATGATTTTGAATTATGAATTATTAAACAAAATCTTAGTTTGGTTTTACTTCATTCTTTTTGCCTTGGATCCCACTCTGGGAGAAAGGTGGCATATAAACAAAATAAATAAATAAATAAAAATAAAAGGAAGAGAGGATATGATGAGCACAAACCTTACTCACATATTACCAAATTCCAACTCAAAGAATTCATGTGACTATTTTGTCATATATCTGGTCACAATGTAAGCTAAAAATCCTTTCCCTTTAATGGCTAGATGACACTAACTATCAAGGCACACCAGGCTGGAAACACTAACATTATGGCACTTATTAAAAAGCTCAATGGCACATACCAACTGAATGAACATGAAGATGCTCTTTCAATAAAAATGTACCCACCCGCCGTCATAAAATTATAAAAATAATCCAGATTTTGCAAAATAAATACCAAGGGGTCATGAAAATGTTGGCTAGAAATGCTGTGATATTTGCTCCAGTTGAAAATACATTTGATGAGCATCTGGGAAACACCTGGGGAATGACTTGGCAAGTCATGATGTAATCCCTAGGGGACATGTAGCAAGGCGGAGTCACGATAATGTGAAATCATGGCAAGGGGTTGCATCAGCCATTGCCCCTGGCTGATGACCTATCAGCAGGTGTGTATAAAAGAAGAGAGCTCAGACTCTCTGTCTCCAAAACTCCGTCTGAGCGAACCTCTGGTTTGATGTGTCTATGATGCTGAATCTATGACTGTGGATCTGTGTATCCTGTGTACAGATGTATATATTGGAACAGTGAAGATTAAAGCCTCCAGGTATTTTAGATGACAAACTCTGTGTGTATGAGTTACTAACCAGTGGGTAGAGGGGTCAGAGCTGATACTGTAAGTTACACTCTGCTGCGCACGTTTTTGCTATTTGGAAACTCTGCTATGTTATGCTTGCCTCTGGGACTCCTTTTGTCCAGAGTGCAGCGGTTCCAGGGAGGATTTTCTGCTGGTGCTGTAAATCAATCTCCCGACAGAAAAGACTTTGTTACGCTTTAAAATATGCCACAGCAAGTAGCTATGTGACCAGTCATTAGTGAGAAGCTAACACACAACTTACTTACTTGAGAAGCCTTAGGGAAGATTTCTGGACTATATCCATATTTCCAAAGTCTGGGTAAAACACTTCCACATTCTGGTCATCAACTATTTGATGAATGATAACACGATACCACCATTTGCCTTTCAAATTCCCTGCACAACAAAGCTGGCCAGGCTGGATTAAAGCTTCAGGCATGATGTAACGGTCAGTTACATCTTTGTAAGAATAACATCTTCTGAAAAACAAAATTCAAATAGTAATAGTACAATCTTATATATAATTAACAGAGTCTTTTCCAGATACACATGTACATTAACCATAACATTAAATCCCAACAAGATGGAAGAGCTCCTGGTCTGTAAAAAATCTAAATAGAGAATTAGGATTCAGCCTGTTCTAGAAAAAGTTGTACTTCCCTGGAAGATCAGATTCACTGTTTGAAACTGCTCCTTGGCACAGCATTACCCTTACAGGGATTCTGAGTAGAAAGTGAAGCAAGTGATCTTTAGTAACTCAGTAACTTCAACAAGAAAGGAACCTGAGAGAAAGAATGCTAGACATTAAACCTTGGGATTTTATACCCTTCTCAAAACGAGGCAAATAAATGATTCAGCTGTGTACAATTTCTTTAATTGGGTTCTTTTAAATCAGTGGTTCTCAACCTGTGGGTCTCCAGATGCTTGTGGACTTCAGCTCCCAGAAGCCCCAGCCACTATGGTCAATGCTCAGGGCTTCTGGTAGTTGAAGTCCAAAACCATCTGGGGACCCACAGGTTGAGAACCACTGTTTTAAATTACTTAACTTCTTTTACGCACCATATTTCAATATAATTTTAGATGCCACAAGTAGCATATAATAAAACTGATTAAATACAGCAAAATATAAATGATAACGAAGCAACTCTGGCCAAGCTGAAAAACTGTTTCAACAGAGCATGTTCTTCTACCTAAAATCTATCAAGACATGGCAGTACTATATCTGTATGGTGTTTGCCAGCCGCACAACACCCTGAATATAGGCAACAGGTGTATTCACATCTGTCACCCTCAAGAATACTTCCTACTCCAGGGCATTTTTTAAAATGGCTAATCCAAGTTATACTATTAAGCATCAGCAAGAATATATGGCCTGATATGCACTGCTTGTGAAGCCTGCACTCTAGAGTTTATTTTTCTAGACTTCTCCATCTACTCAGTGGTATTTCTAGTCTTCTTTGCACGTTGCAGCCAAAGCCGCAAAGGAAAAATACAAACCTTTTAATGGCACCATAATGACAGCATTAAATTCTTCATAGGATACCTCAAGCTCTTTTAGGAGCAGCAGCCTGACAACAGTATGAGTTCAATGGGACTTAACTCCTATTAACAGGTACATGATGGCAGTCTGAGATGAACATTGAAAGCAAAATTCTTTGTTAAGAAATCTAACTTTTAAAGTTGCTTAGTAACTTTTAACTGAAAAGTAAAGACATTTAAAATTTTAATAAACACCTATTTAGAAACATAAGGAATCAGAATTTGCAGAAGTAAATCTATGCAACATGGCAAAAAAAAGAGTCTTCCTTCACTGTAGAATGCAATTCCTTCTCCCACATATAAATATTACAACAGATATAGATCCATGCTTAATATCAGTATGTCATATTATAATATAGAAGCCAACCTACTATAGCAAACATAATTTTAAAACAAATTAACATAACCTACAACTAACAAGCCTGGTCCAACTATCCTAATAAGAATCCAAAACCAAGAAATTGCACTGGTGTAAGCCCTTACAAACTGTTACCAAGTTCTGCTGAAAGAAAATAGACATTATATTTTATGTTACTTAAAGGGCAAAAGGTTGTGCATCTTGGAAAGCCAACTTGTGTGCTTTTCTGAAACTGTGAGTTACCCAGAAATAGCTAATACTTAGTTGACTATTACTGTCAGAGACAAAGTCTTGTCAGTAAACTGACAACCTCTACTTGTCCTATATGAAGTCACATGTTTGTAAATCATGTTTGCTCTCCTATAAAGACGGAGGTTTTTCTACTTCCCATACTCTTTTAGCAGCCTTTGCTCGTAGTCTACAAGAATATCCATTTCTCTATCTTTGATGTTTCTTGTCCTTGTGGGATTAGCATGCATACTAGCTCAGATTAGCACAGATACAAAAATGGTTGAAACCATCAGATTATGTCAATGAATCTAGGTTTTGCGGGTGCTGGGCAGAATTCCAAGGAATTTGGTCTCCACAAGAGTTCATTGCAAAGTACTACTTATTTAACTGTCATCCAACCTGAATGTAATTGCCCACTGTTCATATTACCCAGTTCTTGTCCATATTATTGGAAATATAATATTCTCATTATCTATGGTTTGAACAAATATGAACATATCTGAAATGTGCAAACATGCAAAAACAAATTAGATTCCCCCCCGCACATCTAGCCAGTATACATGCAAACTCCAGAACACCACTGCCTGACAAAACTCACTAAGTGTTCCTCACCTCATCTCAATCATCATGTCTTCTAGTTTATCAGATGTTTCTGCACTGTAGATTCGGATGTAGAATTGTGAAGGAGACACAGCGTATTCCACAAATACTCCTACTAAAGCACTGCTGTCAAGCTCTGGGAGACTATAAAGGTTTCTGTCCTGGGCAGCATCAGGTGGGATTTTATTTTCCACGATCTCCTGCGTAATGCGTGGTTCCTCGATAGCCCGGTACTACAAGCACAAGGCAAAAATAACAAAGCTGCATGTCTATGCAGGATCCAAGACATGTTACTATGGGATATGAACTCCTAGTGCCTGAAGACCCAGAAATGTCTTTCCAGCTCTGCAAATCTCCCTCCTAATATAACTAGCACAGCACTTAATGCAGCTGTCCTGAAACTCAGTGAAAGGATTATACAGTGCCATACAAAACTCAAACCATTTCCCTTTCTCTCCACCTGTCTCTCACTTTTCTCAGCCAAAACAGCTAAAAGAAATCTCAGAAAACAATTCCTCCATTACAGATCTTTGTTGAAATATTAAGGCCTCTCTCACTTTCTCTTATCTTCTTCAGTTGCTTGGATCTACAAGAGAAGCAGAGGCCATGTCATGGAGAAGAAACTAAGTTTTTTTTTTAAAGGAACACTTACAATAGACTTGTGCAATGCCTACTTGAACAAGAAAAGAATTAACAGATACCTAGGGAAACTTCATTTGGAAGGATAGTTAATTAGGGTCCAACCGCATTTCAAGATGACTGGTTTTCAGAATATACAGTACACAGAATTCTCCAAGTGCCAAGAAGTAATGTAAGGTGGGAGGCACAGGAAAAGGAAAAAAATCACCACTGCTTTGTATATTTTCAATTATTCAAGTATTACAGACATCTGGTGGACAGTGCTGGCAAGCCCTCTCCCTCTTATTCCATTTTACATCTGTATTTAAAAATGCATACACATTATTTATATTTTATTTTTTTGCAGCAAAAGAACACAGAGCAACTGTTTTACCATGCTACAAAACTCTCCCTACTCCCAATATTTGAATCTGCCTACTCCTCCCCTTGCTACCACTGTAACACACATCTCCAGTAAGAACACAGTAAGTGAAAACATTTTACCAAGTTAACTGCCCCCCACCCCACGCCATTTAATGAAGCTGATATCACTGGTGAAAAGATATTCCTCCCCTCTCAGACTTCCGAAACACCCAAGAATTTCACCTACATATTCATTTAAATTTTGTCAGTCAGGAGCACTGCATGAAATAAAATAAACACTGAAAAGGGGTCTCAATCAATTAGCACAAAATAAAGTCCATAAATGTCAAAAAAAAATCTTTAAAAAAATATAAGATAGGAATCATAAACCATTCCAGATGTTGTTCAATCGCAACTCCTAGCATTCCTCCCCATGGATTACACTGGCTAGGGCCCCTGGAAATTGTAGTCCAATAGTATTTGGAGAACTGCATGACTTCCACCCTTGAACACCTAAACAGTCATAAATCTTAACACTTGTTGATGGGATGCTGCTAAAATAGAAGTTTAACAAGCAGGAGGCCAAGTACTCTTTGATTAAACCTTGTGGTAGCTGGTGCCTTCCATGTCAAGTGAGTAATCCTTGTCTTAGACTGAAATTTACAGAAGTCATCCAAGGTGTCAAACCTATTTTGGTGACAGCAAGTCTGTTAGCATCCCACTGACATGAGGATCACTAGTCCACGCTGATTGTTCTCTATCTGGGTTCAAGCCTGGTTTTGGTAGAGAAACTGTCTTGATCACTAGTATCTGGTACCCAGTGGGGCAGAGCTAAGAAGTCATGAAAGGCAAAGAAATCTTAACAGCTAATACCACCCAAAGCAAAAACTGGGCTTTATGTGCAAAAGTGGGGGGATCCATACAGCCCCACACACACACACACACAAGCAAAGCACCGGTGAGAGAAACCCCATGGACAGAAAAGCTAGAATCCTAGTTGCAGAAGTTTTCCCTTAGAAGTATAACAATTTAAAGCTGTGCACTACCATATTAAAAAAACCAAATTTTAAAAAAACTAAATGGTTAGTTATCTCTTTGATCCTCTACTTATCATAATATTACTGTAATGCCATCCTACTGGTGTCACCATCTTTGTTACTACATTGAACTTGGTCTCCAGATTTTTAGTATCCTCAAAAGGAAAGTCCCAACAAGGCAGCCTGTGCTCATCACAGGTGTCCTCATGCATTAACAAACCAGATTGGACAGTCTCGTTATTTGTTTCCTCATCTGTAAAAACAATATATACTTGTATTAGAACCCAGGCATACAACAGGTATATTCAGAAGTCATTACTATCACTTAACATGAAATGAAGTTTATACTCAGTAGCATACAAGAGGTATAGGACCAAGCCATACATAGTACGAGTCACAAATTTCAAACAGACAATTTAACTGATTTTCTGCAGAAAATCACCCATATCTGTCATAGAGCTTTGAGGGTAAACACCTAAGTAAAAGTTAAGCAGGGACTCACTTTCAGCAGAAAATCAACACAAGACCCTGATCAGGATTAAATGTTTTTTTCCATATTGGGACTCTTTGACTATCAGACTAAGCACACTTGTTTAAACATTTGTCTAACACAGTATGGACAACAAACTCTAACATCAGAGAAGAAATGCAGATGTAAAAACAGATGAACTAAATATGAGTTGATAGACTGACAATTTCTTGTGCTAATAATCAAGAAGTTCAGTACTGTGCAACTTTTCCTCCTCCAGTAGGGCAGATTTTTGTGGTAAGGAAAAAAGATGGAAAAGCCATTGGAGGACTGCAAATGGCATACTGAGTACTTAATACAGAAGTCTATTCTTGTATATGGAAAAAGCTGCCCAGGATTGGGTTATCTCCTGTCACCACCCAGGCTTGTCAAGGCTCACGTGAGAGGATGAGTAGAAGTATATACCCAGAGTTTTAGCACCTCTCCCAGTTTTCAGCCGTAGCTAAGCCAGAAGCGAAAGAAAAAGCAAAGAAAGTGTCCAAGGGAGCAGCCAAACTCACGACAGAACAAGGAAAGGTGCCACTGCAAGGGTAGGCCAGTTACCTTCTCCTTCTGCAAAAATGGAATGTTGTAGTAAATACCCAACATGCTGTTCTCTATGTGTAGTGAAGGAAATATCCAGGATTGAAATAAAATCATGGAGAATGTAACCAAGGCCAACCTAGGATGGGATAATCCAATGGAGAATGTGTTTACCAAAGGTGGTCTCTACAAAGACAAACCTGTTAAATTTATGTGTGGTAAAAGTAGAAGAATGCAAATGGGTTAAGAGCATAGAGAGACATAGAATCATAGAGTTCGAAGAGACACTAGCGGCCATCCAGTCCAACCCCCTGCTATGCAGGAACACTCATCAAATCCCTCCGGACAGATGGTCATCCAGCCTCTGCTTAAAAACCTCCAAAGAAGGAGACTCTACCGCACTCTGAGGCAGCACATTCCACTGCCGGACAGCTCTAATCATCAGGAAGTTCTTCCTGAGGTTCAAGTGGAATCTCCTCTCCTGCAGCTTGAATCTATTGTTCCTTCTCCTAGTCTCTGGAGCGGCAGAAATCAAGCCCGCTCCCTCCTCAACACGACATCCCTTCAAATATTTAAACATGGCTATCATGTCCCCTCTTAACCTTCTCTTCTGCAGACTAAACACACCCAGCTCCCTAAGCCACTCCTCATAGGGCATGGCTTCCAGACCCGTCACCATTTTGGTCGCCCTCTTCTGGACATGTTCCAGCTTGTCGATATGCTTCTTGCACTGAGGTGCCCAGAACTGGACACAGTATTCCAAATGAGGCCTAACCAGTGCAGAATAGAATGGTACCATTACTTCCCTCGATCTAGACACCATACTCCTATTGATGCAACCAAGAATCGCATTGGCTTCTTGGCTACCTCATCACACTGCTGACTCATGTTCAGCTTCCGATTTACCAAGACTCCTAGATCCTTTTCGCGTGTTCTGCTATCCAGCCATGTGTCCCCCATCCTATATTTGTGCCTTCCATTTTTTCTACCAAAGTGTAGGACCTTACATTTCTCTCTGTTGAAATTCATTTTGTTAGCTTTGGCACAGCTCTCCAATCTGTCAAGGTTATTTTGAAATTTGATCCTGTCCTGTGGGGTATCAGCAACCCCTCCCAATTTGGTATCATCTACAAATTTGATCACCATGCCCTCCACTCCTTCATCCAAATCATTAATGAAGATGTTGAATAGCAGTGGGCCCAGGACAGAACCCTGGGGCACCCCACTAGTCACTTCTCTCCAGGATGAAAAGCAACTATTGGTGAGCATCCTTTGGGTTCGGTCGGTCAACCAATTACCAATCAACCTAACAGTAGCCCTATCCAGCCTGCATTTTACTAGCTTCTTTGCAAGAATGTCACAGGGAACTTTATCAAAGGCCTTACTGAAGTCAAGATATGCCATGTCTATAGCATTCTCTTCATCGACCAAGCTTGTAACCCTACCATAAAGAGATAAGATTAGTCTGTCATGACTTATTTCTGTTCCATGTTGACTTTTAGTGACTTTTAGCATTGCTTTCTAAATAATTACTAAATAGCTGTTAAATGATCTGCTCTAGGATCTTTCCTGGTATTGATGTCAGGCTGACCAGGTGATAATTATTTGGGTCTTCTTTTTTCCCCTTCTTGAAGATGGGGATGACATTTGCCCTCCTCCAGTCTGCTGGGACTTCTCCTGTTCTCCAAGAGCTCTCAAAGATTATTGCAAGTGGTTCAGAAATGACTTCTGCCAGTTCTTTTAATAGCCTTGAATGTAATTCATCTGGCCCTGGACACTTGAATTCATCTAGTTTAGCCAGATATTCCTGTACTACTTCTCTACTTCTAGTTCTCTACTTCCTTATTCTGTGCTGCATTTCCCTCGCTTCCTCACCTGCTCCCCACACCCCAAGTTCGGTACTTCTGTCCTTTTGGGAGAAAACTGAGGCAAAGAAGGTGTTGAGTAATTCTGCCTTCTCCCCCCGCCCCGTTATTAATTGGCCATCTTCTCCATGCAGCGACCCTATCATCTCCTTGTTTTTCTTTTTGCTGCAGACATATCTAAAAAAAGCCCTTTTTATTGTTTTAATGTCTCTGGCAAGCCAGAAAGTAGGCTAACCTGGGCAAAGGCAAGGAAATGAACTAGGGAAGTGGTAAGGATCTGAGTTCCTATCATAAATCTTTTGCTCATTCTGGGTGGCAACAGGAGATAACCCAAACTTGGGTGTTTCCTTCACTGTGTACAGAGAACAGCAGATCTGCGTGCACGTGCGCGCGCGCACACACACACACATGGCCTCCTTGTTCTGTGAATGAAGTAAGCCAACTGTGCAATAAAAATATCATTTGGAAGAACCCCATATCCTGCATACATAAGACAGTTGTGCTGTAGAGTCAGTCAGACATATGATTTAGTAATTCACGATTTCCCCAGGCTAGACACTGGAAATTCAAAATGTTAAATCTGTAAGCATTAAATGTCAATAGGTGCATCCATGCTTCTAAACTGTAGGTTCAAAATTATGCTAAATGTAGGTTACAACCTGCCTATCTAACTTGCAGAGGAGCAAGAGAACACATTACACACCAGACTGTGCCTTGTTTCAATCTTGCCCACTATCTGAGGTATATTTTATTAAGGTACTGATTTCACAAGCAAATATCTACAAGCATACAAATAAAACCTATGCCAGTGGTTCTTAACCTTTTCTTTACCAGAGACCCCCATAAATATAATTTGTTGCCAGGGACTTCCAAGATTCAACTTGAGATTTAAATAAATAAATATTTAAATCTAAATTTAAGTATGTATGCATGTATGTCTTTATTTAAGGATTCTGGAGACTAGGATTCAAATCTCTTCACTTAGAAACTGGGTGACCGTGGGTAAGTCACATTATCTCAGCTTCAGAGGAAGACAAAGGCAAACCCTCTCTAAACACAACTTGCCAAAAAAGAAGAGGAGGATGAAGAGGGAGGAAAGAAAGAAAGAAAGAAAGAAAGAAAGAAAGAAAGAAAGAAAGAAAGAAAGAAAGAAAGACAGACAGACAGACAGACAGACAGACAGACAGACAGACAGATCCCACCCTGTGACAGGTTCACCCTTAGGGTTGTCATGAGTCAGAAGTGATTTGAAGGCACACAACAACAAAATGCTGTTGATGCGGGAGGTTCTTCCTGGTCATCTTACCCTCCCCCCTTGAAAACTGACCTAAGGCGAATCTATCATGGGTGCTTTCTTGGTGCCTTTGCCTTTCTAGAAGGCTGAGGAATGAGAGGCTTTTACCTACCATAGAACAGGTTTAAAATTTAAAATAGGTTTAGAATTTGCAAATGAGGCAGCAATTTTGGCACCCACCTTCCCCCGACACACTGCTGCAAACATTGCTGCTGCATCTTGTTTGAGAAGACAGATTCAGTTCCTAACAGGACTACTGCCTCTTGGTTTAGTTTACAGCACAGCTGGAGAACCTGTGGTACTCTAAATAAAGCAGGGCTGCATTTCTCACCCTGACCACTGAGCACACTAGTTGAGATGTTGAAATCCAGCATTTAGAAGACCAGTTTACCCACCTCATACCTTAAGTCTATTAGAGCCTTTTTACTGTATGGTATAAGGCAAGTCAGAACCACTATTTTCTTTCTTAGTGAAATTAAAGGCAAATCCGTTCTTATTGTGCGATTATGACTTTTGTATACTTATCTGGGAGAATTCTGATCTAAACTCACCTCACATGAGTGCCTTTGACCTCACAGCCAAGATAATATCAATGTGAGTGCTGACTCTCTTGGGGTGCTGGGTGGGCAGAGATCGCAAGGAAACTGCCAGGATGGTGACCTGGTATCTGCTTAACCTCCCCTGTTCATAATATGTCAAAAGTCCATTGCGCTACCAAACTTTGTATGTGGTGACACTTAGCAATGCATAGGAATATTTTTAGGAAGTATATTTACAGATGTACCTCTGGGACAGATACCAACATAATTCTGTACACTTCATGGCCCTCAGTATGCCTGAGTAAAGAGGGCCCCTTGGAAATCACACAGGGAACATGTTCATGTGATATACTGTCTGTAGTACCTGCTACCATGTATAACTCCTGATATCCAAAGGTGAAATGGCTAATACACATGTACAGTATATTGTTTGCCAAAGAAGAAGAGGGAGCCATTAACACACTTCAAATACATGCTTTTATCACCAATGACCCAGAGAGAACACCTGGTTGTCTTGCTCTTCTGCATAGGAAGTATCCACACATACCATCTGTTAACTGCTGTGAATCAACGTCGAAGATGAGGCAGTCTTGTTCTCCTTCTTTGAACTCAATATGGAGAACATCACTAAGGGCACCAATGAGTTCCATTAAGCTCAAGAAACCCAGCTTCCTTACTGGTAATGCTTCTTGAAAATGTACCTAGATGAAAAGAAAATATTACAGGATCCACTTCTCCAGGTCCAAGAGAAAGGATAAGGAAAGCCAGACCAGGGAATAACAAGGAGAAATAAAGCTCAGAGAGACTGAGCTAGACAGAGCAAAAGCAACCAAAAACTTAACCTGGGAGAGGAAAGGGAAGGAACAGGAAGCAAAGACAGGAGATGAGACATTGAGTTCTCATCTTCTTCTCACAAGACCCTTTCCTAGCCTAGGTGACAAAAGGAGATATCCAGAACTCGGTTATCTCCTTCACTGCATACAGAAAACAACCAACCAAAAAGAAGGGGGAGGGGATACAAACGCGAGCTGGATCAACTTCTAAAAGGAAATTTCTATGATCACAGATTGTGATAACTGGCAAGCTTCTTCACTCTCATTCAGAGATTTTTTTTAAAACCATTATCTGTTTTGCTCACTTTGGGTCTAATTACATTTTAGCCTACCAGATCAATGGCCTAACTATACAATTTTAACTTCAGACAAAGGAAATCAGAAGATCAGAAAGAGTTCCAACCCTCACGCCAAGACACTATGCGACTCACACCTTACTCTGTTATTGAGTGAAATGAAGATCACAAATGCACATGTAAAACACATTAATAAACTATAGTTATAGGAATTTAATTATGGTCTGGTAAATTACCATGTTGAACTAAGAAGCTATGGATTATAGACATCCAGGAATTTAGAAAATGAAATTATATGTTGGCAAATCACAGTCTGGAGTGATGGATGAACTGACAAACTACAATTAAGATCTATCATAGAGATGGAATGAACCTAAGAAACTGAGCAACACAGAGCATGGAATAATGTCAAGAAGCAGTCCAAGGCCATGGTTTGTTTGGTATATGTAGAGCAGATCGGATCATGATTTGATTCAAAACTGAGCTACTTTAAAAAATTGTTTTTATTTAGATAATACAAGTGTACTAACTTATACATAACGCTACATTTGAAGAACTCCGTAACAAAAACCTTGCATGATACATCTAAATTAAAAACATTTTTTTTTAAAAAAAAAGATGATCCAATCTATCCATAGATCAAAATGTAAGAGGAAAGTACACCATTCCAAAGGCTTACATGTGATTTTGGAGGACAAATAGTATCAGGACTGGTACTGACAAATTCAGCAAATGGAGACCAAACACTACAAAAATCTTCTGTGATTTGTATGCTACTTAAAACTTTAGACTGAATTATCAATTTCTTCATAGGAGCAGAACACCATAACCTGTCTCTTCAGCTGCTCAAAGATAGATTAGAAACCTCTTTCCAATTTGCATCAATTTCCAAATATGGTGCTGCTGTACAGATACTGCACTTGTGAATGTTCAGTGCAACAGCTGCCCTGTAATGAAGCTCATTTCTGCAAAAATACTGATCCAGAAATTTTCCACCTGTGGACAAAACCACCAAAAATGTGTATTTTTGAATCTAGAACACCACATCCATGCCAACATGTTCCACATAAATTGAAAGTTCCTTATGGATGGTACCAGTTAATTTAACCATATTTTATATTTTAACTGGTACCATCTGTGAGGAAACCTTCAAACTATGTTCCCTCAAAGATTAAGTGGTAGATCTTAACTGAGGTTTAGACCATTCAGCATCCTAAAACCTATCTTCAATCTCAAATCCCAAGTCTTTTTCCCAACCATTTTTAACTGCCAATAGTTTGTCAGACGAAAATGCTGCATTAGAGAGTAAAGTCTGAAAGGTGGACCCTTCATAGCATTCTTGGCATTCAGGTGTTGTTTTTTTTAAAGCAACTTACTGGTTGCAATACCTGCACATTTTTCCCCCTAGAGGTTCTGCCAAATAGATAATCTCATATATCTGTTTCCAAGAAATAATCAACAGAATCAAGTTGATCTTGCAACTGAAATCCTGATTTAAGATACTTATTTAAAACCACAATTATGATATGGTTCCCTTCCTACTCCTTAAACAACATCATCATCAATAGAGGAAGAACAGTAAAGATAACAGTGAAGAAGTAAAGGAAATTCTACGTAACTGTCATCAGCTAAAAAAGTAGAACTCACCTTGAATTCATGAGGTAACTTGGAAACAGGCAAACCTTCTGGGTATTGTGCTACAATCTAAATTTAGAGCAAATAAACATATAAGGAGCAACTTTTTGTTATGCTTACTTAAACATTCATCACAAATTGGTAAATAATGCTGGACATGAAACAAATCCTTGAAAAAAAAGGCACCCTAAATATTCCCAAAGTGCAACCAATCCAAAATCCATTTTTCGCTATCTAACAAAAATATTTGTAATTTTGTACTTTGTACATGTTTGGCTACTTCGTGATTTCACAAGTATTATTCACACAGCACTAACTAAGGGAGAAGGGCTACATTACAAGCTGAATTCATTCAGACATTCTTCATCAGGTTCCTGTCTTTAATCACTAGAGTAAATAAAAACCCCAGCTTGTCAACTGAGATGAAATGGGAAGGCATTCCTTAACTCACACCAGGGAGAGAGTGGTAGAGGAAACCAGCATGGGCAAGAGGGAGAATATGAGCTTAATGGTTCTTCAAAGCTTATCCATATAGCACCATGCCATGGTTTGATATGGCTTCCCCCCCTAAAAACTAGTCCTGTCTTAAAAAATGAAATTAAGCTATTAGAAGACTTACAGTTTTTATTTTTTCCTTGAGTTCTGAGCTGACTACCCCTCCAGGTCCTTTATTGGCAAGTACTGTTTTCATCTCTTTCTGTAGCTTTTTTGGGGGAGGGATCCACAGAAATCCAAAGAGTGAGAAAAAATATTTATTAATGTTATACCCCACCTTTCCTTTGAAAACAGAACTCAAATCAGTTAATGTAAAAACATAACATTAACTAAAAACATAAAGATATATAATTTAAAAGATCATTTAAAACATACCAATTAAACAAACAAAGAATGAGCACCATCACCAAACGAAAGCAGCAGCAAACCAGCTTAAAAATCAAAAACTTGTCTAAATAAAGATTTTGTTACTGGACAGCAGATTGGCAACAGAAACAGAGCCATCAAGGGTCTGTTGTTAGTTCATGTGAAATAGCCTTGATTTTTGCAAATTTTGCCCTTCAAGAACTTCAGAAAATTTTTAAATACAAAATTTATACTGGAAGTTTCACTATAGAACAGATTTGGGAACAATACATAATTGTTACTTTGCATACATTAAATACCTACAAAAACATAAGAAATGTAATGCTGATAGGCAAGGAAAGACATATGTCCCCTAAAAAAGGCTATTCCTTTTTAAATTTAATGGGCATGAATGTTCTACAGCATCTGCAAATCCCCTAAATCATATGCAAATCCCCTAAAACACAATGCCTGTGGGCCAAATCCAGCCCACCAGGACATTTCACGTGGCCCTCACACGTCTCCTGCAGCTGCGGCGCTGCCCGGTGAGCCCAATCACCACACTTTGGGCTCCCAGCTGCTGGTATTCTGAAGAGGGGCCAAACAGCCAGCACCACGATCTACTTCTACTTCTGACTGCTCCTCTGTCCAACTCTCGCTGTCATAGCATTGCCGTAGGTTACCATGGCAACACTGTGTGGTTCATGAGAGTTGGACAGAGGAGCAGTCAGAAGCACAAGCAGATCACAAGTGCCAGCTGCGGGGCCCCTCTTCATAACACCAGCAGCCAGGGGCCCGCAATGTGGGGACTGAGCTTGTCAGGTACAGGGAGAGGCAGGGAGTCAGAATGAACCACGGGGGGGCAGAAAGAGGCAGAGCAAGTAGAAATCTTACAGATTTCTTACAGTATCTTAGAAATACAACCAGCCCTTTGAGGGCAACCATAATGATGATGCAGCCCAAGATGAAACTGAGTTTGACACCACTGCCTGAAATGATGGTAACGAATCTTGTCCTCTACTGCTGAAGTAAGGATTCAACAAAATCAGCAAGAATTCTCTTCCAAGAAATTCTATAGCACAAAAATCATACATTTCTGAAGTGACACATCCCATAATGTACACAATAAGCATTACTACATCCCACAATGTACCTCAGGGATGGAGAAACATCTTTTAAGACAAAATCATAGAAGCCTTGAACTCTGGGCATGTACAGCACTCTCTCTTTTCCTTCACAGAATCCACGATTTACACAGAGAATCATTAATTTACTCTGTTCCTTAAGATCCCTGTTTCCCCAAAGGGCCTTGGTTAAGGGGTCTTCTTCTCCCTGCTACTCCAGCAAGCAAGAGAGAATAATCTGTGTCATCTCAAATCTTTTTTTTTTGGGAGGGGTGAGTATTTTCAGGAGCAGCTCCCTTTACCTCTCCTCAATTCCTCTGCTGCTAGTCTATGTGGCGTAGGTGAACCTTTTCCCTTTTTCCCTTGTTGTTGTTGTGTGTCTTCAAGTTGTTTCTGACTTATGGTGACTCTATGGCAAACTTATCATGCGGTTTTCTGTGACTCTGTGACAAATCCAAGGTCACCCAGTGGATTTCCATGGCCAAGTGAAGAACTGAACCCTGGTCTCCATGGTCTGTAATATCGAAGCCACTGCAGCATACTAGCTGTTTTCTTCTCTTGGGACCCTCAAAAGTCGACAGTACTTAGCATCCAACTATGCTATCTACTGCAAGCCAAATACATTCACTGATAGCCTGGCTTAAAAATTATCTCAAGCCACATATGTTTATTTGAGAGTCCCCAAACTGAAGAAATTGGTCTGTTTTACCTGTATTAATTCCATCACTGTGACTTACAAAACTCTTCCCCAATATTTGTTATCCCCTCGTGCAGTCATTGCCTATGTTTTGATACTTGTGCTATTCAATATTTTTTTTCCTTAGGTATCTCTTTATTGATGTGAGTTACTAGATCCAATTCACGCAAGGCACACTACTGCCAAAGTTAAATCATCCCTTACTGGCATATGTACTCAGCCCAGCTTGTAGTACGAGTTACTGCTGAAAACTAAAAATTCCCTCCTATGTCCAGAGGCCTAGTCTCTGCCTCATTTGTTGTACATCATAAGCATGTTCATTGAATTTTTTTTAAAAAAGCTGTTATACATGCAAACTCAGAAATTAAATCCCCCAAGTTTCAAAAGCCTTGCTTTCATATAAGTGCAATCACTAGGGCTGCATTTAATGCCAGTTCATCGTATGTGGTTCCAACTACACACTAAGGATAGCCAGCAAGGGGGGGGTGTAGATCCTGCTCTCTCATTCACAAATGACAGAGCAGGATCAGCACCCCACCAACGCCAGCCAACTTGGGATTGCAGGCAATGGTCCAATAATGTGATTGATTGTGAGGCAGTGGTGCTACAAAAAAAAGGAGGGGAAAAGACAGCAGAATGGAGAGTTACATGTCATATTCGAGGCAAGGACTGGGCTGGTAGCAGTGACAGAATGGATTAACAAAGTAAGAAGTAGCAAGGTGGGGCTGGAGGAAGAGGCGGCTGGTGATACAAAGTCCTCCTGGGAGGAGCTGCTGATGCTGTTGTCCTTGCTGCAGGAGCCACACACACTGGCACTGGTAGGACCTTGGGCAGCACCTTCCATAGGATCGCATATGAGTAAAATGCTAGGTGTAGCAGTCTCATGGGGGCCAAGCCATCCAAGCCCTGCCTCATCTCTTACATCAAGCTCAAGGTGAGGGGGAAAAACAAGGTGTCAGCAGTTGCAAGGTTGATGTGCATGAGAAAAGGAGGGAGAGAGACAAGGACGAAAAGGAGCATGAAGGCACAGCATGCGGGGGAAGGAAGGCTTGCAGACTAACAGGTTCTTTTCATAGTGTTAAGTTATAACAGTTGCTACAGGACTTTGTTCTCCTCACCTCTGAGAGAGCAGAATAAAAAAAGAGGGGGTCCACAAAAATCGTACAATGCACAGGATCCTGGAAAAAATCCCTGGTGTTGTATGCAGCCCTACTGTACAAGATTGCAATTTATATGCTGAGTGAATTCTGACTTATGAAGTAAGTGCTTTAAAGCAATGTGCTTTCTGGTCTGTTTTACATATTATCAACAGAACCTAGAAAATATATGAAAAAAACCAGTACCTATAAAAAGGAAGGTGAACGCAGATCTTTAATGCTTTCTGAAAATATGTGTCAGTGAAAGAACTAAGGGACAGGTATCTCAGATACCTCAATGATTAATATGCTTATGAAGAACAGGTTGCTTACCTGTAACTGTGGTTCTTCGAGTGGTCATCTGTGCCCTTACACACTAGGAACTTTCGCGCATGCACAGTACCGTTCGGAAAATTCTAGAGCTTAGTAGCTTGGAGGGAACCCCTCCCCCATGCATCCACTGAGCATGCTCAGCCCGCCGAGCAACGGTCTCTCCTCAGTTCTACAAGTCCGCCGAAAAAGGGGACCTGAGAGCGAGGGGACGGTTGGGCGGGTGTGTGTAAGGGCACAGATGACCACTTGAAGAACCACAGTTACAGGTAAGCAACCTGTTCTTCTTCTTCGTGGTCTCTGTGCCTTACACACTAGGAGACTTTGTAGCTTACCAAAAGGACGGTGGGTCAGGTCCCTAGAGTACGGAGGCCAGCACCGCTCGTCCAAACCGGGCATCCCTCCTGGACTGACAGTCCAGCCGATAGTGGCAGATGAAAGTCGAGGGCCTGGACCAGGTCGCCACTCGACAAAGTTCCTGAAGGTCCACACCCTCACAAGAGGGCTGCTGAGGATACCACAGCTCTGGTGGAGTGCGGCCAAAGCAAGTCAGGAGGAGGCTGCTTGGCCATGTCATAAGCAAGCAGAATTGTCTGGGCCACCCACTTGGAGAAACTCTGGGTGGACACCTTGTGGTCCCTGCGACGATGACCATGGCAGACAAACAGGTGAGGAGTCTGCCTGTAGGCCGCAGTCCTCTGAGTGTAAAAGGCCAGGGCCCTTCGAACGTCCAGGGTATGCTAAGACCTCTCAAGAGGGGTCGTCGGGTTAGGATGGAAGGTAGGAAGGATGATGTCCTGGTTAAGGTGGAAATGGGAGATGATCTTTGGGAGGAAAGAAATGTCCGGGTGGAGAACCACCTTATCCCGGTGAAAAAGCAGGAAGGGGTCATCGATGCATAGCGCTGTCAATTCGCTGGCACGCCTGGCAGAGGTGACAGCCACCAGGAAAGCAGTCTTAAGAGTCAGGAGCCTATCATCAACAGTGGCCATAGGCTCAAAGGGTGGTCTCGTAAGTTGAGAGAGTACCAGAGATAGGGACCAGGGAGGCAAAGGCGGCGATACCAGCGGGTATAGATGGTGAAGTCCCTTCAGGAACTGTTTCATCGTGGCATCTCGGAAGAGCGCTGCTGAAGGAGAGCCTCGGGGTTGGTAGGCCACAATGGCAGACAGGTACACCTTCAACAAGGAAAACGAGAGACCCTCTTGTTTCAAGTGAAGCAAGAAGCGGAGCACGGTACCGAGAGCAACTGGTGATACCGTGTCTCCACGCTCCTCTGCAAAAGTCACGAACCGCTGCCACTTGAAGGCATAGTTACGGCGGGTCGATTCCTTTCTAGCTGCGGTAAGGACGTCCTGGATAGCGGGGTCATCTAGGGCTGTATCCTCCACGCGTGGAGGTCCAGGACAGGCAGGTCGGGATGGAGAACGCGACTGCCGGAATGAGACAGTAGGTCGGGTGCTTCTGGAAGCCTGAGCGGCCGTCCCCGAGAGGCCTTGAGCAGCGAGGCGAACCAATGCTGCCTCGGCCAGTACGGGGTGACGAGGATGGCGTCGGCTCGGTCCGCCAGGATCTTAGCGACCACCCTGCCCAGCAGGGGGAACGGTAGGAAGAGGTACAGGAGACCCTCTGTCCATCGGTACTGAAACTTGTAGCCGAAGGAGTTCGGTACCTGGCCGGCTCTCGAACAGTACCGGTGACACTTGGCGTTCAACACCGTGGCGAAGAGATCGATGTCGGGATCACCCCATTGGGACCATATCAAGTGGAACGCTTCCTCCGAGAAGGACCACTCGTGGTTGGTAGAAGTGTCCCTGCTCAGGGCGTCTGCTGTCGTATTCTCCTGCCCTGCCAGGTGAACGGCAACAGGGTGGACTCAGAGGAACACGCACCAGTCCCAGAGCTGGAGAGTGATGGTCAGGAGCGTGGTAGAATGGGTCCCTCCTTGTCTGTTGATATAACACACCGCCGTGGTGTTGTCGGTCAGGATCAGCACCGCCTGTCCAACAACCAGACTGCGGAACGCTCTCAGAGCTTTCCCGATGGCTAGGAGCTCGAGGGCGTTTATGTGGAGAGCAGTCTCGTCACCAGTCCATCGGCCTCGGACTCTGAGGTCGTCGCAATGTGCTCCCCATCCGAAGAGGGAGGCGTCGGTCGTGATTGTGAGCCGAGGGGTCAGTCGTGTGAACGGCATCCCGGACAGGAGATGACGGTACGAGAGCCACCACAGCAGAGAGCGACATACTGGTGTTGCCAGTCGAAGTCGCAGGCACTGGTCGTCTCGGAGCAGATTGAAGGCTCTGACAAACCAGTGTTGGGGGGGCGTGCTCGCAGCCTCGACAGGTTCGTGACGGACGTGGTGGAGGCCATGTAGTCCAGGAGCTGTTTTATTTTCCTTGCCGATATCGTTGGGGCGTCGAGGACGGCCGCAGCAGAGCAGCGGAGGGTACGAGCCCGCTCCAGAGGCAGGTAGGCCCTGGCCGAGACCGAGTCCAGGGTGGCTCCGATGAAGTCCAATGCTCTCGCCGGCTCGAGGTGAGACTTCTTCAGGTTGACCCGAACACTCAGGCAGGTCAGGAGGAACAGCGTCAGATGTATGTCCAAGTACAGTTTGCTCTTGCAGGACGCTACCAGCAGCCAATCGTCTAGGTAGGGGAAGACGGTGATGCCCTTTGTCCGCAGGTGGGAGACCATAGGGGCCATGCACTTCGTGAATACACTCGGTGTGGTGGAGAGGCCGAACGGCAGCACCTGGTACTGGTAGGAGGTGCCATCGATCGCAAACCGAAGGTATCGTCTGTGCTGCGGATGGATGGAAATGTGGAAATAAGCATCCCGCAGGTCGATTGAAGCGAACCAGTCTCCCCGGCGGAGGAAGGGTAGGATCGTCGACAAGGTGACCATCTTGAACCTCCTGGGGCGGATGTATTCGTTTACCCCTCGGAGATCCAAAATAGGTCGCAGGGTCCCGTCCGACTTCGGTACTGTAAAGTACCGGGAGTAGAAGCCGGTGGTAGTGGCCGAGGGCAGGACCGGCTCGATCGCTCCCTTCTGCAGGAGGGACTGGATCTCTTCCAGCAGATCTGGGCTGACCTGGGTGGAGTAGAAAACGCCTCGAGGTGGAATACTTGCAAACTCGATGGCGTAACCAAGCCGAACAATGGTGAGCACCCAAGAGTCCGACGTGATCGGTCGCCACGAGTCGAGGTGTTTGGCCAATGTGGGATGGTCCGTGAGGGCTGATGGCAGACGGAAGGTTGGCTGAGGCAGGGTCCTGCACAACCCATCAAAAGCGGGATTTGGATCCCGATGAAGACTTCTCGGAAGCCGTCTGTCGGCCCCGTGCAGGGCGTTTGGAGGAAGATGTGGCGGGAGTCCAGGAGGATCCAGACCTGGGTGAGCGAGGTTGGAAGCTCGCAGAGGATGAACGGCGCCACGCAGGCCGCGGCAGGTCTGTGGAGGCTGACAGATCCCCATCTTCTTGGCCGTCAGACGGGCCTTGACGATGTGGTCCATCGCCTCGTCTGTCGACGCATTGAAAAGACCCTTACCGTCAAAAGGGAGGTCCTCGATGCGTTTCCGGGTGTCCTCTTGGAGGCCTGAGGACTGCAACCAGGCATACCTACGGAGGGCGACAGAGCCGACCATGACTCGGGACGCTACCTCCACAGAATGTCTCGACAAGAGGATTTGTTGATTTGCGAGCGCTACTGCTTCATTGTAGAATTGGTTAGCGCTCGCCCTATTCTGTTCCGGAACAGTGGAGAGAATAGGGGCGACCTTGTCGAGGAGACTGCGCAGGTAGGCTGCCATGCAAGCTTGGGTGTTGGACACCCTCGCCACCAAGGAGGAGGCAGAATAGAACCTCCTTCCAAAAGTGTCCAAACGACGCCCTTCCTTGTCCGGCAGTGTCGTTTGGGGCCTGGAACCGCCCTTAGTTTGTGCCGATTCCACCACCACGGAGTTGGGCTGAGGATGATTAAACAAGAACTCGGCATCCTCCTTTTGGGTCCGATAAAGGTGTTCCAGCCTGTGTGGTATGGGCCAGGCTGAAGACGGTTGAGGCCAGGGGTGTTTCAGGGCCTCCATCAAGGCGGGCAGGAATGGTAACGGGGCTGCCGCAGGAGCGCAGGTGTCCACGTAGTGGAAAACCGGATCCTGCACCGCCGGGCCGGATCCGCCACCTTCAGACCCAGGGCTTTGGACATGCGGAGGAGAATGTCCGAGAACTGTCGCACATGCTCAGGAGCCGACTCAGGAGCTGGATCCCTGAATGCCAAGGGAGTGGACTCGTGCAAGGCAGGTGTAGAGTCCTTAGAGTCCATCTCCGAATCGTAATTCTGGGAGGACGCCGTGGAGGACCTGTCCGGAGAACGGTCCGACCGGTGTTCAGGTGACTGGGCGCGGGACGGTACCAGCAGCGAGACCGTCTTCGGAGCAACAGGTGGTTGCACAGCAGTCGGCAGAGGAACCAGCGAAGGCACCAGACGTGGAAGCGCGTGAGTGATAGTGGCGACCGCAGAAGGAGCAGGCTGGGTGGAGAGATCTGCCAGTGATGAGGGGAAGGCTCTCGGGACTGACGATGCTGGGGCGCCCGCCTCAGGGAGCGCGATGGAGCACGCTCACGGCGAGGGCAATGCTCAGCTCCCCTGGAAGGCGATCTGGAGCGGCGATAAGGGGACCAGCGGCCGACATCAGGGTGGTAATGGTCCCGGTAAGAGGGGGAGTATGACCTGTAGGAGCCAGGATACTCCTTCCAGGCATGTTCCCGGCCATATCTCAGGGTGTAGGACGCCGAAGAGTAAGGCGAGTCCCAGGGCAGCTGTGGCCATCCAGGATAGTCTTCCCGATGCCTTGGGGGGGATCGTCTGTATTCGGGATGGTCCCCTCGGTCGTCACGAGCGCGGTGCTCAAGATCCCGGCGACATGGGGAGAGGTGCACAGACCCACGCTCCGAATAGACCGGGCGGTCCCGATAGTCAGGGAAGAGCTGCCGGTGGTGTGAGGAAGAACGCCGTTCAGGCGAAATGCTTCTACCAGCAGAGCCTCGAGATGTCAGCGAGGTCTGGGGAGCAGGTGGACTATCCTCCGAGCGGGCCGCCAGAACAGGACGTCCGGTCGGGGACGTCTCTTCCTCCAAAAGCAGTGGCTTCGAGACAGTCGGGGAGGCCACCGGGTCGTCCACATCAGAGACCTCAAAGACCAGATGAGGTTCTGGGACTTCACCAGGGTCGACCGTTGGCTGGGTCGAGGTGGAAGGAGGAGTAAGGACAGGTGGTCTAGCCGGAGACCCACGCTTGTCCTTCTTCTTCTTCTTCTCCCTTTCCTTCTCAGACTCCGAAGCCGCCGGGCGCTTACGCTGGGCGTAAGCATCTTAGGTTTGGCACCCTGCAAGCCCGCAGGGGCCTATCCAGGAGTCACTGACGAGGAGGCCGCCAACATCTTCAGTATCCTCGGTAGCTTATGCACCGGTACCGAGCGCGGTACCGTCGGCGCGGCCGGATCGGAAGACGCAGAAGTCGCTGGGAGTGCGGTCGTCGGTCGGGTCTTTGCCATCTTCGATGGGCTCCTTACTGGGGCAGGGTCTTGAGGAGACAAAGACTGCTCCCAACAGAAAGACTTGAGGCGTGCCAGCCGGTTCCTCAGAGTCTGCGAGGTGACGTCCTTGCAGATGAGGCAGGCTCTGATGTTATGAGCCTCGCCCAAACAAAGAAGACACTCGCTATGCCCGTCAGAAGTAGCGACCTTGCGACCACACTTTTTGCAGGGTTTAAAAAGGGTCGACATAGAAGTCCAGGAAAGGTTGAAGACAAACGAAGAGACGCGACGAATGACGAAGACGAGGGGGGGGGTTTGGCAAGTCAGGGTAAATAGTCCCAGAAAGAAAAGGGAGACAAGCACCGAAGCAACAAACCAGTCCGAAATCCATAAGAGTAGTCAAAAGCCAAAAACCGAGTCGAAAAACCAGAAAGACTTGCAGTAGAAGGCCAAGAAGAAACGCTCTAAGCTCAGAACCTCCGTACGCGATGGCGGACGAGAAAGAACTGAGGAGAGACCGTTGCTCGGCAGGCTGAGCATGCTCATTGGATACATGGGGGAGGGGTTCCTGCCAAGCTACTAAGCTCTAGAATTGTCCGAACGGTACCACGCATGCGCGAAAGTTCCTAGTGTGTAAGGCACAGAGACCACAAAGAAGAACTGGGAAATTGTTCAGTAGAAGAACAGCATGTGAAGAAGATTTAGAAATGTAAATAAAAAGGACAACTGAATAAAATACAGACATCATTACCATACAAAATTATTTCAATGAATCAAAAAGAACTGGTTCTTAAAGTGATACTGAAGTAGCACTGGTATCAAATAAAAATAAATCATACTGATATACATTATTTCTATATGTTGGAAGAAGCACAAAAAAGGGACCTTTTGGCATAATGTAATTCACTTAATGGAATATTACTGGTCAAATTTTTTAAAAATTTGTACGCTTTTATTAATATTACTATTTCAGAGAAAAAGCAAACAATTATGTGTATGGAATTAATTTTTCTGTTATTTGCAGTTGGGAAATTAAACATAATAAAATACTGGAAAACACTGAAAGTATCAGTATGTGTAAAAATCCATACGTAAAATATAAGAAATTGCTTCAGCAGAAAACTTACTGCCAATGTGTGGCAAAATTACAAGAATAAGCAATACAAGTGACTGCTGCAGTCTGGTACCAATTAACTTTCCAAACAGACTTGAACTGTCATCTCCACAAGAAAAATTATGCTAAAAAAACATGGTAGGAATGATTTTAAAATTGGCAAAATCAGAATAATAAATAGGGTCAACAAGATGACACTAAAGAGGAGACACTGAAAGTGTTCTGCATGGCAACAGATATGCATCCAAAACCTCTCACTATACGTCCTGAATTTCCTTCCCTTTAAAACAATGGGAAAGTAGTACTAATAGTAAGCTACATCTGCAGAAATTGTTACTCTTCTAAAAAAAATCTGATATTGCTAAGGTCTAAAAGACAGAAGACCCGTAGAAAAACTGAGCAAATCTATCACAGAAATACTACACTGAGTGTCTAGTATGGAAACCCCACGAACCATTTATGCATGTACCGTAAAAGCTCTTCCTACGGGAAGAACCTGTAGTTGTTGTGTCTTCAAGTCATTTCTGACTTATGATGACCCTAAGGCCAAACCTATCATGGAGTTTTCTTGGCAATATTTGTTCAAGGGAGGGGGGAGTTGCCTTTGCAACTGAGACTGACAAGAAGTGTGACTTCTTCAAGGTGGGTTTCCATGGCTGAGCAGAGATTCAAACCCTGTTCTCCAGAGTTAGAGTGCAATGCTCAAACCATTAAAGCACGCTGGCTCACGTGGGAAGAATCTGTTTCTCCTTTTTACCTTATATTCATTTTAATTAGAGTTAGTTTATATAGCACCTTAGAAGTAAGAGGCAGGAGAGAAGGATATGAGAAGTTGGTACTTACATGAATAATCATTCTGGGATGACAGGAGGAGCAATCCACCACGATTGGGTCTTGATCCCTCACGCCAGCCTGACACAGGAGCCTTCGAATTCTGAATCAGTTTTTTTCCGTTGGCCCCAGGTCCCATCCTGTCAGTCTCCTTATCTAGCATTACCTACAGACTAACATCTAAACTAACCATCCAACAGGAAAATATACTAACACAAAAACAATACTATAAATGAACTAGAGGCAGGTGTGGATTGCTCCTCCTGTCATCCCACAATGATTATTCACATCAGTACCAACTTCTCATTCTCGCGATGGCAGGAGGATCAATCCACCAGGATTGGGAACTTCCCAACCTTTACTTGTAGGGCGGGTACTGAACTAGACTGAAGACTATACTAAACAACTGCCTGTAAAACAGTGCGACCAAAGGCTGCCTGTGCTGACTTATATTTATCTAACTTTTAGTGCCTGATAAAAGTAGTTGGTTCTTTCCATCCAGCAGTATTACCTATTTCTTCCAATGAAAAAGCTACTGCATAAGCCACCGTAGCTGCCATTGATCTTGTCGAATGAGGCCATACATTCTTTGGTCTTGGCTTCTTTGAGCAATCATAGCGCAAATAAATGCACGCTTTAATCCATCTGGCTATGACTTTACTTGCCCTATGACCCAGGGTTTTTGGATTAAAAGACACCAATAAAGCCTCAAATCTTCTAAACTGACTTGTTCTTTTAATGTAAATCTTGACAGCTCTTCCACATCTAAAGTGTGCCATTTATGCTCCAACTCATGTTTTGGTCTCAGGCAAAAAGTGAGTAAGTAAATGTCCCACACCTTTTGAACTGCAGACGCACATTTAGGCAAGAAAGTTGGATCTAGACATATCGTCAATCTGTCCTCTTCAAATCTGCACAAATTAGCATTTATTGACAGTGCCACTAACTCTGACACTCCTCGTTGCAGATGTAATGGCCAATAAAAGCACTACTTTAAATGACATCATCTGCAAGGATGCCTCCTTCTGCAGTTTAAAGCCACTACTTGCCTTTTAAGCGTATTTGGCCTCAAACCCTTATCATGTCCATTCTGTAAAAATTGAAGTACATGAGGAATCACAATGTCACTCACTGCTACTGGTACCACTTTTCACCACTTAAGAAAAGCTTTCCAAGTCCTATTATAAATATTCTATGTAGATTCTCCTCTAGATGTCAACACCGTTTTCACAACATTGTCCGAATAGCCCAAATCTACTAAATATTTCCGTTCAACTTCCACACAGTTAACTGGAGCCAGTCCAGATCTGGATGAAAGATTGGACCTTGACTTAACAGATCTCTGCATGTCGGCAAGCAAGTTGGCGTTTCCACAGACATTTGCATCATCAAGGAGAACCATGGCTTTCTTGGTTAATGAGGAGCTACTAACAACACAGCAGCCTTCTCCTGCTTTATTTTTAGAAGGGCCTTCTGAATAATCTTTATTAGAGGAAAAGCAAAATGGAGTCCTGGAGGCCACTGAGTTGACAACGCATTGCGCACCTCCACATGTCTGCTTCCATCTATTGAATAAAATCTTATTAATTTGGCATTCCCCCCAGATGCAAACAAGTCTATCTGCAAGGGACCATAACGTCTCTCTAACTGAGCAAGTATTTCTTTGCTGAGAGACCACTCCCCTTGGTGAATCCAATGTCTGCTCAAGTAATCTGCTTGCACATTTAACACCCCTTTGAGATACACTGCCATTATTGATCTCAAATTTTTCTCTGCCCACTTGAACAATCTGGTGGACTCCGCTACTAGAGGCACTGAACGAAGTCCTCCCTGTTTGCAAACGTGGGCTCTCACTGTCATGTTGTCGATACAAATCATCACATGTTGTTTCCTCACTATTTCCATGAATTTTAACAATGCTAGGCGGACACCTGTCTCCGAACAATAGAAGTCTCCCCCCCCACCGGAACTTCTTGGTTGTCAATACTGCGGCCTGCCCCTTTTTTGGGCAGTCTTGACGAGAGAATTGTCATTGTCTACTAAACTGAGATCTCTGTCAATTCCATTGAAACTTTCCACCTCTGAAGTCTGACGTTAATTCTTCCTCCACTAAAGGGGTAACTGGTACTTCTAAAAGTTCTCTTCATTCCTTTTCTTTTATAATGTTGGCATAACTTGTTTCTTATCCTTTGTCTCTACTAACACTTTCTCCAATGCTTGAGAACTAAACAACAGTTCTCCCACAAAAGGAACAAAAGCCAAATTATTACAGGATTTCTGATCAGCCTCCCAATATTTTAACCATAATGATCTTCTTGCTATGGCTATCATGTTCATACTCCTGGCCCCAAATGCCGTAGCATCATGGCCAGTATCAGCTATATATTTCAAAACCTTCTGAATTTTCCCTACTGCTTTAAACATTGCTTGTATACCTGATTCTTGAGACTCTAAAATATCATTAGTCCACAAAACAGCAGCCCTAGCAAACACTGATGCTGCTATAGAAGTTCTTATTGCCACTGCCACTGACTCACGGGCTTTCTTTAACACTGTCTCTGTTCTCCTCTCACTGACTTCCTTAAACTGGATGTCCCCCTCCTTATGAGCAATCGCTCCTGACACTAATCTATCGGGGCATCCACGAGAGGAATCTTAAGGAAGTCCATATCCTTCTTTTGAAAAGAATACAACTTGTGACTGAGACCCACCAATTTCTTTGAATTCCACTGAGATGACCATTCATTCAAAATTACATCTTTAAATAAATCCAGCATAGGAATTTCCAGCTTGCGTTTCCTTCTTTCTTATCACTGAAGCAACTCTATCACTAAGTTCCTTAGTACTCTCTTTACCTATTCTGGTACCCTCCAAACCTAAAGTTTGCAAAACCCTTTTTAGAAGACTTTGGAAATTCTCTCCCTCAAACAATCTATCAGATGACATTTCTTCACCCTCTTCTTCTTCTGAAGAAAATATATCATCTTTCTCCTCTAATTCCATTAAGTCATCACTATTTTGGCCATCATCCTGAGGCACACACATATCTAGGTGCATTTTTCCCTGAATCTTCTTATTTTTAATTTGCCTAGGAACCTCAGTTTCCAATTTTGCCCTTGCTCTCTCATTAAGCACACTCTGGTTGTTTTCTTCCAATTTTCTTCTTTTTACCGTTAGGCCATCCTGTCCATCATGTACTAATTCATCTGCTTCCAATTCATTATTTCAGTATTTTCATGAGGTAATTCATTTCTAATTGAATCTATATTAAAATAATTCATTGTCTTATTTGATGACACATTCATTTGATTTTGATTCATTTGATTTTGAACATCAAAATCATTCCATAAATTCATCATGTTAAATAAATATATCTGTGTTTGCCAATCAGACATATTGTAATTCATTGCAGGCAATGGTGGTCTAAACATATTCGGCAACTGTGCCTGTACTATTTCTTTAACAGTTTGATTTATATTTGAACACGTATCCCCTTGAAATCGATGTCTTGAATGCAAATCCACTTGCATATTTGACTGCTCTACTTCACAAGAAAAGCTACTCCCAGCAGGTATTTCCATCATTATTCTTTGCATACATTCCTGAAAATCAGAATTCAAATCTTTTAAGGACCTAGCACAGAAATATTAGCCTTGCCAGTGTCCATCGCGTCTTCCCTGCGTGTCACCGTCTTTCCTGACTCCCCTTGCTGGCATGCTACTGGGACACTCGCTCTTCCTATCACATGCTGTTTTGAAGCTTCTGAAGCATGTGCGGTCTGCTTATCCCGATCATGCTGCCTGTCTGTTGCTGGGGAACAACTGAGCTTATGAGAGATGAAACTCCGCCCTCTCCTAGCAGTTCCTCATGGCGTCCCGCATGCTTCGGAGCCATCTTAGAATTCACCAATTCAAGATGGCGCCCGGAACTTGCCGTTGTAAGTTTAGAGCTAGTCACTGCAGTCTTAGTTCCACTTTTGACCGCTGATCTATCAGAACACTCAACTTTCTTCCTCTTTCTTTCCATGCTACCCTTCTGAGCCTCTTTTCGCTTACCGGACACATTGACCTGTTTTTTCTGCTTCCCAGCATTTTTTAATTCCTCTAGTTCGCTTTCACTCGAGCTCAGAAATATCTGTCTCAAATCAGGGTCCTTACCATCGTCCAGTACCCTTGCCTTCGCGGTATTTTGGACAGAAACAAGCTCGCCTTCACCCTGGACTTGCTGTTTTGCTGTCCCTTGGGTGGAATCAAACTGCTCCTCGTCTGCCACCTGCTGACTAGCAGTGGACAAAACCAAATTTTCCATTAATTTTATTTGTCTATTTTCACTCATATTCTTTTTCTCCTGCTCCATTTCTCTTCTCTAAAATAGCTAAATATTAGATGGGACCTAAAAACGCATCTGACTGGTACGCAGGAGATTAAAAAACTGACAGGATGGGACCTGGGGCTAATGGAAAAAAAACTGATGTAGAATTCGAAGGCTCCTGCGTCGGGCTAGTGCGAGGGATCAAGACCCAATCATTGTGGACTAATCCTCCTGCCATGCCGAGAATTGCTTTTGTTCAAGGTTTGAAGTCTGTTCAGGACTGCTTATTGTTACTCAACAGCTCAGAAAATTACTTTACTAATGTTTAGAGATCTCTCTTAGTCCACGTGTCCCTGTTATTGAACCATTTTAACTTTTAGGAGTTCTAGCAAGCCTCAGATCACTAAGATCACTAAGAAAGTAGCAAGGGAGATAGTACAGAGAATATTTCTCAGCAAAACCCATCGCAAGTTACCCACTTGTTTCACAATTCCATGCAAGATGCAGGCAAAGCACTAAACAACGTGGGGCCGGGTGCTACAAACTCCCATCTAAGAATTACATTCTACCACAGGGACTCTGCTTCATCTTCATCCGCCATCTTGGAGACAGCAGGTGATCAAGAATCTTTTCACTTGCGGCACCAAGACTGTAGAAAACCTCTCCTAGAGAAGGTTATTTTTTTTACAATCAGCATGGATTTATCTTGTTTTGGCTACACTTCTGAACTACACATTCCTGCATGGCAGGGGGTTAGACTCAATGGCCCTTGTGGTCTCCTCCAGCTCTATGATTCTAAAACTGTTTTTCATTCTGAAATGCTGGTTTTATGTGTACTTTTTATTCTGTTTTTTTTGTGGAGATCTGTCCTGAGTACGCTTCTTTTAGAAAAGTGTGATAACGTTTTGATTATTACAGAACTAGTTATTACATTTATGTTGAAGTACTCACAAAGACCTCTTTTCTACTTTTAGGCTGACTAGAATTAGACAGAAAAAGCATTACCAGCTGAAACATTTGCTCTCTCATTTTTGCACAGGTAGTTTCTCTGTTTTGCTCACTAGGTTTAAGAACTTAGGATTTAAAATCCTTATATAGCACCAGTCCACAAAAAGTAAGAGTAAGAAAATCAACACAATGAAATCTATTCTTAAGCTTTCTCAAGCTCATTACCACAGAATACCCCTGAGATTTTCCCACAGTTTGGTCACTTCTAGTGCAATACTTTTACTACTTACTTGTTCCATTCTCTCTTCAGTTTTCACCAGCTGGGTTTCCATTTTCAACCGTGGTAGAGAAGAATCAGATTTCTCCTTTGGAGTCTCACTTTGGTTATTCATAGAAAGCCCAGGTGTCAGAAAAGTTGTATTCAGTACAGGTGATAGCACAGTAGTAGACAAAGTCTGCTTTATCTGATCTCGCTGAATTACTGCTTCATCTTAATAGAGACAGAAACAACATGGCTGATCAAGTCATGGCTGAAATCTATTTCCCTAGTCAGGAAACACTGGAAGTCTCACATTCATTATCAGGCGCTTTCTCCTGAGAAGCAGAATCTTGGTATATGACTGAGCATAATGCCAGTGCCTGTCAATTTATTTATCTCTAGATGACTCCATCAACCAAAGTGAAGAAAAACAAATCACACTCTAGGAAGGAAAAACCAGCTTATTTAAATATGAACATCAGTATGGTTTTTCCTGAGTTTTATAGGGGAAATAAAAAATACAGGAGGCCCGGGTTTAGCACAAGTTCATTTTATGTGGTTTCAATTGTATGTGAAGAGCTTTGGAAGAGACACGGTAGTGCGACAGTGGTGCCAATCCTGCTTGCTTGTTTCAAAATGAAGCAGGACTGGCACAAACACACACCCCTGCAGGCATGTCCCTGCTGAAGCTACTGGCCAACCCGTGATGGTTGACACCGCCACCATCAACAGTTTCAGGCTGGGTGGCTGGCAGTAGGAGAGGGGTGCTGATCCTGCTTTCTCATTTGCAAACAAGAGAGCAGGGTCAGTGCACAGGTGTGCACACAGACAGACACACACAGTTGAATCCCTGCCTAAGGCACTGTCAACAATCCCAGACTGACTGGTAGTGCGTGGGGGTTGCTGATCCTGCTCTTGCATTTGTGAACAAGAGAGCAGGCTCGGCACACATATACCCCCGCTGCTGTGTCCCTGCCTAACACACTGTCAACAATCCCACGCTGGCCAGCAGTGCAGTGGGGGGCAACCCTGCCATCTCATTTGCGAACAAGATTCCAGAGTCAGTGCGCACGCGCACACACACGTGTATTCACAAACAAGAGAGCAGGATTTTTTTTTTAAAAAAAAGGGTTCTAAATTACACGCGAAAATTGCATAAGATGAAGGATACGGGAACAGCCCCCTTTTGTTACATGTGGGGCTCCTGTACTAACAAATGCTACAAAAGCCCCTGACCATATGAACTTAGCAATAACACTACCTTTAACAGACTTTCCTAGTACAATCCGATGTGTGTCTATTCCAACACAGGCCCTACTTACTTCTTTTATTTATTTAAATCCTCCTTATGTTCCACATCTTAGACCATGAATTAAGTACACACATTTGCTTGCAAATAAACAGAAAACTTATACATTCAACTATATAAAGCAACTTCAAAAACCTATAGAACAATTTCCAAAACTGTATTTCCTACACAGATAAGCTTTACATGACCTTCTACAAATAACATTATTGCTAATCTTTCTATAATTCCCATGTTCTTTTTATACTCTAACATTGTTTTATGTATCATTTACCCTTCTAAAGCTACTATTGAAACACTCTCCCTTTTTTCCTCTAAATAGCTGCATAACCATTTCCATTGTTGTCTAAAATCACTCGTTTCCTCTTTTAAGAACACTGTCAATTTATCTATCTCCATGACATCCTATAGTTCCAAGAGCCATGTTTCAATTTCCAGTACCAATTCTTTTTTCCACTGACTAGGATACAATAACCTTGCTTTGGCAATCATTTTATGTAATAAGATTTTCTCATGTGATTTTTCAATGTAGCCCTCGATAACAAAGTAGCCCATATAAAGAAGACAAAATTCTGGTTGCATTGGGAAGCTTCTTTTTGTGATTCTGATGATCTCAAGATGAACTCAACAGATTTCAGCTTTTTGACATTGCTATCAAGAATGGAGAAAGGACCCTTTTTCCATTGTACACTTCCAGCATTTGTCATTATCCCCTTTGTTCATTTTTGCAAGCTTTACTGGAGTCAGATTCCATCTATCAAGCATTTTATAGTAATTTTCTTTGAATGATTGACAACTGCTGAAATTCAAATTTTTCCATGTCTGCACCCAATGGTCAAAGTGTAGAAGATACCGTACATTTTGGGTCCATTTAACCACACAGCTCTTTATTGTTTCTTGCTCTGTTTCCTACTTTACAAGTTTGTATAGTTTAGATGTTATACGCCCATCTTCAGTCTTTAATATCATGTCTAATTCAGTCTTAAGAGTACTTATCTTGTTTTCTTTTTATCTTGTTTAAATCTTGCGTATAGTTGCCTCTATAGGAACCAGGAGCAATGTATCCTGTCTGCTACCAATTCTTCTCTTGTTTTAAAGTCAAGCCCTACTTATTTCAATGCAGTTTATGCCAAGGTAAGTTCATCTAGGATTGCGGCTCACAGGCTTTCAATCTTTTTAGCCTAGAAATTTATGTTACCCCTGCTGTAGAACGACTCCAACTACTGGGAAATGGTACAAACCCTGACACAAGCTTATATCTATCATCTAGCTGGAAAGTGTATGCAAGCTGTCAAGAGCAATAAGGTGTGCAAAGAACAGTGTGTACAAGATGCGATAAAAAAAACAAATTATTTTAATACAAATAGATCCTTTTTACCTCACACTAACCCTCCAACTCTCTCGCTTGGCAACAAAACCCAGTCAGTTGCTGAAAGCACTGACCCAAACTGGAAGTGAGATGCTCTTTTCTCTAACTGCACGTGGTTGAACATCATCTTATTGTTTAGGGGAGAGAAAGACAGATCATACTTCCAGTGGAAAGTTTATTCCACCACCATCCATTACTGCTCCACATAAAAGAAACAGATTATTCTTCAAGACCCCTCTTACCCTGTGACAGAATACCACTACCAAGTGGTGCTGACCCATAGTTTGAGAAGCTTCTACCTGAAAAAGAGAAACATAAGGCTCTTGTCAGGTAAGCACCTCTACATGGTATCAGGGAGTAAAGCAAATGAGACTCAAGGATGCCAAACAACAAGTCCCCTCCCATGCACCCAGCCCGCATGTAAGCATATGCTATCTTACCTCTTGGCAGCTTTTCTCTCTGTTTCTTGGGTGGATCATCTTTTAGAGTCAACAAGGAGCCTGCCTTTGTTTGAACAATTGTGATGATATCTGAAGCTGCATTCAGCACTTCAGATATAGAAAAGAACCCATAACGAATAAATTCAAATGTCCGTCCAAAGTGCTGAAAAAAAGCTTTATCGAAATCTGACAGCAGAACAGGGGAATGCCTCAGCAGTTCCTTCAGTTCACTTTTTATAATAGCTGGCAGAATGTGTGGAAGCTGCCCCTTCCGATGCAAACCCAGAGAAATTTGGGGGCGCCAAGGCAGTCTATTGTGGTAGTGTGTAGAATGAAGAGAGAAATTCAGCCTTCGTCTGGAAAAGTATGGCTTTCTTTTACTTTTCTGTCGGGCTACCAAGCTTGCAATCCCCTTGGTGCGTTCATCTGCAATAGCTAAAAGACAGAATGTCATAATGGCTAGTTGCATGTTATCCATGTTCACTTCCTCCAGTCACCCCTTTCTTTTTGTCAGCTCTTTAAGAACGGTACTACTGAAAAAATAAATCAAGTTACATTAATATTAGTAACACACAGATTTCATTTTTTAAGCAGACTGTACGGAAATGTCCAAAGAGCAAGCTCCTCCTTCCACTTCAACAACAAAATTACCACAATATGTAAAGAGCAACTCCAACACCCTTCTGTTTGTTTCATATCTCTGACATGAGATCAAGGAACATCTTATGGCAGATCTCTGCAAGCTGCTCTGAAAGTCTTTCTTGGGTGAGAAGCAGGGTACATATACTTTAGATTTATAATAAATAACATCTGTAAGACAAATACCCATAGTTCTCAACACTATTACAGTACATACACAATTTGGCTTCCTTTCTGATGAAGCGCTGGCTACTATTATTAGATAGACCTAATGTCCCTACTTTCATGTATGACATAAAAATGTACTATATCCACATCATTAGAACAGTCAGACTTTGTGTAACATGTGTACAAATGCCACATTTGTTTTTATTATGGGAGTACCTTAGTTTTCATACTCCAGGTAGTAAAGCAAGATCTAAGTTAACAGCTACAAAATACTGTATTAAATACATTTTGCTTACAAGTTTCAGTATTCACTACTCATCAAAAATTGGTTCATACTGAAGTAATGGGAGTGCTAGCAAATCACACTGTGCTGGAAAATAGGGATGTCTTTTACTGTTTATGCTCACAGAGGTTATGACATCTTTCACCAAACCATGGGCCATCTTTAGAACAGACAATCTTCTGTTCAATTTCAATTCCTTGTTGCAACTCCCAGCCTAAAATCACTGTATTTGTCAAAAATAACTCTTGAAATATTCTGTCGCCTCACACCCACCTTTGAGGAGGCTACCATTCCTTGTGCGGCATATGTTAACAACATCAGGCATATCTTTCACCAGTTCCAGAACAGAACAGTAACCAAGGGCACGAAAAGGAAGTTTTTTTCCCATCAAAGACTTATACTCTTGTTCTAACTGGGAAGGAGTGAGGCCTTCCTTGGCTGCTGTCAGCAGTGACCTCATTTCCTTCTTCAACAAGTTCATCAGCTGTTCTTGATCTGACATGCTTACACTGAGGAAAACACAGAGAAAAATAATGTTCAAGTGATAATAAGTTCCAAAGACATCAGATCATTTTAGCCGTACACAAGGAACTATTCCTGAGAAGGAAGAACAAACTTGTAAAGCACGTTGGTTCCAAGCTGAGAAAACTAGCATCATAAACAATCTCAAATAGATTGAGTACAGAATGCAAATAAACAAAAATTATTTCCCTTCTCATATGTTTTTCCCAGCACTGATAAACTGCTATGTCTTAGATAAACATTAAAGATTCCTAAAGCAATACTATAAACATCATTAGCATACACTAAGCCAAAGCTAAGCACTGTAAAATTCTCTTCCACAGAAAATCAGCTACACATTAACTTCCCTAATAAAAGCAGCTATTTGTCTTTGGCTAGAATGTGTTCAAATGTGTAAGTAAGCACCAATGTGACAGTAAGCCAGTAGTATCAGGATTTAGGGACTATAAAACATGGTTGTTGGTGGTGTGTGCCTTCAAGTCATTTCTGACTTACAGCAACCCTAAGGTATCACAGGGTTTTCTAGGGCTGAGAGTATGTGATGCACCCAAGGTAACCTAGTAAGTTTTCATGGCCAAGTGGGGAATCAGATCCTGGTCTCCAGCATCATAGTTCAATGTTCAAACCACTACACCATGCTTGTCCTTCTAAAACACGATTAGCTTGCTATAATTTACTATTTCACTAATCCATAGGTGGTTGGGCTGAGGGAAGAGTTGACGGAACAAAAATTTGAAGAAGTTATCTTCTGTGATCACATTGCTGCAAATTCATCAGCCTTTGGGAGGAGGAGGAGTGGCAGGTCTCATGCAAGAGGGCATTCCAGAAAGTGGCATAACTCCCCAAATCATTAGATTTCATTTGTATTAACTCTGTATATACACATATACTCTGATATCTTGAAGACCTTTTTTATACAACACTTTGAATAGTCAAACTTAAAAATAACCATAGTGAATATTCTTACACAAGAGAATTTCAAAAACAGTATTGCAATGCAAGTTCCCTGTACAGTGAACCTGTATTGTGCAAGACTCCATATAATATATATTAATACATACTCTATTATGCAAGACTCTGAATGACATACATGTCTTTAAATGGCCACTGGATCTCCTTAAGGTATTTTCAATGGGGGGGAAAAATTACTTTCACCCTGTACCTGGGGCACTCCTCTTCAGACCTGTAAGTGAGGCTCACTCAGCCCAAAATTCTCCACGCAGAATCATGAGGCCCCCTGAGCACTGTTAGACTTCGACCTGCATTATTCATCCTTGTTGGCTAGCCAACCTAGGGGAAATTGCAGCCCACCAACATCTTGGAGTCCTGCGCGATTCCCACAGATTGGAAAGATCTCCTCCACAACCCAAAGGAAAGCTGTGGTTACCCTAACCTGTAAAAGGGGACTACTAAAGGCAGTGAGGCTCACTTAAAGGGAGCGCGCTTCAGGTCCAGGGAGAGACAGAGCGCTGGCCTTGCCTACAGTCTCAGGCTATCTCCGCACTAGCCTGTTGCAGCGCTATTATTCCACTTTCAACGTTCTATGGAATCCGGGGATTTGCAGTTTAAGGAGGGGTCTTAAGGGGCCAGGACTCCGTGGGATGTTGAAAGTGGAAGAGTAGCACTGTAGCAGGGTAGCGTGGGAATAGCCTGAACTGGGGAGGGCGGGCTGCGGCCCGGGGGCCCACGCCGCCACGCGTCCGCTCGTACCGCTGTGAGAACCAGGCCCTCGACGCCTGCCTCGGGAGCGTAGCAAGCGGGTTATCTATCGCGCGGTGCCCTCAAACCATTTCCGACTCCTGGGGGCCGTCTCACGGGGTCTTCTGGGGCGCGTGAGGCGCCCAACGTCCTCCAGTGGGTTTCCACGGCCGAGCGGCGACTCGCAACCTCGTTTCCACGGTCGTAACCAAACCCTCAAACGAGGAGACCACGGCGGCTCGCCTAAGGAAGCTCTCCACGCCCCATCTTTTATTGACCTTCAAAAACCGAGCCAACCCTTCCCCAAGCGTTTCATACGGTCCGAAAAGAAAACGAGCCATGTCCCGCCACTGCTAAACGTTTCTTACCTGCTGCTCCAGCATGAACCCAGCCGCTTCTCGAAGACCCGCGCGTCCCGCTCTAGACGCCGACCGCCACCCCGCCTCTCCCGCGCTCCGCTTTCTCCGCCCGCCAGACCGCAAGCCACGCTGCGCACGCGCAGTTCCGCACTCGTTTCCCCGCGAGGAGTGCGAGGGCGGCTTCGCGTCCCCTTTGGGTTCGGCGGAAAAGAGCGCGCTAGACGGGGAGCGGGGCGGGAAGGGCTGCGGCGGCGCCGTTCCGTAGACAGTGGGGGCGGGAAGTGTGTCGCTGTTACAGGCGGGAAGTCTGAGGGAAGTAAATATACTCGCAGTAGGATGTAACTGACTGCAACACCGGCGCGTTCTCAGCAAACGGCAGTGCCCAGGATGCATAGGCGTTACCGCACTGAACTCTTATAGCGCTATGATTCCAGTTTCAACATCCTATGGAATCCTGGGGGTCGCAGTTTCGGGAGGGGCCGGAATCCTGGGGTTTGCAATTTAGGGAGGGGCCACAATTTGCAATTTAGGGAGGGGGACCTTGTAAAGTGCAAACCCCAGGATTCCATTGGATGTTGAAAGTGGAATCATAGCGCTATAACGGGCTAGTGCGGAAATCGCCATAATGGACGTCCTAGGAGCCTTAGGCCATTTCCGCACTCGACTTGTTACAATGCGATTGTTCCACTTTCAACGTCCTATGGAAGCCTGGATTCATCCCTAAACTGCAAACCCCGGATTCCATAGGGCGTTGAAAGTGGAATAACAGACTAGTGCGGAAATGGCCTCAGAGAAAGTACTAGGTCAGGAAGCAAGGCCGCTTTTACTTCTTCATTCGAAGGAAGCAGCTAACAAGAACCTCAGTCCCCCGAGATATAATTTCAGCGCGGTCTAGGAGTTAAGCTTCATAGTGGCACTATTTTCTCGGGAGTGCAGCAGGCCATAAAACTAGAATGCAGCTGAGACTATGCAACATAACGGAGAGAATGCATAATTCGATGCAAGTGCACCCGATCTTGCTCACAGGTAGTGTGTTTCTCCAAAGGTTGTCCAATCCTGTTCTGCGAAGCATCTTCCATTTTTAAAGAATGCTAGGAAATTGCAGTGCGTTGATTTTGTATTAAAAAGTCTTTTATGCACATGCAGTGCAACACTGGCGACCAGGGTTTGATTTCGCGGTCGGCCATGGAAACCCATGGGCTGACCTTGGTCATGCACACAGTCTCAGCCCCAGAAAACTCCCTGATAGGTTCCCCTTAGGGTCTCCATAAATTGCAAACAACCTGAAGGCATACAACAATAACAAACTCTTAATTTGTATCCTCGCAATTTAGAATTAGCAGATGGTAAACACTGTTAGATCTCGTGTACTTTTCCTGCTGCTAAAATACTTATTTTCCCAGATTGGAAACATAAATATTCCCCTTCTGTTGTTACAATGGTCAGAAGATCTTACTGCTTTAGCTGTGAATGGATGTGTATTTTACAGACTCACCTCCAAAAAAATATTTGCACTTGTAGTCAGCTGATACCAATCCAAGCCTACAGTTGTATCCTATGAACTATCAACACCTTTCCTCTTTTCCTTCTTTTTCATTTTTCCTTTCTTTGCATTTATATATTGTTTAAAAGAAAAGTTTTCCAGAAGCACAAAGAGGAGGCCAAGCTAAGTGGAACGCTTGAGAAGCATCTGTTTGAACTCACTCTATAGAATAAGATAAGAGGAACTCTCTTCTTCTTCACATAGTGATTTACAGAACAATAAAAGTGAGCAATCCAACTAAAATTCTGATTAATTCTAAAACTGCCTGTTACTTATCTGGGTTTGTTATCCTCTAATGTCAAAGTCGACAGAATGCAATTTCTAAAGATAGTTCCCGTACAAATAACCTTACAAAGATCCATAAATGTTTGAGGTACTTTGAAGAATAGCGTCAGCCAGAAAGAAAGGAATGGGGGAGAGGGAAATTTTCTATTCCGGGGAGTTGTAAGAGTTTATTTCGCTATTTGTTTAATTGTTTTAATTGTTTCTAATTTGTAGGTAACTTATATTAATATTTTTAAGTCAGCTTGAGTTTGATTGTGTTATAGAAATTGGACCAAGACCCAGGTGTAGCTGAACTGTCTCTGAAATTATTCATCAAAATTTCTAAATCATATTCATACACACACAAAAAGAAAGACAGCTTTTTTATTTTGTTGTGGCCAGAAAAGAGACGAAGACCAGGTTTTCAGGGAAAAATCAAAAAGCCTTTTATTTTTCCAATCACTTGCACAAGGACGACAGCTGTTTCCAGGTCTGTCGTACTGATTAATTAAGGTAGCATCACTATATACCTTTGGTCTACTATGTCAGCAATCAATCATTCATTTAGCCAACCCATCACAGAAGAAAAAGATCCTTGGTTAACTTTCCATTACATCATTAACTTAGCACACACGTGTACAGAAGAGAACAAAGAGTTAGTTAGAAAATGATACAAGTTATAGCTCATGGCCAACGATCCTCCCCACGTTTTCTCAGTCATTCTTAGATAAAAGTACAAAGCAAACCTTTTTGGAGAGCAGCTTTCAAGGTTGCATCTGCTGGTTTGCAGAGAGCTAATACACACAATTAGCACTTTCACTTACTGAAGGGGGAGCAATTCACACCTATTATCCCCAGCCTGCAGCCTTTGCAGAAAGAGGAAGTTAGCACTTTCCCTTACTGTCAATCCCAGCATTCTAACCGCATTCATCTCCTTCAATTTGAGCTCTCCTGAGCACATGGAGGAGACTTCCAAGTAGCTATTGTGCTTGTAAGAATTTTCATAGGTAAGTCTGGTTTCAAGTTGTTGTCGGCATAGAGATCCTAAGGCCATGAGGTTTTCTTGGCAAGACTTATTCCGAGAGGGCTTGCCATTGCCTTCTTCTGAGGTGGAGAGAGTATAACTTCCCCAGTGTCATCCAGCAGCTCTCCATCGTTGAGTGGAGATTCAAACCCTGATCTCCCAGTCCTAGTTCAGCACTCAAACCTCTATACCTTGCTAGCTCTCAGGCGTAATTTGCCCTCCCCAGTTGTGCCCTTGGCACTATGATAGCTGATGTGATGGAGACTGTGTATGAGAACAGTGCTAATCTGTCCTGGCCTTAGCGGCCCTTACAATCATCCATGCTCTTGAAGCATTACTGAGTAGGACTTGAAAAACTTGCAGCAGCCATTTTTATTCAGTGTGCTGGAGAAAAACCTGCTACAAGATGACTCAGAATCATACCTGAGAGCATAATATTCAGCATAGTATTCACAATGTATGTTTGTTCTTTCTCTAATTTTTGTTTTTTCTCTGCATATGCTCTAGAGAGCCAGTTACTTTTTAAGGGCTTTATAGGGCTCAGTTTTGAGTGCCCTTGTTGACCATGCTATAGGCTGTATTTGGGCGTTATTATATGCACAAGAGAGAACTAAAGCAATTGCGGGAACTGTTTCAGTGGTATTTTGCTGAACTGAAATAAAATGCTGCATTTTTTTTTCCTTTTTTGGGCTGCCTACAGATTTTCTTCTCGTTTGATTTTCTTTACCAGGACACCAAGTTTTCTTTAGCTTTGACAAGTCTTTCAGATCCTCACAGAATTTTTCTTGATCTTAAAGAAAGTTTAAAACCAGCCCTTGGACTGATTTAAGAACAGCCACATCAGAGCAGACCAAAAGCCTATCTGGTCCAATGTTCTGTTCCTATTGGGAAACCACCAGCAGGATGTGAGTGCAATACAATCCTTCATCTCACAGGCCCCAGCAACTGACGTATAGCAGCAGATGCCTCTGATTCTTGGAGGTGATATACAGCTATTGTATTAGCCACAAAATGCCATAACCTCAATGAATATATCCCACCTCCTTTTAATCCATTCAGGTTGGCAGCAACAAGTTGTGACAGTTAATTCCACAGTTTAACTGTGCTCTGTAGGAAATGTTCCCTTTTATTTGCCCTGAATAATTTATTTTCAGTACCTGACCTGTATTATACATGCACGCACATATATATAATACTGATCTAGTATTATAAGGGATGCATGGTTTTACATGCCTCTGTAATGTCTACCCTCAGTTGCCCTTTTCCTAAGCTAAATGGCTCAACATACTGCAATCTGTCTTCATAGGCAAGTAATGCTATTCCCTTGATTCGTAGCTACAATGACTGGGACTGTTCACAGTATTACAGATGTGGGCATAACCTGGATTTGTATAGAAGCAGTGTGAAATAGGCAGTTTTATTTCAGATCCCCTTTCCTTATTATTATTTGCTGATCTTGTGCCCTGCTCAGGTCTTGCAAACTCAGGGCAGTGGCTTCCTTGATGGAACCAATCCACCTATAGTGCAGTCTCCCTCTTTTCCCACTGTCTTCCACTCTTCCAAGCTTTGTAAACTTTTCCAATGAGTGGCATCATCCCGTGGTATTTCCAAAGTATGACAGCTTCAGTTTAGTCCTCTGGGCTTCCAGTCAGAATTCCTTTTCTAATTCTGTCCACTATGTTATTTGTTTGTTTAGTTGTCAGCAGTACCTTGGGTCAACATTTTCACTGAAATCTATTAATAGTTTCTTGGGCAGTCACATCAGTATATAATTTGGAATTTCTTTCTCTATATGTATCACTTTATATTCAATTGCACTGAAGTTTCATCTGCAGTTTTAATCAGTGATGTATTTAAGTCTTTTACTCCAAGTCTCAAGTCAAGTCTCTGCCTTCAAGTCTCAAGTCCTTGAAGATACTTTGAAGTCAAGTCTCAAGTCTGGAAGCCAACTTTATACCGCAACCAAAATTTCAGAATTAATGGATAGAGTGAAATAAATTCGGTTTTAACAATTTAAGCAGAGTCAGCTCCCCACATTTGCAATTTTGCCATCTGCAGCTTCATAAGTAGAGAATAGGATCCTATCTTACTCCCCGTTACTGAAGATTCAAAAGCTTTAGAAGGGAAGATCCTTCTTCCTCAAGACTGTTGCCTAACGCATTTGCTGTTCCTCTCTGAGAAATGCACCCTGCACTCTGGGGGCGGGACTTGTCTTTTGCTCCTAAGAGATGTTTCAGAAGGCTCCTCCCATATGCAGCAGGGACAGGCTGCTGAGCAGACCTCAACCCTGCCGCAAGCCCATTGCCTAACCGGTTTGCTGTTCCCCTCTGAGAAAGGCACCCACACTTTGGGCTAGAGAGAGATTGTCTTGTGACCAGTAGGCAAAAAGAGATGGAGGCGTTGTTGAAAGTCATAATGTTTCTGGATGAATGCATTATGTTACTGAACCAGGGACATCAAGTTGGTCAATAAAAGTATACAAGTCTCGAATCGAGTCAGTGCATCATTTATGGCCAAGTCGAGTCCGAGTCGAGTCACTGAAGTGATTTAAGTCCAACTTGAGTTCAAGTCTATCAACTCGAGTCTACATCACTGGTTTTAATGTCCCTCCCTGCAGTTTAGAGAGATACTTTGGGAGCTCTGCACAACTCATTTTTGGACTCACCAACCAAAATAATACTGTGCTTTCTGCAAATATGACCTCACTGCTTGCCCCATCATGAGTCACACCCCCATCTTAAAAACAGTTCCTGGACCAAATTGTACATGACTAGAGGATCCACAATCAGATCTCTCTAGGTATCTATTACTCTCCCCAAAAGCATCCAGTGTGTGTGTATGTGACAGAGAGAGATCTTACAGATTGGTCAAAAGAAGTAAGAGTTCTTACTATGTAAATTGGGACACATGTGGCCAAGCATCATCAGAATGTGGTCAAGATGACAAAAGTTATTAATGAAGAAAACAGAAGCAAGGAGAGGCTGCACTAGTTTGCCTTTCCCTGAACTTACTGGGAAAGGCAAGATTCTGTCTCTCTTCTCCCCTCCCTCCACAGTACAAACTACTCTTATACTTCGAACTCCATTTGCAGCAACTGAAGTAAGCAGAGGATGAAGTTGGAACATGGGGAGAGGAGAGAGAAACTGGAACATTTGAAAAGCAACTGAAAAAAATGGGATGAAAGAAAAATAATCAGCACAGATTAATCCAAATTGGGGCAGCTGTAGGGTATATTGTTCAGACTGTGAGGTCATAGCTATAGAAAAGACATTTCTTAGAAAAACTGCTTCCCACTCCTGAAAATGCTGTGATGCACTGAGCGGGGTGGACATTTCTTCTCTTCAGTTAATGTCAGCTGTGGAGAGGTTTACAGTTTCTTTCAAGAAACTGGTGGAGGGAATGAGGGTTCCTCTCTGTAATGTTCCATAGCACCACAACTGCAATTCAGATTCCTCTGCTCACTTTATGAATGAAAGACACTTCAGAGGGATTAGTGACTGATGTCCATGTAATTTGGCTCCTAAGGGTACCTATCTTGATATTATGTTAGGCCACCTATGTGTCTTTCCATCTGCAAAGACTGCATTTCCTTGCTGCCTTCAATCAGTTCAAAATAAAGATGTAGATATAATGAACTGACATGTATCTCAGCTTATGGGTACTGGAGTAACAGCATGCTAGCCTCTGATTACTGGTTTTCTGCGGCCTAGAAGTAGCTGAGTTCCACAATGGAAGCAGAAGAAAATTTCCATTGTAATTGATTGGTTTGGAGATGGGATGCAAAGTTCTGGAGCAGGGGAAGTATAAAAGCTGTTCAGAGTACACAGTGTAAGAACTGCTGCTATGTAACTATGCTGCAGAGTTGATTTTTAGCATACAACCACACTACAGTGTGACCAAGAAACAAAACTCAGAAGGCAATGCAGATAAAGGGGTTCTGCCCCAGAAACACCAGTTTGATTTTCATTGGCTAAGATCAAATTTATCCCCTACAGCACCTGCTCTCTTGACTCTCTGTGAATTCTAAAACATGAACAGGTACATCCTTAATTTCTTGCTCTTTGCTGTCTTCCATTCATCTTCTCTTCATAATGATAGACCTTTTGCCAGAAGTAAGTAGTAATTCAAGAGTCAGTGTGGTATAATGGTTTGAGTATTAGACTATGGCCCTTTCTGCACGCAGCGAGGGAAACGCTCCCTGCCGCTACTCACCGGCTTTTTCGTGGGTCCGTTTGGATCCGTCCTGATGAGGAGCAGTGCGAGCTCGTCGCTCCGCACTGCTCCAGCATCCAAAATGGTGGCTTCCAGTTGGTGGAGGCTCCCCACCAACCGCTGAAGCTCGCCAGCCTAAAGCCCACCCCCAGCAGATCCGCAGGCTCACACTGGTGCACGCCTGCAAATCTGCACCGGAGCGCAGGAACGGAGTGTAAAAACAGGTTTTTAAAAAGCACACTGCACGACCACTTCAGGTCACTCCAGAGCGGACTGAGGTGCGGAACTGCGACAAGTAGTCTGACCCAGTCCACTGCCAAGGTGCGGACAACCTCCGTCAGAGGTCGCACTGCGCCATTCTACTTACCCAGTGCGGAAAGGGCCTATGACCCTGGAGATCAGGATTTGATTCCCTGCTCGGCCATGGAAACCCACTGAGTTGTTACCCTGATTTCTGGGGTCCCTTGGGGGACACCTCAATGTGCTCCATGTGATGTGGAATGGAAACTAGCCAGAGCACAAGCAATAGCAATGTGAGAGGCAGGGTAACCTAGCGGGGTCTTTTCACCCAGTTTTTACAGGGTCAGGCCAAGCCAAAAACCAAACAAAAATGTCCAATAAATGATTTTATTGAATGAAAAGTCTCACGAAGCAATGCAATCACACACTCACTCAAGACCTATTAAGAAGCAGAAGAGAGGAAACTGCATAGGGGAATAATGAAGGGGTGTAGCTGGGGTGATACTGCACCTTTGTCCTGAAATCCTTGGTCCGAGAAAAACAGCAGAGAAGTGGGGCTCAGCAAGGAGAGGGCTGAGGGGATCACTCAACAGATGGAGCAACAGTCTGCTGAGATGACCAGGGATGATCCAAAAACTGCCTCAGAAACTGGGACTATTTGTAGGGGAAAAAGTACCTGGAGGACTAATCCTTTCCGGGGGAGAACAATGGATGTTGGAGCGATAACAAAGCTCCACCCTGGTAATTTCTTTTGTGTGATAGGATGACAAGGTGTTGCCAAAGTCTCAGGATCTGCGGCTGTGTTAGTTTGTGGTGTGACTTCATGTAAATGGTCCTCGCCTGATGGAATATTTGCTCAACTTGGGGCAGACACGTTAATCCCCTCAAGTCAGCGTCTTGGGGCTGAGGACTCTTTGTTTATTGTGGGTTTACACATCTTGAGGTTTCCTGGGGCTATCTGACGGGGATTTTAGTGGCCTGACCTGGTTTTTGATCTTTGACCATTGCCTGCCTACATGCCTCTTCGATGGACCTCTATGGCACACAGAATTATACTTTAATATTAAAATTGTAGACCCCGGGATAGGGTTTCTCCATCAGAGTAACAGAGTGACCTTGGGCTCATCACATACTCTCAGCACCAGAAAACCTGGTGATAGGTTTGTCTGAAGGTCTCCATAAGTCAGAAACAATTTGAAGGCATACCACCATAACAACAACATAGTCCCATCAGAGAGAGAGAGAGATGCATAAGAGAAATTATAGAACTGTATCTGCACTCCTGTGAGGTATTCCATTTTGTTTGCCAGCTTTTAAACATTGACAATGTGAAAAGAGTGGGCTCAAATAGCTTCTCCTTGATTCTGAAACATACACAATCATCATAATGGAGAGGAACTTGGGTGCATACTTCCTCATCTAAGTTCATTCCTGCCTAGTGTTGGTCCTAAGCTTTCTACATTAAACAAGTTCATTATTATCTTGTACTTTGCACATAGGGCCTAAATACCCTAAAGGCACCAGATCTTCTATGATCTTGGAAGCTAAGCAGGGTCAACCAAGGTTAATACTTTGAACCGAGATTGCCAATGAATACCAGGAGCTGTGGGTTATATCTTGGAGGAAGGAGCTTGCAAAACTACCTCTGAGAACTCCTTGCCTAAGAAAACTCTATAAAATTCATGAAGTCACCATAGGTTGACAGTTGACTCAAAGGCACATGTACACACACACCACACCACACTTTGTATATAGTAGTGTCTGTATTTGCATATAGAGCATGGAAATGTTTGTTTTTAGACTACAGGTCCTGGAATACTCAAGCTCCTAAGGCCACTGGCCATGGTGGTTAGACTGTGGTGGAAACTATAGTCTAGACTAACTGGTGGTAGCTTTCCAGAGTTAGGCGGGAGTTTATCCAATTCTACCTGGAAATGACATGGGTTGAACCTGGGATCTTTTGCGGTCAAACACTACTGAAAGGAAGGAGAATGGAGAAGTTTAAGTCTCTACTTCTATTACTGGTTTGTAAAACCAGCTGATGCTGGTTGAATCTAATTTGTGTCTTTAATAATTAATTTTGTTTCTTGCTGATGCTATGTGTGTTCAAGTCATTTCCAACTTATGGCAACCTTAAGGCAAACCTATCATGTCATTTTTTTGAAAAGTGGGGTTCCTCTCAGGCTGAGAGGAGATGACTTGCTCAAGGTCGCCCAGTGGGTTTCCGTGGCTGAGTGGGGGTTCAGTCTCTGCTTGCCCAAAGTCCTAGTCCAATGCTGAAACCATTACATCACACTAAATTGCTGGTCTTTGGTTAACAACGTTTATTTGCATTAGGGAGTTATAGTCCCGTAGACTAGTGTTTCAAAGACTTGCTTGTGTGGCAGGTATGGTATTATGGACAGCTTATAATTTGTTGAATCACAGAGTAAGAAGGGGCCATATGGGCTATCAGGCCCAAGCCCCTGCTCGATGCAGGATCCCCAGCTAAAGCATCTCTAGCAGGTAGCTGTTAAGCCTCTTTCTGAAGACTTCCAGAAAGGGAGACCCCTCCACCTATCTAGGCAATTGGTTCCACTGCCAAAGTGCTCTCTCACTGTCAAGAAGTTCCTTCTAATGTTCAATCAAAATCTAACCTCTTGTAACTTAAAACCTTAAGACCTAATTCTACCCTCTGAGGCAGCAGAGAATGTATTAAATATATTTATATTAATATTACTATATTATCCTTGACTGATCAGAATGTTTGTGGACTTGCTATAACATCACAGTAGGTCAGGTATTTTCTGCAGGAAACATCACTACCATGGATTAACTCAATAAAGGAGGCCACAGCCCTGAATCTGCAAGACCTGAGTAGCACGGCTGATGACCAGGACTCTTGGAGTTTTCTTGTTCATAGAGTCACCACAAGATGAAACAGACTTGATGGTAAATAACAGTAATCATTATATTGTAATATAAATAAGTAAGTACATGTTTTGGTAAATTGCACTGAGCTCTGCCTATAACAATGAAATCAACTCCAGCTGCTTTGCGACAGGATGTGTTTAGTCACCATTTCTTTAAATGCAGCAAAATATTAATCAAAGCCCTTCTTAGTCTTTTTAGACAGCTATAAAAGGGAGTTAAAAGGCAAGTCATTTGTGCTTACAACAGCCTCCAGCGGCAAAGTTTTCTAATTACAAAGGAATTCAAGGGTGAAAAGCACACATGATTTATCACTTCCTTCAGTACATTAATTTCTCCTCCTCAGCCACTTATATTTAAGGATAGATATTACCAGCTCAAGACTAATTTGAAGGAGTTTTAATACTATACATAAACAGAAATACTTACGGCAACACTTGATGCGTTTGCACTTTTTTTTTTTTGACTAATTTTTACAAAAATTCTATACCATCCTTCAAATTGATTACAGTACTTTTATAGCTGAACAATCCACAGAAATCTGCTTACACACTCACAGAGCCAAAGTGGCACACACAGACTACAGAGTACTGCATTGTCTGGGTAACATAGTGCATGATAACGGCTAGTACAGGAAGACTTTTGGTTCTTTTCTGCTGCATTGGCGATGAGTCAAAGAGGTCACATAATTTTCCTAGAGTCATTTGCACTTAGTGTACATACTAGCGGAGGGCCAAGACCAGCTATCACTCCCTCTGCCTAGCATATACCAGAATGCAATTTCTGTGCTTGTGCAACTAAGAAAAACAGCATGCCTTTCCACCAACTTCTTGGCTCCATAATGTTTAGTAAACTAAAAGGCATATGACACATTTGCACTGCAGGTTCATATATCTGACATCACTCTTTATTGGCTCCCATTGCTATACCAAATGCAGTGCATTGCATGTTTAGGTTAATCAGCATATGGTAGAAAAGAAACATAGAGATGCTGTGTTAGCCATTCATGTATAGCCATGCAGTCTCCATAATATCTCATTAAAGTGCAAGGCAGGCAGATGGAATCTTTATACCACAGGCCTATGGCATGTAGAATAATAACAGTAATAGCAGTAGTAGTAATAATAATGATAATAATAGCAGCAATAATAATAATAATAGAAACTAAAACGGTACTGGCCTAAATCCAATTGCTAATCTCAACAAGAGAAGACCCACTGAATTTGGGTAGATATTTATAAAATGGAGGTACATATGTGTTAACTTAGCATTCAGCAACTGAATTAAATGGGTCACTCTAGTTGGGACTAGCGGTTAGATTTAGGCCATTGATTTTAGCCATTGTTGAATAGCAAGAAAGTAACTAGTTACTTTTCACATGCTTCACTATAAAAATGACTTTTCTGAGCCTTGGAACTGAAAGGGTTAAATTCACAGAGATGCTGCTTGAGTACATAAGATACCAAATATGCGAAGTGAAACAGCAGGTGGCCTACTTATCTCAACTACAGACATGTAGCCTTGTAGCCTTCTTGCCTTGTTAGGCTTGTTTGTTTTGTTAATCACCAAGTGGCTGGGAAAGTTAGGGAGGAAAGGATTCTCTAACTTGCCATTTAGAGCATTTTGTATCGTTTCTATAACTGGAGCCTTTGTTTTCCTGTACTCGTTTGTGTTAGGATGTGATTGACTACCAAAAGTAAGGTATATACCTGAGTGTTTTAATTGAGCGGGGCTCAGTTTTGGACAATACAATTTCCGCTGTCGCCTGCACAGTTCAAATTGTTAAAGAATAAAACTTCCTGTATTTTCTGAAAGAACCCGAAGGTCTTCGTCTTTTCTCGGCCACAACAGAACAATGACTGTAACTAACTGCTTTTAAGCATTAATCAACAAGCTCTGGTACCTTTAGTGATCGGTGTCCCTCACACATCTTCTCATAAACACTGTAGATCTTAGATCTTGTTTCATGTCATCCCACCTGGAAACTGAAAGCTGTTTTCAGTTGTGGCACCTGCCTTCCAGACTGCTACCCCACTAGCTAGAGAGCTGTGTGTCTTCCAATACCACTTCTAGGCCTTTCTTCGCTGTAGTGCCTTTGGAGCCGAAGCAATGTGTTGTGGGTCTCTTGCTGCTTTGGGGAGGGGGACCATGGTTTCCCTCTTATTTCTTCCATTGCATCTGTCAGGGCTCCAGGTGTGGCCGCGCCGGCGGGCGCCGCGGAGGCCGACGCCGCCGTTACCTCCGAGGAGGAGGACGCGGATCCGGGCCTGTCGGAGGCAGCAGCCGGCGGCGGCAGCCACGCGGCCGCCGCGGAGGGCTCCGCCGCAGGGGCACGTGGACGCCTCGCAGATGCCGATCCCGGCGAGGGTCTTCCCCGTGGGACGGAGGCCGCCGCCGAGGATCGTCCCGCCGCTGCGGAGGTCGCCGGCCCGGCTCCCAGGCCGCTGGGCGTGGCGGACGAGGATCCACGGGAGGAGGCGGGCCCCGGGCCCGATCCCGGGGCACCGCCTACTCACAAGGCGGCCTCGGAAGAGGCTGAGGCTGCCGCCCCGCCGCCGACGTTCCTGCAGCGGCGGTGGTTCGAGGAGGCCAGCCGCCGCTCCCGGCGGCTGCAAGAGAAACACCTGGGGGCAGGGAGCTCCCAGCTGTAGCACAGCTGCGAGTCTGGCCCACGTGCTCGGCCCGGATTGGCCGCGAACCGGTCTGCAGCTCTTTTAAGCAGGGGCGGGGCTGGGGTAGGCACGGAGAACAACTGTCGGCTTCCCGTGCGTCTGTCGCCCGTGCCTTGTTCCAGTCCAGCCCGTGCCTGCGTGCTGCTGCCCTGCTCCTCCAAGACCCTTCCCTGCGTTAAGGTGCTGTAACCATTTTGTGTTCAGGGTGAGGCAACCCATTGTTATTTTCTGTTGGTGCCTGCTGTGAAGGCAGACCCCAGTTCCAGGCCGTTTGCTCGCGGCAGCGCTCCTGAGTGACTGTTTTGGGACGCTGCTGGTGGCCGCCCCGCCCCGGCCCCTGCTTGACCTCAGCCCGCGCTGACAGATTGTTGCTCCGTCACCCGGTCAAGCAGGATGGAAGGGAGAATGCAACTCTGAAGGCCCAGCTGGCCGCCCAGGCCCAGGAGAACCAGGGTCTGTGGACCTGAAGTGGACCAGCTCTCCCACGCCCTGCAGGCCCTGCAGTTCCAGGTCGGCCAGCTCGCAGGCCGCCCTGGAAGCCTCCGCCAGCGCCAAAGATCCCCATGGCGGTACCGTCCCGCTTCACGGGAGAACCCTCCGAGCTGGAGACTTTCGTGGCCAGCTGCCAGCTGTATATACAGGTCCGGGCCCAAGACTTTCCCAACGAGCGGCGCCAGGTGGCCTTCATGATCAGCCTGCTCTCTGGGATGCCAGCCAAATGGGCCACGCCTCTGCTCCGCCAGAACAGCGGCATCCTGGATGACATGGCCACGTTCCTGCAGGCCTTCCGGGCGGTGTGGGGGGACCCGGTGCAGGTTGAGACGGCCAGTCGCCAGCTGTGCCAGCTGCAGCAAGGCCGGGGTTCGGTACGGGACTATACCAACACGTTCCGCCTGCTGGCGCAAGACCTGGCCTACAACGACCCCGCCCTCCAAGATTAGTACCGGGCCGGCCTCGCTCCAGATCTTGCATGAATTGTCCCGCAGTCCCCCGCCGGAGACGTTGGAGCTGCTAATCCAGCAGGCCCTCCGGATAGACGGGCGCCTGGAGGCCCGAAGGCAGGCCCGTCGGGCGGGCTCCACCAGCGCCCGAACCTGGACGCCGGCTCCCCGAGAGACCTCGCCCAGCCGCCCAGGGGCAGGTGCCTCCGCCAGCGGAGCCAGTGGCGAAGAGCCCATGCAGCTCGGGGGGCGCGGCCCCGCCTGACTGCCAAGGAGAAGGAGAGGCGGCGGCGGGCGGGTCTGTGCCTGTACTGCGGCCTGGGAGGTCACTTCGCCCGCGTGTGTCCCTCGAAGTCCACCATCCCAGGGGCTCCGGGGGAAGGCCAACCCCCAGGTCTAGAGGGCCTGCGAGGCCTGGGGGAGCCCAAAGGCGGGACAGACGCAGACGCCTCGACGCGACGGCGAGACCCGCTGCTGGTGGCCGCAGCAGTGGCCGACGCCGAGGGACAGCCCATCCCCGTAGGGGCCATGATCGACTCCGGGGCGTCCAGGTTCCCTGGACCTCCAGTTTGCCCAAGACCACCAGATCCCGCTGTTGCCGCTGCCAGAGCCACGACCGGTGGAGACCATTGATGGGCGGTTGCTGAGTCCGGCCCCATTACCCACCGGACGGTCGAGGTGGGTTTCAAGATCCAGGGCCACTTCGAGCGGACGAGCTTCTTGGTGACCGCGGTGCCGTTTCCCCCATGGTGCCTGGGATGCCCTGGCTCTTCGCGCCACGACCTGCAATTGTCCTTCCTGAGCGCAGCACGAGGTGCTGTTTGCATCCGAGTACTGCCAAGAGCACTGCTGGCCCGAGAAGCTGATGGCTGGGTCTCCGTAGAGACCTCTGGGACTGGGACATCCGTCGAGAACTGCCGCAGAAGTACCGGAGTTTGCGGACGTGTTCGACCAGAAGGAGGCCTGCACGTGGACCCCCGCACCGGGGTCTACGACTGTGCTATAGACCTGGTACCTGGGGCCCCCATCCCGGCATGCAGGTCGCATCACGCACTCTCAGAACCGGAGCTGGCAGCCTTGCGGGAGTTCTTGGAGAAGAACCTGCGTCGGGCTTCATGCGGCCTTCGACCTCCTCGGCCAGGGCGCCGGTGCTGTTCGTTCACAAGAAGTCGGGGAGCTTCGACTTTGCAACGATCTACCGCGCCCTCAACCGGATTACCATTCGCAACTGCTACCCGCTACCCTTGATCCCGGAGTTGTTGGAGCGGTTGCGCCACGCGACGGTCTTCACAAAGCTGGACCTCCGCGGGGCCTACAATCTGGTGCGGATCTGGGCCGGTGACGAGTGGAAGACGGCGTTCCAGACCTGGTACGGGCATGATGAGTACACCGTCATGCCCTTCAGCCTGTGCAATGCGCCGGCGGTGTTCCAGCACTTCGTGAACGACGTCTTCCGGCATGTACCTGGACCGCTTCGTCATCATCTACCTCTCAGTCACTTTCTGATTCATCCCGAATCAGCAAGTCCATGAGGCACATGTGCGCGCGGGCTGCGGCGGCTGCGGGAGCACCGCCTTTACGCCAAGCTCGAGAAGTGTGCTTTCGACCTCTCGGAAGTCGACTTCTTGGGTTATCCTGTGCTCCATCGGGGAATAGAGATGGATCCGCGAAGGTGGAGGCCAATGTGTCCTGGCAGGCCCCGAAGAGCCGCAAGGATGTGAGCGGTTCCGGGGTTCGCCAACTTCTTATCGGAAGTTTATTGCCGACTACGCGTCGTTGGCCGCCCCCATCACCCAAGAAGGTTTGTGCAAGGTGCCGTTGAAGTGGACCCCCGAGGCCCAGCAGGCGTTCGATCGGTTGAAGACCCGCTTCACCACGGAGCCCATCCTGCAGCACCCCGATCCCCGGGCGGCCCTCGACCGTGATAGAGACCGACGCCTCGGACGTCGTGGTCGGGGCGGTCCTGCTGCAGAGCTCGGGTCCAGAAGGGGAGTTCCGGCCGTGCGCCTACCACTCCCAGCAGCTGACCCCTCCGGAGTGGAACTACACCATCTGGGAGAAGGAGCTCCTGGCGGTCTAGGCGGCGTTCGAGGCTTGGCGGCACCTCCTGGAAGGCGCGCTGCACCCGGTACAGGTGCAGACCGACCACTGCAACCTGGAGACCCTGCAGACCGCCCGGAAGCTGACGCCGCGGCAGATGCGATGGGCCCAGTTCTTCTCCCGGTTCCACTTCCAGCTGCAGGATGTGCCTCGGGGCCCGCAACCGGCACGTGGACGCCCTGTCCCGGAAGCCCGAGTATGCCGCCGCCCCAGAGCCAGAGAGCCGCTTGACCATCCTGTGCCCTGAGAATCTTCGCGGCGACCGGGACGTAATGACCCTGGCGGAGTGGATCCAGGAGGCCCAGGCTCGGGAGCTGCCTCGGGAGTCCCTGCGCCTGGGGGACGCCGCCTCCCCGTGGTTGGAGCGGGGGGGCTGCTTCTACAATCGCGACCGGCTCTTCGTGCCCTCCAGCCCCTGTCGCGAGGAAGTGCTGTGCCTCTGCCATGACGGAAGGCCCACGGGACCGGCCGGTACAAGACCCTGCACCTCGTGACCCAGGAGTTCTGGTGGCCCAGGGTGCACGGGGATGTCGACCGTTACGTCCGCTCCTGCCCCATGCGCCGCCGTGCCAAGGACCCGACGCAAAGGCCCTCGTGCTGCTCCAGCCGCGGCCGACCCCCGCAGGCCCCTGGCGGACCATCTCCATGGACTTCATCACCGAGCTCCCGCCGTCCAAGGGCCACACAATCATACTGGTGGTGGTGGACCTCCTTACGAAGATGGCGCACTTCGTCCCGTGTCGGGCGCTACCTTCCGCGATGGAGACCGGCTCGCCTCGTCCTGGAGCACGTCTTCCGGCTGCACGGCCTCCCCGAGGGGATCGTGACAGATCGAGGGGTACAATTCACCGCCCGGTTCTGGCAGTGTCTGTTGCGGCAGCTGGACATCGAACTCCGATTGTCATCGGCCCACCACCCACAGACCGACGGCCAGACCGAGCTGCACTAACGCCACGCTGGAGCACTACCTGCGGTGCTACAGCTGCTACCAGCAGGACGACTGGGTCGACCTCCTGCCCGTGGCTGAGTTTGCGTACAACAACGCCGTCCATGCCTCCACCCAGTAGTCCCTGTTCCTGGCCAACTACGGCTTCCACCCGCGCTGGTTCCCCGCCGGTCGGGGCACCGTCTGCGGTGCCCACCGGAGTCAATGGCTCCAGGAGCTGCGGGCCATCCAGGAGCTACTGCGGGAGCAGCTGGAGCTTGCTAAGCGGACAAGCGGGGAGCAGACCGGCACCGGCAGCCAGGGCCGCCTTTGCGGTTCGGGGACCGTGTCTGGCTCTCCACGCGCTTCCTACTGCCTGGGCGTCCTAGCCCGCAAGTTGGCACGGACAAGCTCCCCGACTCATCGGGCCCAGGTGAACCCCGTGGCCTTCCGCTTGATCCGCCAACCTACGGGTCCACCCGGTGTTTCACAGGTCGCTGCTCCAGCCAGCCACAGGGGTGCGTCCGGACCGGCCCCGGCGTCCCGCTGGCTCCGGTGCTCGTCGGCCATGAGGTGGAGTCCGAGGTGGCTGGGATCCTCGACTTCCGCCGGTGGCACGGCCGCCTACAATACTTGGTAGACTGGCAAGGGATGGTCCGGAGGAGCGCACCTGGGAGGACGCAAACGGACGTCCATGCTCCGCGGTTGGTGCGGGCCTTCCATCGCCGCTACCCGGCCCAGCCTCATCCCCCACGAGGGGGGCGACCCTGGGGGAGGGGAGTGATGCTCAGGGCTCCGGGCGCTGCCGCGCCGGCGGGCACCACGGAGGCCGACACCGCCGTTACCTCCGAGGGAGGAGGACGCGGATCCGGGCCTGTCGGAGGACGCGGCCGCCACCGGCGGCCACGCAGCCGCCGCGGAGGGTCCGCCGTGGGGGACTGCTGGGACGCCGCGGCAGATGCCGATCCCGGCAAGGGTCTTCCCCGCGGGACGGAGGCCGCTGCCGCCGCCGAGGATCGTCCCGCCGCTGTGGAGGTCGCCGGCCCGGCTCCCAGGCCGCTGGGCGTGGCGGACGAGGATCCACGGAGGAGGCGGTCCCCGGGCCCGATCCCGGGGCACCGCCTACTCACGAGGCGGCCTAGGAAGAGGCTGAGGCTGCCGCCCCGCCGCCGATGTTCCTGCAGCGGCGGCAGTTCAGGGAGGCCAGCCGCCGCTCCCGGCGGCTGCAAGAGAAACACCTGGGGGCAGGGAGCTCCCAGCTGTAGCACAGCTGCGAGCCCAGCCACGTGCTCGGCCCGGATTGGCCGCTGGCCGGCTCTGGCCTCCCAAGCAGGCGCGGGGCTGGAAGGACGGAGCAACAACCGTCGGCTTCCCGTGCGTCTGTCGCCCGTGCCTTGTTCCAGTCCAGCCCGTGCCTGCGTGCTGCTTCCCGGCTCCTCCAAGACCCTTCCCTGCGTTAAGGTGCTGTAACCATTTTGTGTTCAGGGTGAGGCAACCCATTGTTATTTTCTGTTCGGTGCCTGCTGTGAAGGCAGACCTCAGTTCCAGGCCGTTTGCTCGCGGCAGCGCTCCTGAGAGACTATTTTGGGACGCTGCTGGTGGCCGCCCCGGCCCGGCTCCTGCTTGACCTCAGCCCGCGCTGACAGCATCTATACTTTAGTAAATGTACTTGCATCTTTGACAGTGTTTTCTCCGATCTGTTGCTGCTGTAATGTCTTGTTTTTATGCTGATGGACCCGATTATTGTATCAGTTAGCTGCTTTGGTTTCTATTAAAGTGGGATGGATTTTAGACACACACACACACCCGTTGAAAACACCACCAGTTTCTAGCTATCTGATTTGTATTTCTTGCCATACATTGCTGTAGGGCACACATGACTATTCTATAGGTGTGTAAATGCCCTAGAGCACTTATAGGTGCTAGTCCATTTACCAGGAGTAGTCTCTAATTTCTCTTCTTGTCCTCTACTTGTTTGTCTTTTGGGAAAGTGTTGGGGAAGGCATTTCATCTTTAAAATGGTGGCATGCACACTGTCAGCCCTTTTCCTCAGATGTCTAGTTGCTATGAATAGATCTCAGCCTTGATGCAGATACATATGTGTATAAGAACACCTGCCCTAATTTTATTTATCTTGCCTGTCTTGCATGGAACCCAACATGGGATTCTCAAGTGGCTTCACCTCCAGATACCAACAGGCCCGAAAGCTGCTTAGCTTTAGTTCCTGGATCATATGCCTTCAGACCAAGCATCTGAGCACAAGAGGTGAATGTGCTGCTCCTTTCCTTCCTTCAGAGCCTCTGAGTGGAAAGAATTGTATAACCACATTTGTTCTGATAAAACTTCAATCTTATGCCAGAACAGTGGGATTTATTTGTGAGTTTAAAAAAAATATTTAAGCTTGCAAGCAATTTGTAACACATTTCATTTTAGAAACTGTAGAACAAGACAGGCTGTTTTAGAGTACATTAACATAGCATATAGCAGGTAGAAAAGAAATGGAGAGGCTATGTGTCACTGCAAAAATACATGTATCAATTTTCATGTTTTCCTTTGTGAAGATGCTTATCAAGTGCATCCTAGCAGTTATATTGGATTCTGAAAACACGAGCATTGAAGGAAGCAGTAATGTTTTCCTCACAAAATAATATATACTAAAATATTTACACTTCATTCCTATCTCCAATGTTCACAGCGGTTTAAAAAAAATCTAACAAATCACAAAAAAAGATTTATCAGATTAGGATGTTGGCAAGGGGAAATTCAGTAAGGATTATTAATTAACTTTTATTTACAAGAGACAGCCCTGTTTTTCTTGCTCCTGGCATGTCATGCCCATAATTCATCTCTTTTTTTCCTTTTTTTTTTTTTCACCACATGGTTTCCTTGAATTACCATTCTTCCTGCTTCACCTCCCTCTCAGATGACTCTAGAAGTTAAAAATCTGAGAAAGGAATATGGTTGTCTCTTGCCTGTAACAAACAGCCACACATCTATTTAAAAAGTTAAATTTCCAGCTGCTCAACAGATTCTCAGTTTGGTTTGCAGTGAGTTCTTAAAGATGCAGTAAATTTGCATGAAAGCACAATGAAGTGCTACACAGATTGCATTCTACCATTTTACACATCGAAACCATTGAGGTTGTGTTGAAAGACCTGTCTCAAGTGACCAAGAACTTGCCTTATTACAGTGCCAATTCCACTTTGGGATCCTAAGTTATGACAGTTTCTGGTTTATTCAGCACTTGTCCCTTTTCTTTTTGTCCATAAACAACACCGTACTCTGTGATATTAAGGTATTGTACTTTAAATGTAATCAATAAAAGTTTTTTAAAAATTTGAAGTGCTGGTAATATCATTTTTTTTTTAATAAATAGGGGTTAAATTGATGATGAGGCAGGCTGAGAAATTTTGCCTCATTTCCAAAATGCCTTGGCTTTTTCCTCCCCACAGTATATTGTTGAAGGTTTTTCTTCAACCTTCTAAGCGAGCCTTTTGCCATCATGTGCGCTGCTGAGATAAAGATGGCACCCCGTTCATGCTATATATGAATGCCAAATGAAATTCAGGATAGGGCCCTCTGATATATACTAAGGCAACAGACTAATTTATGGGATGTAGGACAAACTTTGGATTGATAAAAGGAGAGAAAAATTTCGTTTAATTTTTCTCCTAATAGTAATGGGGAAGGAGGTCTACCTTTCCAACTGTGAGGGGACAAAAGTGCACTCAATATGTTTATGTTTGTATTGGAGGGAACACACAAGAGATAGACCTCTTCAGGTTCTTAAACTGTCCTTTGAAAGCTCAACTCATGCTGATTGTCCTTCTGACCCAAGCAAATAGAGGTGCAGGTATTGCGTTTCCTGTTTTTCAGGCTATATCTACATAGGTTAAATAATGCATCCTTACTTTGATCCCAGCCCTGTTGGAACACATGACGTTCCTCCCATTCTGATGTGAAAATACTTCTTTTCTAAACCTGAGGGATTTAAGGCAATTTTGAAAAACCTCTGGTATACTCCACTGATCTGAGGAAGACTCATTTAAAAAAATATATGTGGTTTGACCCCCAAATTGGGATTGCAGACAAATCAGGAGAAAGGGAGGCCAGATTGGTGTTCACCTGAGCATTCCCACCACAGAAGGATAGCTTGCTTTTTTTGTATTAGTGTCTGGAAAAGGTGGTGTCAACTTTTTTTTCAAAATGGTGTTTGTATGTGAATCCTGACATACATACTATTGCACACATTTGCAGGTCAGCATTTTACTTCCCCTGCTTTACTTGCTTCACTTTATAGATGTGCAGGTAGACAATCAGAACAAAAGGAATAGGAATAGAAACAATAGGGAGAAAGGCTATTTGATTAAGCAAATATGCACATGCGTGGCAGGAATTAAAAAAAAAACCTTTGTAGCTGCTGCAGGTGTGTGACCAGACATAAATGGATACAGTGAGCATGTGCACACAGTAGAAACACCCCTTTGCACTGATGTGGCTATATAATTGGGGTCCCATGTGGCTTTCCAAACTGATTTCAGTATGGATTAAAATATGTGTGTGACAATAAAGTGGTCAAATCAGGGTAGGGATATTATGCAGTGGAACTAGGATACAGCCCACATGTAGATTCAGCCTCAGAGTTGGGTTTGTCCCTTGATTTTCCAAGGAGGAGAGGAGAGCTTACTTCCCAAGGGAGCAACCATGGTTCCCAATCTCTTCAGTCTGGCAAGTCAGCTTAGAACTAGGATTTCTCATAACAAATATTAGGTTTTTTAATTAAATAAAAAGGCTTGGTATGATTGTATTTTTATCTGATCTGCTGTGTTAAAAGAAGCTGAATCCATGCAATCTGCAACTGTCAAACTAACTGTAAAGAAGGGAAAGTGAAAAGTTGATCACAAATAAGAAGTAATGAATTAATGAATGAAATTTAAGTGTGAAAAAAAATGCTACCATCCATTACTATTTAAGATGCAACAGCACTGAGGGTTTTCTGGCCACATTTAATTAACAGAACTGCTCCTCTAAAATTAACGACTGACTGTCCCAATAGCTCAGGGTAAGTGGACACAAACTCCCTTCATGGTTTGTGATGATCTGCCACTCCCTCTGGCCCTCCTGTTTGGACAGCATAAATTGCCAGACAGCACAACTACCCCCATTCTGACTTAGAACTATTTTCTTTAGTACTGGCTTAGGAAATGAAGGCAGAAAAGAAACCTCGGAGCTCTTCCAGGGAGCCACATGGGAGAAACAGAGAGTCATCAGTTCCAAATGGCAAGAAAGAAAAGGTGGAAAACAGACGGAAAACTAGCAAAGAGAGGCAGAAATCCAGTCAGAGAAAAGGAAAGAAGGAGACCAAGAGCATGCTTGAAAGGGACAACCATTTCCATACTTCCACTGTGGTAGATGTGGATGATGTGGTTTCACTTGAGGAAGAAACAGAAGTCATGGCCTTATTTGAAAATGAGAAGGAGGAGAAAGGTAAGGAAACAAGCAGGTTCAGCAATGGAATAAGTAGGCATTGGAAAGGGCACAGACTTCACTGGAGGAGAAGAATGCTTAGCTCATAAGTCTGAATATAGGGTGCTCCACTAAGGCCTGGACTACACCTGATAAGGAATGTGTGGATGTTACCTGTACTGCAAACAGCACCCTGCATCTTCTTCACCTTGAGAAGCATAATTATCACATTCTCCTTGTATAGTGTAAGACCTCTTAAATAGGGCAGAAATAGCCAAATACATCCTCTGTAATGTGTTTATGATATAGGCTGCACATCTGGTGAAGGGATAGTTACATCCTGACAGACTCCAGAAATCATCATCAGAAAATAAAGGAGTGTAACTGAGTGGGCAGAGAAGAGAGTGTAGCAAGTGTAATGAAGTGTTAATCAGGAAACGGTTTGGCAACAGGACTGTTAAAAGAGTCAAGCATCTCTGTTCTGATTGATGAAATCTTGAGATCTGAGCACATTATCTCAGTCCTTTTTTTCCCTACCTGGTTTCCAAAATACTCTACTGCTTTTCCCTCTCTTTGGGCTTCTCTCTTGTTTTCTCCCTGTTCTTTTTTAGCAACACAAATAGGTTTAAATCTGTGAGGAAGAGCCCTGTGTAATCCTAGATTAATTCATTGTTTCTCTTTAGGTGTAAAGTCTGCAAGTCTAGGAGTATGTGAGTGGCTTCTTGTCATCCTTTCTCTCTTTTTCCTCATGGTCACATTCCCAATCTCCATCTGGTTCTGCATGAAGGTAAGACTATTCCTAGAAAGGAGCATGTGCAAGCTCCAAAATTTGGCAATGTCAGCATTTCAAGCATAATTCCATACAATCTAAAGTACAGTAGAGCAGAGGGTGGGAAACATGCAGCCTACCATATGTTTGACTATAACTCCTAGCAGCCCTAGCCAGCATAACAAATGATGAGGAATACTAGGAGTCACAATTCAACAACATCTGCACATGTACCTGATTCCCATGCCTGCAGTAAAGTGTGGGAGCAGGCCTTGGGATCTCTCTCTCTCTCTCTCAGGTGTAGTCTCATGAACCAGGTCTCACACAAATATAGATGCACATAAGTCATGCCCACCTTGAAGAAGGCAAAGTCTACCAATGTACAGATTTTGGGCATTGTTCATAGTAAACACTGTATGCACCCAGGGAAGAGAAAACATACCCCCTCAATTTTACAAAGTAAATCAGAGCCAGCCCTACCATTAGGAAGGGTGAAATGGCTGCCTCAGGCAATGAACACTGCAGACTGAAGAATGGTAAAAGAAAGAAGCATATGTGTGTCATGGGACTGTTGTGTTCCTTTTAAGCCCATCTCCTGCCATCAAATGTGGGGGGAAAATCAGTACTGAAGCAACATCCAGCTACCACGCCGTTTGAGGTTTGTACGTGGAATAGAAGAAGAGTTTGCTTTGCTCTGCCACAAGCAGAAAAATGTATTGGGGCTAAAACAAATACTACAGTATTCATATTCACAGTTTTACAAACTATCCATCTCTATTTTTCTGTGTCAGATTGTACGGGAGTATGAGAGAGCCATTTTGTTTCGATTTGGACGCATTCTTCAGGGAAGGCCCAAAGGGCCTGGTAAGTATAGAACAGCAATTTGTCTTGCCACAGCCTCAGGTTAGCTGTAAATATGAAGCACATACAAGCACAAACATCCATACCTTTTCATGTGGATTGGTGCTGGGGAAAAGAAGAGACCTCCTTGTGGACTGAACAGGTACCCAGACTGGATGTTGTACAAAGGATGTGTAGTGGGAATTGTGTGAAACAGTCATCCCCACCACCGTCCCCCTATTCTTTGTTTCATTTTCTCCAGGTACAGTGAAATACGACTGATAAACAAAGCAGTAAGGCTGTTTCATGTGTTTTAGAAATGAAAAGATTTTTTTCATTACAATATGCCCCATACCTCTTTTCTGAAATATTTGATGTGGCATCATACATATATTCAGTTAACAGAGAATGTACCCCTTGGATATTGTATGGCTGAGTCTTCTACAGATTTGTCAAGACAAATTTCTTCAAATATTATCAAACAGAGGAACATTCTGTTTGATAATAGTTGAAGAAAACTGTCTTGACAAATTTGTAGAAATGGGGGGGTCTTTTCCTCTAATTTGTAAAGCATCCCTGAGACACAGAAAGTCTCCTATTCATGTAACAGTCATGCTTATGCTATCCTATGCATATGATATGATAACATTATGATATCATTAGTTAGTCTAGGTCAGGACAAATTACTCTGTCAATATAATTTCTACAAGAAATAAAAACAAAAATGGGTAGTTAGATTAATGAGAAAGAAAAAATTGTGATGTGCCTTTTTCAACCCCTGTTGGGTTGGCCATATATCTGATTAACCACTGTAAAACAGTTGAAAAGTTTCTACAAATACTTCATGAACTGAGAAAAGCAGGAAACAATGAGTAGGGTTGAAGAGAGGAAGAGGATATGAAGTTGCATGATACATGGTTAACAGACTGTTATTTCATGTTCAGAAATTTGACTTTTCTTCACAGCATCCTGTTTACATGTGTTGTTGTTTTCTTTTACCAAACAGGCTTGTTCTTCCTCCTTCCCTGTCTAGACACCTACCACAAAATAGACCTTCGCCTTAAGACCTTAGAGATCCCTTTCTATGAGGTAAACAAATACAGTTGTGTCCTCCCCCATTGGTCTCTCTGAAGCCACTAGAAGGAGAGAACTGCACATATTATCTGGAAATAAACTGCAGTTGTTCAAAAAATATACTTCTATAGTCAAAGACAAAAGATAATTGAGATTCTTAATTCCCAGGAGCTAAAAGTATGCATGTCAAACCTCACCCCAGCTATGAGCTCACAACGTAGTATTAAATAAGGTACAGTGTCTTAGCTTCACCACCCCCACCACCATTTATTATGAAGATAAATAAGAGCCAGTGTGGTATAGAACCCAATGTAGTGTAGTGTTTTGTGTCTTGGGCCCTTTCCGCACCTTACCTTGTTCCAGCGCTGGGGTGCGGGGATCGCGTGAGCAGCCTCCAGCAAGAGGCTCTCGCGTCCCTGCTGCTTCAGCTCCACATGAGCTGCCTGCTCCTGAGCAGCCAGTGCGAGAGCCCCACCTCTTCCGCAGCGCAGCGTAGCCTGGGAGTTTCCCAGGCTGCGCTGGGGCAGGAAGCGCAACCACCGCGGCTCTGGAGGCTCCGCAAGTGCGTATGGGGCCCTGGAGCAATGTGTGATTGCGCACCATTTTCAGCTCAAAGCCAAAAATGAAAAAGTGAGCACGGGGCGCCTGCCAGGCCCTGGAGCATCACGTGATTGTGAGTCGCTCCTCACAATCGCACGACGCTCCAGGCGCCCTTTCGCATGGCAAATGCCATGCAAAAAGGGCCTCAGACGAGGATTCCTGGAAAGCAGGGTTCAAATCCCCACGCAGCCATGGAAACCCACTGGGTGATCTCGGGCATGTCACACACTCTGCCTAAGAGGAAGGCAATGGCAAACCTTCATTGAATAAATCTTAGCAAGAAAACCCTAGGATAGGGTCACTGTAAATTGGAGACACATAACAGCAACAATAATGCTGACCTACTTTACAGTCTTGTAAGATCATATAACATATGGGAAAAGCTTTGAACATTGTACAGCTGAGGAGAATGATTTATCCCTCCTGTGGGTTCCCAAATGTTGGGCATCTGCACCCAAGAATTCGTCACTATGAGCCATGCTGGCTGTGGCTTCTGGAGACCAAAGTCCAACAACATCTGGGGACCTACAGACCAGGAACCTTGATGTATGTGTATTTGCCACTTTTAGAATCGCCACTGCTCATCTGCCCTGTGTCTTATATTACACCAACTCTTGTATTAATACGTGAAGGCTGTCTAGCCTAATCCACAGCTGATGCCAGCTTGACAAAGCTTACTCCTTCTCCACTCCCTTCCTTTTTTCTGCTTGCCCTAGGTTATAACGAAGGACATGGTGAGTCTAGAAATAGATACCATCTGCTACTATCGCATGGAGAATGCCACACTTGTTGTGACCACTCTGGCCAATCTCTCTAATGCAGTCCGGCTGCTAGTACAGACCATTGCAAAGCGTTTGCTGGCCCATCGGTCCCTTACAGACATCTTGATGGAAAGGAAGTGCATCAGCCAGGAGATAAAGGTGGGCAGGCTTGAGATTTTGCTGCAGCTCTATGTGCCAGTAAAGTCCATTGCACAGAATGACAGGACTTCCCAATGACTTCTAGAAGCAACACTAGTGTTATAACCAGTGAAAGACCCTGGCTGTATTGCCACTGGATAGTTTCTTTTTCCTGCAAGTAGTTTCACAATCCCAGAAGCTCCTAAGAACTGCCTTCCAAAATCAAACTGAAAGACAATTCACACAGTATTCCATTTCCAATAACAGCCAACTAGATACCTCAGAGAAGCAATCAGGTAGGGCCATTCACTGGCTGCCTCCAGCATCTGTTAATTGGAAAAATAGTATCTCAGGACATAGATTGCCAACTGTTCAGAAGAAACAGCCTGGCCTGTTCCTGAGTCTTTAAGAACAACTCAAAGAAATCAGCAGGTAGTTCCCTTCATATCATGGGACAAACCAGCTGGAGAGGTTCTAACTGTAGTTCCTGCACTGAGCTGGGGGAGAGGGTGGACTTGATGATTCTAAACATAATCACTTGCTAATATTAAACAACAACTAGTTCCATAAATCAAGATAGTTTTAAAAGCAAAGTGACCAAAGCCATCCACAACCCTGAAGGTTCCTTTTTGTCTTCTATGGTTATGTTTGGTTATAGATCTGTCTACAGTGAAGATACCACATGCTCAGTTAGAGCTGGTGCCCATCTTGTGTCAGAAAATTCTGAGAGTTGCATTATGCATGCACAGTATTTCCTTTTGCCTGGCCCAAAGTTCTGTAAGCCACTCTCTTGACTAAATAGGCAGATTGTCACCTTCTTCCAACCGATACATTATCGTTACGCATAAGGTACCCTAGACAATGTACAAAAGATATAATTTTACATTTCCTTTAAGAACAATCATGCCAACAAAATCTTAAGAAAGGGTCATTACAAAAGGGAAAGTAGTTAAAACAGCATCCAGTTCAGTACACAAAAGAGAGAAAGATGTAATTCATGAAGCTGGGTGGATTGGTTATTATAGCAGACATAGGCCAACTATGCTGTTTGACATTTAGAGCACCTCTTCCATGCTTACATGCCAGGGTTCAATTCCCTGCTTGGCCGTGGAAACCCACTGAGTGACCTTGGGCATGTTACATACTCTCATCCTTTTAAACAAAAACAAAAACGCATGATAGGTTCACCATAAGTGGGAAGCACACAAGTACAACAACACAACCTGAAGACAATTGGACTTAGTGGAAGTTTCGCAAACCCCCCCCTCAAAAAAAAAGAGTGCTTTCCCATTAGGTTTCTAAGGCCCATGTCCAGGCAGCCCAGCTCTGTCAGAGCTATAAAGAAAGTCCCCAGCTCCAACTCACACTGTCTCAGCTGTGCACCTTCCCCAAACTGCTTGGATTTCTGTAAACACTCAGTTAGAACATTCCACAGTTGGCAGTGGGGAGGGAGTAAAATTTATTACTCCTTCCAGAAGAGTCTGAATATTGAAAACCATCTTAACAAGAAAGGGTAGTCACTCTGCCAGGAGCAATCTGGCATGCCTAATTCTTAAAACTGAGTTGAAGGGGATCCCTAAAATCTATTTAGTTGAACCCATGTTCATGACAACGTGCTTGTAAGAAGAAGTAGGGAATGATGTTCCTTGTACCTCAAAAAGCCGGGAGAAGAGAAATGAGAGCTAGGCTACCAACTTATCCCTTCCTTAAGAATTAAAACTTTTGAGGCTGTGCTGTAAAGAAAGAGGCTGAAAGTGGAAATTAAGAGTTCTTCTTTATCCCTTTCCCCAATGTACTCACCTCTCCTATGTGAAAAAAACAAACAGCATACACACAGCTTTCATTGCTCTCTCCCTCCCTAGCTCACACAGTTCCTGTTCTCTCAAAAAGGGAGCAATCTGGTATGTAGTGATTAGAGAGCTAGATTGGGATTTGAGAGATACAGGTGCAAATCCTCACAGAGCTGCAGTTGCAGAGGGTGTGAGGGACAGCAGTTTGGAATGTATTATACTGGTGAGGTTCACCATTTCATTATAAAACGGTTTTGCAGCACTCATAATGCCATAGGGCCATGAAACTCACTGGATGACCTTGAATCAGTCACTCGCTCTCAGCCTAGCCCTTAGAGACTTGTTGTGATGATAAAATGGGGAAGAAGGAAGGCATGTATACCATTTTGAGCTCATTTGGGGGAAAGTGTAGGATGTAAATATAACTAATCAAGTATCTATGTAACAAACACATCCTTAATCCCTACTGCTGGCCTCTGCTTCTCAAGCATTTCTTTCTCATTTCTAGTTGCCTCTTCCCTCCTGCTGTCCAAAAGTCAGACCTTCACTGCTTAGACTCTCCTCTCATTCTGATAGGAAGAGTCATAGCTGATGAACATTTGTCTTCTATGCCTCACTTAAAACAGGGTTAGGTTTGGTGATTAGCAAGGATTTCTAAGTCCCATTTGTGTAACAACAACTAAAAACGCACAAAGGCAGGTTGCTGAAATAGAATGCTTATCAAAAGTTAGGAGTAGAGTTGTGCATGAAAGACTTGTAGGTTTGATTCTTGTAAAAATGACAAAGTCCTGAACTAGAGCATGTGGTCAGAGGCACTCTGTTCCATAATTTTTAGCATGTGTCTGTCTCCTTCAGGCACTACTATTATGTGGCTTTGAAAATTGGACTTTAGAATTTCATTTAAGTATATCCTGCTAGCTTTATATTTTCCTCGCCTCTGCCTTAAAAATTAACAGGAACAATTTCTGCTCTAGAGATGGCAATTCTCACAAAATTCAGCTGCATTATATCTTGCTCTCTTTTTAAAACATACTCATCAACAGTATGGCAAATTCTGTGTCCCTATTTATCATCTTCTGAGATACACTGGAACATACTTCTGCTCACAGACAGCACAGACTTCAACTTACCAAACCTGTGAGGGTGAAGTCTGCCAAAACCTTCCCACATTGTAGATGAGCCAGCAAACATCTACACCAATAAGTCAAAAGCACCTGGATTAAGACAGAGACTGATGGTGGCCACATCCAAAGCTCTTTTGATTGACCTAAGGAAGAAATTTCACAAACCTATTCTGCCTTTAACTTCAAGTACAGAGCTCATCAACCTCTTTCACCTTGGGAAAGAACAGTTTAAGAACTGCTACAAGCTGTACTGTATGAATTCATAACAGGAATGGATAACCTGTGACTCTCCTGTTGTAGTGGGGCTGCAATTCCCACTGTCCTTCAGTTTGGCTGTGCTGGGTAGGGGCTGATGTGAGCTGAAGTCTTACATCTTCCCTGCTATATAACTATGCCACTGGTATAATTTCGTTCACAAAATGATTACAGTGGGATGTAGTTTAAAGGAAAGAACACAACAAACAAAAGCTCTAAAGAAGGTGCCTCTTCCTAAGGCATAATAATGAGTGATGTAGCTGCAGAGATAGTTAAAAGGGCTGTAGCTCAATGGTAGAACACATTCTTACAAAGCAGAAGGTCCCAGAATCACTCCTTGGTATATGTACGTACCTCTAGGAAAGGATCTTGAGTCCTGCCTGGAACTCTGAAGTCCACAAATGGGCCTCATGAATTGTTTGATTCAATGCAAGGCAGCTCTTCCTATGATGTACCAGTGAATTGCTGTGCTTGAACGTGAGACTGCTACAAGGTCTAGGTTAAACCAAAGCTCATAAATCACATTTATCTATCAAAAATAACAAGGACTGCATCCCTATCTATTTCTGTTGACTGTGATCTTACCCTGTACACTACCCTTCACAACTGCACTCACCATGAGACAAGCTCATTGTGTGCTGTTTTACCACAGACGGACGTCATACATTTATAGTGTGCCATCTTGGATAACTTTAAACAGATACCATTTTCTTTAGTACAGCCATAACATGAAGGAGTAAGGCAAACGCTAAAGGTGAGCAAGAGTGAACAACTGTGACGCTCTAGATGTTTTTGAACTACAGCTCCCAGCATTCCTAATCATTGGCTATGCTGGTTAAGAATGATGGGACATATAAGCCAAAAACGCCTGAAGAGCAGAGTTGCTCACTGTTGAGTGTATCCCTTTGCCACATGGTCATCAGGAATACTTTAACTCACTCCTTTTTTTAGTTCTTTAAATAAGTTTTAAAGTCTTTGAATTACTCAATGCTCAAAACCACTCAAGATATCTATATGGAGTTTTCATACAGTAAGGACATCCAGGAGAAATCAATCTCAGTTTGAGCAGTTCTCAATAAACCTTTGGGCAATGGTATTGCTGTTTTTTTCTTCCTAAGTTCTTTAATGTGTTGTATAAGGCCCTTGCCGTTAACAAATCACCCTTTTTTGCAGGTGGCTGTGGATGCCATTACCTGTCAATGGGGGATCAAGGTGGAGCGCACAGAAATGTAGGTGTGGAATATGTGAGCTGCAGAAAAAAAAGGTAGCAAAGGGTTAGAAAAGAGAAAAGAGGATGTTATTTTAGGCCAGGGATGGGAGAATGTGGCTCTCCAAATGTTTTGGACTAGAATCCCATAATTCTTTACACCATTTAGCCTTTCATAATCTTTCTTTTTTTAGACTGTTACATTTTGATTCAAATGGTTACGAAGCAAAATTAAATAAGAACAGTTAAAGTTAGCATGTTTTTGTCATGTGCATTTATGGAATTGCAACATTACCCTGAATTTTCCTCATGTGCTACCAGATATCAAAGGAGGCTGTATGATGTTCCACATTTGGTTAGTACTGTTTTTAGATTTTTACCAAACAGCATGGAATTAATCTTGGTTGGTCCTATTTCGTTCAGCTTAGTCATGTTTTTCTATTAATTATTTAGTGTTGTGCCATTTGTAACTGAGAGGTTTCTGATATCTGATTGGCTACTATTTTCATTCTCTTGGCAAGTTCTTGGCTGTTTCTGCACTAGACTTTTATAGTGCTATTATTCCACTTTCAACATCCTATGGAATCCTGGGGTTTGCAGTTTAGGGAGAGGCCTTTGCTAGCACTATAACAGTCTAGTGTGGAAATGCCTTTGTCTGTTTGCCTTGAAAAGGCATTCACTGAGGTTGTACAATTCCTTCACCTTTACCATGTCACCATTCACAATGCTTATTCCATCTACACAGTGCAGTGGCTACCTTTCCGTTAGCTAAGCGAAGAGGTACAGGGCAAAAGACACTGATTTTCAGGGACTGCCAAGTGATCTCTTTCCATTTTCTCTTGTTGCTGTCACAAACAGGCAGCTAAGAAGGGCACTGACGGTCAATTAATCATGTAAAGTATATTCCCCTCTATTTTATGATAAAGTACAGCCTGCAGCTTTTAAAAGCTACTTTGGGAAATTCCCGCAGTCACTGCAAATTCTATCTCCTCTGTGGTAGAACAAGAAGAAACAAAAGCAGATGTAGATATACTGCTCACTGTCCATAGCAGTGTACACACCACTGTAGTTGTTGTTGCTAAGAAATGAGTTGGGAGAGGTAATGGCAAGACACCTGGTTAAGATATCCCAAATTATCTGTTAGGAAGAAGTCAGCCATGTAGACAGCTGTCAGCATCTATTTTCCCTGTGCTGTAGCCCAAAATTTATTCCTGAACTAGGGGATTATTTCCAATTTCAGACAGCAGCCCCAGCCTTCAGGATGTCTATTTTTATTTCAGTAAAGACATGCAGCTGCCAGCTGAACTTCAGGAATCCCTGACTGCACAAGCAGAAGCCCAGAGGCAGGCCACAGTAAGGGTAAGCCAACAGCATGATGAAGTTGAGGGTGGCTTTTTAACTGGACATCAGTGACAGGGGATGGCTTTCTTCCCAGCTTCTTTCAATTTATATGCAAGCCAGCAGTAGCTTCTAACCTGTGAGAACACATTATTTAGATATTCCCTGCTCCTTCCCTCCACACCCATGCATATTTGGGGATAGGCAACTGTTGGTGGCTTTATTGATTCTCTGGCCAGCCCTCAAGAGTTCCCCCCTCACCTTGTACTCTCTCTGTCATCATTCTTCTCCTGCGTAAGCTGAGGAATGTGGGGTTGTTTAACCTCTTTCTGAGTGCAAAAAGATGTGTTTGCAGAATCCTTCTGCTTCATTCATCTCTATTTCTCAAGCTAAGACAAAGGGCTCTTTCACCCCACAGAACAGAGGTGTGGATATATCACAGAAGCTTTGGTAAAGCAGTTTCCTTAAACATCTCAACTGCTTCTCTAACAAAAGGAAAATTCTGCCGAAGTTCAAGTTTTTGCAACAAGGGGTGGGGAAAGAAAGGCGTTTTCCTGCATTCTGGGTTGTATGAGAATGTGTCATTGGCTAAAATGGATGTGACTGGCCCGTTAGTTCTCGTTAATTCAAAATATGGCCCTTGTTAATTCATATTTGTTAATATGGTGTTAGTTACTATAATTTCAAATTCCCCACTGGCTGGAAATAATTGGTCACATGAGGTAAAAAAGAAAACTGGAGGTGGGTTTTGGGAAGCTGAACCTGAAAATTAAATATATTGGTAAGGATTCCATGTAGCAGAAATTGGATACAGTTTACTTTGAGTACTTGTCCTTTGTCAGGAATGCCATCATTTGTCCATTTTCTTTTTATAATAATCCAGATGAAGTTAGTGAACTGCTGCACTCTCTCCTTTTCTGTGTTCTCCTCCCTGCCACCCAGATATGATGTGCGGCTATATTGATTTTCTATAAAAATAATTTTTTAGCACTAGATTATGCACTGTAGACTGATAAATTACTGTTGAGATTCACTGTGTCTTTAATCAAAAACCTCTTCTTTCTAGGTTCCAGCCTTTTTATCATTTCTATTCAACCAAGCTAGGCTACAACTTATTAGTCCTCTCCCAACTCATTACTAGATTCTGTGCATGATTCTCTTATTATTTTAAGATGGAAATAATGCTAATTCACTATAAAATAAAAAAATCATGCAAGGAAATCAGCAGTTAATTCCACCACTCTCAGAAAAGGGAAGAAGCTAATAATGGGCTAGACAGAAACCAGAGCCGAAATGAGCACAGTGAATATTGTGAAGGACCTTTACAGAAAGGAACTTCAAAGTAAGTGTTATAGAAAGACCAGAATCTGTTTTAATTCTGCTTCCAGATGAGGAAAAGCAATTTGTCAACAACATTGAAGAGCACTGTTTTGGAAACAATGAAATATCTTTAAATGGCCTTGCATTTTAGGTGATAGCTGCTGAAGGAGAAAAGGTCGCCTCTGAATCACTGAAGATGGCAGCTGAGATACTGTCCCATACACCGGCTGCAATTCCACTCCGATACCTTCACCTGTTGCAAAACTTGACTGCAGAGAAACCTTCCACTTTTATTTTACCATTACCTTTTGATGTTCTGAATCTTGCATCAGTGAACTCAAAATCCATAGACTGCAATCCAGATACTACCAACCACCCCAAAGTTCCAAAGGACAAGGATTCTCCCATGCTATAAGGATTCAGCCAAAATCTGGAGAATTCCAATTTCCAGATCATCTCTCAGTGATGTAATTAAATCCCATGACAAGTTCTTACCTCCTGTTAAATATCTTGCTTAAACTTTAAAGCTCTTGATGTTCAAAGGCTCCTCTATATATTGGCAAGCATCAAACCAAGCAGTATGTAAGGGGGCTTACAAAAGAAAAAAGAGACAGAAGGATGTTAAGAAGATGGTCTTTTGAGCAAATGGAATTTCAGTATACTGAGATATATGCTTTTCTCTTGTGGATATCATTGGCTGATCTCCAGTTTTTGCTCTTTTTTAATTGAAAGTACATCCAGTGCCAGTTGTCTACATTTATCTTATATATGTTTGGACTAATAGGCAGGTAGTTTGGTAGGTAGGTACACAGCTATAAAAAAATTGGTATATGTCTAAAGCCCACTGTGGTATTAGTAGACACTAATCAATTTTAAAAATGGATCAATGGATCAATGGCTTCAAATCCATATTCAGCCAAAAAGCTCTCAGGACAGCTCTGAGCTATTCACTCCCTCAGCCCCACCTACTTCATATGATAGTTGGGAAGATAAAATCATCATCATCATCATCAACATTTATTGATTAGTTGACTGACCATATCAACAATAAAATACATGGTACATAATACAAAGATACAGATACAGAAATTACATACACAAATAAACTCAACTCATATAAAATTAAGTAAAATAATTAAAACATATAAACTTAAACTTAATAAGTAGTGGATTTGATATGGAAAGTAAAATACATAATAAACAAGAAAGATAAAATAACAAGTATAAAAATTCAGTCATAACATTTAAATAAGTTCATCGCCATAACAGGGGAGAGAAGATAAAATGATGTGAGAGAACTGTTTTCCTTATAGCTTTGGAAAAGAGCTAAACAACACTGCATGGGTCCTCAGCAAGTGATTTAAAGGCACTCCCTTATTTTTCCTATTTCAGCTCATTACATTCCTGTTTTTTAATACAGACACACTGCATGATATGAAGATAAGCACAAGTGCTGTTGATGAATAGGGAAGAGTCACTGAAGCAATGATAAGTGTTCTGAGAAACGTAATTAGACTACAGCCCTATACCCACACAGCATCTTGGGTTTGGATATGATGTGTCCTACCCGAACTGGCTGACCCATTTGCACAGCACAAATGAAGTCTGGGAACTTGCTGTGAAAGCTCTGTCTGTTTATGTAAATTGTTAATTAGTTCAGGGAGTAGCTCCCCCGTCTGCCATTAATGCCAACAAAGGACATTCACCAGCTGTACCAACTCCTTCAGCAAAGGGTCAAGGAATGTGCCTGTGTGGGCTCATTCAATACCAGCTGGCAGCTTAGTCAGCATGTCCCAAAATGGTTTCATTTTCTTCTTCTGTGTACATTTCTAATCCATATGACTTTACAGACAAGGGGAAAAAAACTTAGCAATTTCTAGTAATGGCAAAGAAAATAATAGTAGGGGAAGGACCGTCACACATAGCTCCTACTGCTCTGCATCACTAAACCTCATTTCCTTTGCTATTTCTCTTCCAGCTCCATGCATGTTTTTCTGCTGTTTCCAGCCAAGTAAACTGATATAAGAAATTCTGAACACAAAATTGCAAACAGAGGGGTGTTATGTTAAGTAATAGAATCAAGTATAAAAATTAACCCTAATGTATACCAACCTGATGTATTTTCAGTAGCAGGTGAACACAGTTATAGTTAGCCAGGGCTTGTGAGGAATTTTAGGACTGTAGGCCTCTTAGTTTGCTTTTCTAGAAATCTCTTCTTTTTGTTATCACTTTTTTAAAGATGTGAGCTTATTTTGTTAAGTTTGTGTACCACCTCCAGGGCCTTTGGGTGACAAAGCAGACTGTTGCCTTTTTTGAACTTGATAATAAATGATAGTTACTGAATTTGCAGAATGGATGGTTGCCAAACTTGTGTCGTTGTTTTCAAAATATTCTAAAGGTGAGACCATTGTCTTGACTACTAGGACAACATTTTTTCCAAGACAGTCATACTTTGTATGGAAAAGAGGGAACATGTCACATAACTGAATGCTGTTGTGAGGGAGCTTGCAGAGCTGTGGTGGAAGTAATAGGAATTGTGCTACGTGTTTACAGCTTCTTCCAGTATTACACTTTCCTCTCTGTTGTGAAGACATAGGTGTCTACAAGGAGACAGAAGAGAGTTCATGACTCATATATTTATATAACCTGGAAATGGTCAGTGAGCTTGTGACATGCAGACATTGCAGAAAGAATGGGGCATTTTGTCAGACAGCCTCATGCTGGACAAATCCCACTTTCAAGGAACATGTTTATCTTTCGCCATCTTGTGGCTGTTTTGTTATATATGCCCTTGGAAGTCAAAAAGAATAATCAATGCTTGAGATGAGCTCTTATAGTTAATGTCCCATCAACCTTTATTACAGGTAATTTTCCTTACAAAAGTTCTCAAATAATCATCAGCAGGGTCCTTTATGCCCACATTTCAGCATACTTGGTTCAGCTGTACCAAAAGTTCAGCTATCATAGCTTCCTTCAAGAGTTTCTGGCAGAAACAGTCGTCTAAGGCTGAATGGCAGATAGTCACAAAAAGGCAAAGCTTAAGTTTGAGCCAATTGGAAAAAATGTCAGACTTCCTTGTGGCCAGTAAACTGAATCCATGCTAGAAGAGCAGACCAGGCTGGGGGCTCACCTCTCATCTGAGTCTGTTCTTATCTGCATTTCAATCCTTCTGATAGCAGTAGCTTCATGACACAGTATTCCAGAGGTGAAAATAGATAATTCAAGTGTTTTGGAGTTACCATTGAAGGTTATGTTCAGTGGCTGCTGCTCTGTTTTTCTCTACTGGTGCTGCTAGTGCATTTGAACTAACAATGATCAGTAATGGGAGTGACAACAGATACATGACTTTGGGGAGGTCCACTGTGTTGAACGGTTAATATTCCAGTCATTTGCCAAAGTATAACAACTGCTGGAGAAAACTAGTGTCTAAAAGCATTCTCAGATGAGCTGGCATGACAAGGGGACCAAGTAGTGTACTTCTGCACCCATATGAAAAATTTCCAAAGAAAAGTAGTTTCAGAATACAGCAATAGAACTAAATATAGGGCATGGGGAAGAGAATATCTTTCACTGGAATGATAGGGAAAAATTCAGTTAACAAGTGGCTGAGATGCTATACCTCTGTTGACAAATGACAAGAAGTAAAGGCAGCAATAATGGAAAAGATGACAGAAGGAAAAGACTGCCAGCTCCAAGCAGCCTATTTCTTCAGTGCCTGGTTTCTGAAGGGTGGCTCAGAGATAGCAACCTTATCCTCCCATTGCTACTGCCCTCTGCAAATGGATGAGAAAATAACACTGCTCACATTGTGGTGTTACGAACTGCTCCTATAGGATCCTAGACTTAATTTTTTCTGATCAATCAAAGTACACATTAAAGAAAGTGGTAAGGCTGGAGCAAGACAGAACATTTTGGGAACAGTGAACAGATACTCCAACACAAGTTGATGTCTGAGACGGAATATCTAGATAGTCCTAAAAATAGAAGAAGCCATACAAATATAGGAATTTCAGCTATGTTAACATGCTGTCAGGCAACTGAATAACCAGCTATACTCTGCTTCCAAAATTAGTGTAAGGTGAACTGATTCACCCTGCCTACAAAGACCAGACCACAGTATATACTTCTATGTGTTTTTCCTAGTGTCCACTATGCTCTGGGAAAAAAAATGATGATGCAGATTGTTAAAATGCAGTTCAAAGAAGCAAAAAATGAGAGATTGGACTTACCGTGAAGATTCATTCTGGGATGGCAGGAGGAGGAACCTACCATGATTTAGTCCCACGTGCCAACTGGAACAAGCAGGAGTCTTCTTTCTTCTTCCATTGTGTCAGTTAGGACCCCTTCCCTTCTCTGGCAGTTTTTATTATCTAGACAGATGACACCAAGTCTCCATTTTCCTACTCTGCAACAATTAACTGACAGTTCTGCCCTAGTTTCTTTCATCATTTAACTTGCATTTCCTTCACCTTTCTTCTCTTTAGAGTGGATGTGGATTCCTCTTCCTGCCATCCCAGAATGAACCTTCACTGTAAGTCCAGTCTCTCATTCTCGGGATGGCATGAAGGAGTAATCCACCATGATCAGGATCTACCCAAGGCACACCCTGGGCAGGACTGTTCCTAACTCTTCAAGACTGACTGCAGCACAGTCCTGCCAAAAACTGCCTGCGCTGACTTAAACTTGACTATTTTATAATGCCTGACAAAAGTCGAAGGCTCTGACCATCCAGATGCGGAACAAAAGTTACAATGTAAGCTGTGCTAGTTGCCTAGATCTGGTTGAATGAGGCCGTACGTTTCTAGACCTAAGTTTTCCCGCATAATCATAACAGTGGAAGATTCATGCTTTGACCCATCTTCCAATCACTTTTAATGCTCTCTGACCCAAAGTCCTAAGATTGTAAGAGACAAACAACACCTCTGTATGCCTCACACGTGCCGTTCTTTTGATGTACACTGTGACCCCTCTGTTTACATCAAGCATATACCATCTCTTTTTCTCAGGATGTTTAGGCTGACAGAAATTGGGCAAATAAATACTGTCAGATGCTCCCTTGTTCCAGGCACATTTTGGTAGAAACATTGGAACAAGAATTAGCATTAACCTGTCCTGTTCAAACTAGGACAAGTTTGTATTTATTGACAATGCTGCCAACTCCAACACTTACCTTGCCAATATTATTGCCACCAGAAAGGCTGTTTTGAAAGTCATCATCTGTAATGAAGCCTCTCCAATAGGCTGAAACAGTGGCTTTGTTAGACAATTAAGAACTAGGTTTAGAGCTCTGGAATCTGTGCCTTGTTGGGAAAGATGATACAGTTGCTCCACGTAAAAATATTTTTACATGTGGATGAGCTGACAGAAGAACACCCTCAAACTTTAGCACCACTGCCAACACTGACACCTGGCCCTCCAATGTGTTAGGTCTCAATCCCTTCTGCAGACCATCTTGCAATAATTTGCTCTGCCATGTCACAGGAGAAAAAGCGGAAACTGAGCATGCTCACCCTGAGCTCCACACGGGGGCAGCCCCAGCCTTCAGGTCTGCATGCTGTGTCCGACATTTTGAGCATGCTCCTGAGAGGGAGGTTCGTTCAGAGGCTCTCCCATCTTGGAATCCAGGAATTCAAAATTAAGGCCCGAATCGGCCTTCTGAAACTTCCCTGCTGCCACTGGAAGCTTACTAGACATGGAAACAGAACCATCACCCATCATTGTATCTTTTTTCTTTTTAGATTTTTATGGTAATTCTGCCACTTTCCCAGATTTACCTTCCATTTTCTCTGTTCTTTTAGACTCGCACATTATTTTTAAGTCATCTGTATCACTCTCACTTGATGAGAGAAAAACCTTTCTTAATGCTTCCTTTTTATCCTCTTCAGAGAAACACTGAGTTGCAGCAATCTGGGGGATTTTGCCTTTCACTGTTTTGATCTTATTTAACTCAAAGCCATGCTGATCGGCTGGCATCTGAGATGGTGAATTTTTAGCATTTTTGGCATTTTCCTTCCCCTCCTCAGAGTCTCACTGAATGGCCGGCAGCTGAGAGTTCGTCTCCTATGTCAAATCCACCACTTTTTTATTTCTCCTCCTTTCTCTCTTTTTCTAAGGCTTCTGACCCTATCAGTCAGAGAAGCGCTAAAACCTGACCAGTTCATACGGCAGGATGCTAAAAACTGTCAGAGAAGGGAAGAGGTCTTAACTGTCACAATGGGAAAAAAAACAAGACTCCTGTCTGTTCTGGTTGGCACATGGGATTAACCCAGTCATGGTGGATTACTCCTCTGTGCCATCCGAGAAAGAGTAGGTTCCTCCTCGTAGAAAGAAGGTAATACCTATTCCAGGAGTTATGTTTTCAGCCACCTATGTTGGCTAATGATTGTGACACCACTGCAACTATCACGATACCACTTGTCTCTGGTTTTGCAATTGTTAACCATATTTTGTGTAAAGATAACACGAGGAGGAATGTCCCCATGAGCTCTTTAAACAATTCAAAGATTGTAAATGGCCACTGATATGTTCCCACAACATTCCCTTATCATTTGAACATCACTGCTTTTTTTCTTCAACTATTTTAGTGTACAGGTTGTGTTTCCTTTCATCAGTATCACCTGTGATTTTTGTCATAGCAAACTGGCTTAATTTTCTTCACACTTTCCCCAACTACCATCAGAGAAGGAAGGTTCTTTCTCCACTCCCACCTTGCCCTCATTAATTTACTATGTTTATCCAGCTTTTAAAATAGGCTTAGGGCTCAGCAACCAAAACATTTGAGGGGGATCACTCTGCAGCCAGGGGAATGGACTACATGCACCTCATTTAAAATGCAGGCTCCAACTCATTCTGCTTGGTGAATCTGTAGCTCAGTGATCCATGCACTGCCTGTACAGAACCCTAGGTTGAGTCCTTGGCATCTTCAGTTCAAAGGATATTGACTAACAGGGCTTCCTTAGACCCTGGAGTGCTTTTGCCTGAGTAATGAGAGGATATTAATGAAAGAGGGCCATCAGTTAATGATTCAAGGTAGCCTTGCATGTTCTCATCAGAGGGGAAAGTGGAAAATATTTAAGAGGAATGAAGCTGCATTTCTCCTTGCTACTCCTAGATGTGTCGTTGGATTGATTTTCACATGGGAACATCAGAAATAGGTTTATCCAATCTAATATCAAAAATTAAAGATACTATCTCGATATATTCCAGTTTCCAATTCAAAATACAGTACTAGATCCATTTTCCCCAGGATGGGCATAGGGGGCTGAAAGAGAAAGAAAAGTGTTTGCTGTTTCCTAAAACAAATTTCTTCAAACAAGTCTGTGAAAACACAACACAGTTCATTGAAAACATTCAGAATCCACATTAATTTTGAATCTATCAAAACACTTTGGCACACCAAAGTCAGTCATCTTCTGTTCATAAAGTTATTAGAATTCTACAACAGGCATTAGCTGCCTGGAATCTTTTGCTGGTGATCACATTTGTGAACAAGCATAGCAGAAGGGACTCCTCCTCTGAAGTAGGTGAAAAGAGCTTGTGCTACATGTGGAGTGGAACAGACAGGACCCTTCCCCTCCAATATATCCTTTGGCATACGCAGTGGATGTGGAAAAGGAAATGAGCTGCAGTGGCTAGGAAATTTTCACTTGTCAGCTTAACTGCACAAGCATAGAAGGAGATGAGACAGCAATCTTTACATTCTGTTTAAAGTGGCAACAGGCTCTCACTACCTCCATTCCTTTGAGAACCTCGCATGAAGTGAGATAATCATCACTAGCTTCTGAGCCTTCTTGAAGTGTGGGAAGATAGTGTGTTTATACTCCCCGTGCAATGCTTTGGAGACATTCAGAAATGACAAGAAGAGAGATTTCTGGTACTTCACACACCCAATGCAAACTGACGCTCCTACCCAAGTTCTCTGTATATACCAGAGGATTCAGGGAAGTAAAGATACAGTTCTTAAGAACTGTTGTATATCTCCTGGTAGAAGATATTCCAAAACCTCTTCTAGGGAATGCCAGGGAAGACAATAATCCCAATTTTTTCCTTTAAGTTATTCTTAAATCCAGCCTCCAGGTGAATACACTGACAAGCCAGAACAACCCCAATCTGGACCCTGAATATTTTCTAACAAATAATAAGACTCAGAAAACAGGTCCAGAATGTTCAGTAAATTCCTCTCCATGTATGTACTGATACAGAACTGAGAGAATTCTAGCCCTTGAACTCCAGAGACTTGCGATCTGCTTATTGCGCTATGCACAAGGGCTAAAGGTTTTCTTGTGATCATCCACTTCAGCGCTTAGGTTTGGTGGTTTTCTTAACACGGGGTGTGCTTGTTTTTCCAGTAGAACCAGGCTGTGAAGATTTCTTTCTCTGTAAAGAGACTTCTGCAATGAGAAATACATGGAATCATTAAGGATCTACATTCCAGCATCCAGTAATACAGGAGCCAGTAGGGGCCAAATGAGCAGAATAATGGGCCTGGAAGCGGGAAGTTCGATTCAAAATCCATCTTATGGAAAAGTCATACATTCCTCAGTGATACATCTAGGGTTTAACTCCCAAGGGCAACCTTGATAGGGAGTCATGGCCAAGCCATTTCTGCAACAAATTTATCTTCATGGTACATGCATTTGTAAATGTGAGTCTATGTATTCACATTTCACAGATATATTTCAGAAATCTCAGTGGGCACCAGGCCATCATAGGCATATTTGAGCAAAGCACTAAGACATTCATTTTAATGGATGTAAGCACACTTAATTCTTTCTAACATGCACGCAGGACTTTGAATATTTAAAGTGTATTTCAGACTGGAGGTGGACAGGGAGAATCTTGAAGTGTTCTCTCACCTCCTCCAAATTTTTCTGTGTGTACAAAACTAGATTATGAGATTAGAATTCTTTTACCCTGATGTTCTAGCTTGTATGTATGATTTATCTGCCCTCACTATGTAAGAAATTGCTTGGAAATGCAAAGGGATCTCATAGCACCTTTAAGACTGTAAGATGCTTGGAAATGTGATATTAAATGAACATGTGTTTACAACCCTGTTTCTCACATTCATGCCTAATACAGTAGGCCCGCACTGAACATGAGTTCATTTAATGCAGTTCCAAGTATACGTGTGTGTATGTGCGCGTGTGCATGCGCATGTTTGCCCACCCGGCTCTCTTGTTTGGGAATGAAAGAGCAGGACTGGTGGACACACACATGCACGCTCCATGTCCCTGCTGAAGTTGCTGGATGAGATGGCAGCAGTGCCAACAATCACAGGCCATCTAGCAGCTTCAGCAGGGACATGGAGCAGGGTCAGCACACCTCCCTACTGCTAGTTGGCCTGGGATTGTTGGCAGTGGTGCCAACAATGGTAGGCTGGCCAGATGCTTCAGCAGGGACATGTCTGCTGATCTTGGGTTCTCATTCCTAAATGAGAGAGCAGGGTCAGTGCACTCCCCTGCTTCCAACTAGCCTGGGACTATTGGCAGTGCCTTCAGTAGCGACATGGCAGTGGGTATATGTGTGCTGACCCTGATCTTTCATTTGGGAACAAAAGAACAGAGTTAGCACCTATCCACAGCCCTCTGACATGTCCTTGCTGTCAATAATCTCAGGCTGACCACTGGTGGTGGTGAGGTCCATATTATACATGAAAATTCTGTAATACACAGGCTCCCTGAACAAATCCCTCACTTCATATGTGGCCCACTGTATTTGAAATTAAATGTACACCCAAAACTGTAATGTACAAAGCTGCATTTTTAAACATCTTCAGGTCCTTCCCTAAGTCCTTAGTCATACCTAATTCAGGCTCTGGTTCTTCTTTTTCCTTGTTCCTTTTTTCTTCACTCTCCAGATCATGGATTTTTGTCAGGGCTTCTTCCAGCTCCTCATGAAGGACTTCAGATTTTTCCTCAGCTTGCTGTGCTCGCTTTTCAGCCTCTCTGAAAGAACAGAAGCCAGGGCCAGGGAACACTGAAAAATCTTACCAAAGAACAGGTAAGCCGGGATATGAAATGTTGGTGCCTGCTATAGGGTCAAACTAGACAAATGCACAGATCTTGAACACATGTGCCCATTTGCACATGAAACATGGGAGCGGCCAAATCTACTTTTCACATAAAAAAGAGCATGCAGAAAGCAGTCCCACCACCATTTTTCTTTGATGTTCTCTGATACTTACAAGTTTCTTCTTCTGCCTAGTGTTAAAGCCAAGCAGAAGAAAAACTGCATAAAGTATCAGAACACAACAATGTAAGGCACTCCAGGTGTCTGGATTTACTCATTTTGCTTAAGATAATCCCAGTTATCTTACTTCTAATCCGCCTTGTATAAAACTCAAAACAGCATCTCTCACTACAGTGTGGTGGAGATCATGCAGAATGCTGCTCTTTGAGGGGGTCCAATGCAACCCTTAGGATGGGGGTGGGCAACTGTGCAAGAGTAGGGGGCTGTGTTGGCCCCCCAGGCCACACTCCCTATTGGAACTGCTTCTGCAAAAAAACCAGATCCCCCCAACACACACTCTAGAAACACAGAGGCATGCTTTCTGGCCTTCCTGGACCCCTAAAGGGCATTTGGGTGCAAATTTGTTTTGAAAAATTTTGGAAAGTTTCATTTTGACCCCTGGGGAGCACATGGTGGAAATGCTTTCCACACCCTTAAAGATAATTTTCGGGGGCATTTTAGAGGGATTTTTTTTTTTTTTTTGGCAAATCTTGTTTGACCTCCAGGGGGCCACAAAAGTATCCTGACGAGATATATACAGCCCACAGGCAACAAATTCACACCATAACTACATTCAAATTGGCAGAGTTGTCAAAGATTAAAATGTTTTGGGGACCAGAACTGCTTCAAGGAGAGTAGTCCTCCTAATTATCTTGGAATTACACCACTCTGAGTATGCACAGAAAACTTGAATGCACTAGATAATATGTCGACTACTCACATAAGCCGCTCTTCCAGAATTTCCAGTGATGCTAGCATCTCAAATTCCTTTTTTGAAAATTCAGTGGTCCACTGGCTGGCATATAATTCCCTCTAGAATAAGAAGGGTATTTATGGGCAAGAAAAGGAAATTAATCATGATACTGCTGTCCTTCTCAGATATAGGGTTATGTGGTAATGAAAAGGTCAGCTGTTAGATGATTAATATCAGGCTTGATTCTTGCCTCAAGACATCAGCATGCTTGGTGGCCCTTAAATTATGGTCTTTAATCACATCTGCATTAGCAAGATAATAATACTGGGTTGCCTTATAGGGTAACTTTGGCCCTTTCCGCACACGGCGAGGGAAACGCTCCCTGCCGCTACTCACTGGCTTTTTGGTGGGTCCGTTTGGGGCCGTCCTGATGAGGAGCGGTGCAGAGCACTGCTCCGGTGTCCAAAATGGCGGCTTCCGGTTGGTGGTGGCTCCCCACCAACCGCTGAAGCTCGCCAGCCTAAAGCCCACCCCCAGCAGATCTGCAGGCTCTGCACCGGAGCATGGGAACGGAGGGGCACGGAGTGGTGCACTTCATGCTTTTGAAAAACCTGTAAAAATAGGTTTTTAAAAAGCACGCTGTGCGACCACTTTGGGTTGCTCTGGAGCGGACTGAGGTGCGGAACTGCGACAAGTAGTCCGACCCAGTCCACTCCCAAGGTGCGGACGACCTCCGTCAGAGGTCGCACCGTGCCGTTCTACTTACCCCATGCGGAAAGGGCCTTTGAGTGACTTCGTTCTTTCAGAAGTATGCTCACTTATTTTAAGAATATTTTGCAATGAGAGAGCCACGTGGTGTAGTGGTTTAAGCACTGGACTAAGACTCCGGAGACCAGAGGTTCAAATTCCCCACTTAACCATGGAAACTCATCGAGTGTTCTTTGTCAAGTCACACTCTCTCAGCTGCAGAGGAAGGCAATGACAAACCCCCTCTGAACAAATCTTGCCGAGAGAACCATGCAATAGTTTCATCTTAGGGTCGCTGTAAGTTTGAAATGATTTGAAGGCACACAACAAAAAACAACAAGAAACCTTATAGGGATGTTGTACTTGGTGACTGATAGAGGCACATGACCAGAAGCAGGTATGTGACTGCTTTATTACTTCTAAGAGAAAGAACTATAGCCAGTGTGCAGCTGCAGTTAAAATGACATGTTGGGTATCATGAACTTTCATTCTTATATGCAGAAAAAGGAGGCATCCTAGACTAGGTTATCTCCTGTTGACACCCAGGGTATCCAAGGATCATGTGATGCCATGAAAGATTGTCTGCCCCTCTCTGGCTGCATCTCCTGTTCCTGACTGCAGCTGAAGAGATATAAGATAAAGGGAGTAACAGTGTGACCAAAGGAATGCAAAGAAAGAAAAGGACCATTGTAGTGTACAGAGAAAAACTATACCACCACAAGGATGCACATGGATGTCTCCTTCTGCATACCAGAATGGATTGTGCTGCTGCCCTACACATCTCACTGAGGGGAGCATTAGTGGAAAAGGCCACAGATGTGGCCAGCTAGCTGAATGAGCATTGATGTGCAACAGTTTAGGAAGCCTCAGAGAGTCATAGGCTGTGAAGATGTCAGCTTTCAGCCAACAAGCCAGAGTGGCAACCTTTCTCCCCAAGGAGCTGGGGAAGAAGGGGAACAAAGAGGGCCTCTGAGTTTTTAAAGGATCGGATTCAGCAGATGTAAATTTTCAGGGTCCTTACATCGACTGTGCTAGGTTCTTTCAGTGGCATAAGAAGATCAAGGACTGAAGTAAGGTAGAGAAATGAACTGGGATCTATGAAAAACCTAGGTGACCTTAGGAACAAAAGAAGAAGAGAGCAAGAGGTGACCTAAACCAGGTGAAGGTAAGCAAGGAACTGGGGGTAGAGCCAGAAGGGGGCAGGCAATTTCTTCTTGGCATCACATGACTGTTGCGTAGCCTGAGTAGCAACAGAAGATAACTCAACTTAGGATGTCTCATTTAGTGAATACAGAGAAAGGCAAAATCTATATTGGGCATAATTAGTAATCCAAATTAAAACAGACCATATCACACTAATCTTATATAAATCTATGGTGTAACCACACATAGAACAGTGTATACAATTTTGGTTACCACATATAAAAAAAGAACATTGTAAAGCTAGAAACGATGCATCAAAGAGCTATTCAAATTATCATGAGTCTGGAGCAATTCTTCTAAGAGAGACATTTATAATATTTAAATGAGAAAAACGGAATAAGAGTAGACACTGGAGAAGTGTATAAAGTTATGAATGGTATGGATAAAGCAGACAAGGAGAATTTAATACTAGAACCCAGAGTCACTTATTAAGGCAACAGAGTGAGAAATGCAGGACAGAAAAAACATAGTTATCAACTCCTTCTGGTCATGATAGATACACGTACTCCAAACAGTAGATGAGGCAGGATATGACATATCTTAAATTGCTAGGGAACATAAGGAGTGCCCATGCATTCATGTCCTGCTGACAGACTTCCCATAGACAGATGCTGGCCACTGCATGAACAAATCAAATAGGCCTCTGATGTGACTTCTGTTATCTTCTCATATAGCTAGTCTGCTCTACACATTTTGGTGTCTGAGGCTAAAAAAACAATCCTAATTGGCATTACTCTCACTAATCAACACAGGGCATAATTGTTTGCAAAATTCCCCTCTATGTAAACCTAATAAAAATGAACTGGGCTACACAACAGCACCTCTATATACTTGCACAATTCCCATTTGATTCATTAAGACTTGTGCCCCATGGCTCAGATCGGGCTACTCACCCTGCTCTCCGAAGTCCTTAAAGACAGCTAACATCAGCCCACTAAATCAGCTGCCTCACCTTGTCCGAAAAGGGTCATGTAGCTCTAAATAGAGATTCGTATGTACATACCTCTGAGACTGTGATTTCTTCCACCTTCAGAGACCTGACATGCACGTTAGCATCATCACCAATGTATCTGATTGGATGAATGATCTCAGCACTTTCAGTTTGGTCAGCAGTGCTGGTGCCAGGCACAGGTAGTGTCTCCTGCAAAGAAAAAGGCAGGAGTGGGCAGTACAATGTTTGTTCCTTATTCACCCAGGAAACCCAAATTCTCTTAATTAAAGGAGCTCCAATTTTATATGCTACAATATAATGAGCACCAACACAATCTTTACACATCATCAAGTTCCTCATAAGGCCTATATTCTCCTTTGTGGAGTACATGTGGTATACACATCATGGGCAGAGTGCTCAGACACCTTGGAAGGTGATCTGAAATGCTAAAACTCTGGGAAGGATTCTCTGCTACTGGGAAGAAAAGAGATGCAATTGTAGGTGACTATATCCAGGAGTCTGAAGATTCTGGGCTTATTCACTTCAAAGATATAAGTAAGTTCAAGAGGATTCAGCCAAACTAAAGCTCCTGGCATTCTTTATGGGGAAACTATAAAACTTAAAGTGCTTTTAAATCTATAGACTTTGTAATGTAGAGATAAGGGCTGTTTTCTCAAGCATGAAGAGCTGAAGAAAGGAGCCACTTATCCTTTGTGAATACATACAATGAGGAACACAGAGCAAACACAGCCCTGCTTATTTTCATCACTAGAAGATGTGCATCCAAAAGCTGCTTTTAAGTTTAGTGACCAGTATCTAAAGATAAGATTTTAGGTTTTCCAAAATTTCAGCCATTTTTCCAAATGGGATAACAATATGGAACATCCTTCTGTGAGTGGTAAATAATAGTGACATAGTTGGATCAGCAGGCATGATCAGAATAACAGAGCATGTTAGTAACAGAAAGAAAACCAAATGACACAGCAATAAATGTCCATACATCCCTCAAACTGGTGATATAGTTACTGCATCACCCGTCATACCTGGTATAACCTGACAGATCTTCCATGCATTATCAACAGCAACAGAACAGCTCACACTGCTGTTGGTCCCGTTAAGTACCCTCAGTGTATCCCACTGGAAGTCTTTCCTCAAATTCCTGTGTGTTGTGAGTCTTTCTCTGCAAGCATCCATGTAATCTAAAACTTTTCTCCTCAGTCATGAGGGCTAGAAACATATTTCTTCCATTTATATATATAAAAAATCATGTTTGAGGGTGTGAAATTGTACATAAATTGTACATAAGATACTAAATACTACAGATATATACAACAGTCACATGGCATACACACAGCCTTGGTTAAACTGAAAAGAACTCTTCCAATGGAGAAGCTCACCTTTGATTCGCGCGCTCCCACTTCTTTCTTAGAACCAGCTTCCTTATCTTTCTTGTCTTCCTCTGAAGCCTGTTCTGTTCTGCGGGATGAGCTCTCTAGGTGAGACTCGGGTCGAGGTGGCAGCTGCCTTTTTGGCTGAAGTGCCTACAGTGGACATTAAAAAGCTCACTGAAATACTCAGAGTTTCTCCTCTGCCCCACTTTCAGAAGCAACTAGTTTTTAACAGACCATCAACACCATTAAAATTAAGTAAAACTTCCTGAGAGGGGATGCTGGCTATTTTGCTCCCCTGACTGGATCATGATTAGGGAGTCTACACAGATCATTTGTCAAGTATTCACTTTATTTAGTTATGTACAGAAGCTGTTACCTGGATGAGATGAAAGTTACACAAACCAGCTATCAAAGAGATTTTTATCAGTGCTTCTGGAGTACTGTTTGAAAACTGAATTGTTTCAGTACTAAGCATCTTCTGTATGTGGCAGGATCTGGTACATGTAGGTAGTGCATATAACACAGTGAGTGGACCTAGCAACTCGTTGCCTCACAGAGCTATCAAATGGACAAATTATAAAATCTGTTCAATGAAGCCCTTTGCAAATTCGTTTACACAAAGTATGAAATATATGTACCAGCTTGCATACAGTAAAGCTTTCGATCTATGGAGACCTTTACTAATAGAACAGACAGATAAGAAAAGTTTTACCCTGTTTTCCAAGAGGCCCCTCCCTTTATTTTATAAAGGGGCCCCTCCCTAAACTGCAAACCCCAGGATTCCATAGGATGTTGCAAGTGGAATAATCACACTATAACAGGCTAGTGCAGAAATGGCCATTGATTTGCCCCATTACCTTTCCTTCGTTAGTTCTTTTAATAAATATTTTATTACATTTTTATAAGAGCAGCCTCAATACAGTGTTTCTTCAATTTTAGATCATTTACATATGCTACCACAAGTTACACACTCATTTGAGACAAGCCTTAAGACACATTGTGGGAACAGAGAAAGCAGAAATGTTTTTAAGTGTGGAGAAGGAGCCAAAGGGTTGTAATCATATAAAAGAGTGCTGCTTTTCCAGGAAAGAAGAATAAAAAGCAGGCCTGGTTTGTCACAGATGAGTTATCAGCAAAAATTGCCTCCCTTTCATTCTCTTAGTGAAGCCCCCTATTGGCCCCAAAACTCTTAAATGCAACAGTAATAGTGACATAGAATGTAATCCATAAAAGTTAGTTCCCAACATTGGGTCATATTCTAGTACAACCAAAACATACAATCCAGATAGATAAGCAATGGTCAGTAGCTAGAGTCATCAGAAGCCAGAGACACCCCACTTTGGTGGTATACTCCCAGGGCTCTCATTCACTCCTGTGGGGATACAGTAAGCACAACAAATAAAGAGATGTACCTTCATGCCCACTATTGTGTCATCTGACCCTCAGTGATAAATTTTGGGTTAGACAAGTTTTGTGTTATTTACAGAGATGTTAAGAAGAGTGTTCCCCACAATTAAACTATTTTCTGGCCCACAATGAAAATCCCTCAGAGATATGTGTCTCAGCAGTAGGATTTCCCATTAAGCCCATATTATTAAGTCCACAAACGTAAGGAAAATCACATGCTATGGCGAATAGATGCCTTTCTCCACTAGAGGAAAACTTCCACAAACATTTGCTATACCATGTAGAGTTAAACCAAATAAAAGGGTTAGCACATTTTTAGAAATGCTCTCTCAATCAGTGAAAGACATCCATTTTTCACATCAGGCAACTTTGTTTTCATCTATTTGCATTTAGTTTCATTGTTTAATGTTTTTTGTGTTCAGTGTTTTATTGTTGGTCACTGGAACATTAAAGAATAATTCTTTCAGTACCTCTAACCCAAACAGGTTGACCAGTTCTTCTTGGCTGATTAAAATTGTAGGAGAAGTCTTCATTCCAGATAGAAGAAGATTGCAGGTTTCAATCCAGTCCAGGCACTCTGTCTGTAAATATCAAGGAGAAGCAATCAGTCACTAAAAGGAAAAGCAAAGTAATATATTGTTCATACTGCTTTCCCAAAGGGAGAATGAGTGGAGACTTCCGGTGGAGGAGACGTGGTGCTTGGTTGGAACCTGGGGAGCTGCAGAGTTCCAAAGTCCCGGAGAGGTCGGAATGTCCGACTTTAAAACATTCCCGAGGGAGATAAAAGAACCCCTAGTAAGGGGATCTCAGGGG